>JADRCH010000057.1:5364537-5411571 GCA_019843965.1 Rhynchomys soricoides
TTCCCTGGAGTTCTGCCTCAGTCACATAGAAGGACACTACTTGGCTGCCGTGGCCATAGGTGATGGTCCAGTGGGTCTGGGGGTCATTCTTTGGTTTATTTCTCTAAACAAAAGCTAGCATTGCAGTTTCTGTGTCTCTTTGCTCTACAACACCGGCCCCTTCTCGGGTGCTCATTATTGCGTGTCTACTTTTCCTTTCCTTTCCCTCCTTTCCTGCTGTCTCTTCCCTCTCTCTTCTTCCCTCTCTCCCTCCCTTTCTTCCTTTTATGGATTGATTCACGCCTTTCCCTCAAGTCCCCAAAAGAGAGACATTCTCAAGTCTAGTGTGTTCTTCCTCACACTATAGGTTATTTGTACATCTAATAAGTCAGGATGAGGTCGCCCGCCTTAGGGAGCACTCTCATAAGTCAGGATGAGGGCGCCCGCCTTAGGGAGCACTCTCATAAGTCAGGATGAGGGAGCCCGCCTTAGGGAGCACTCTCATAAGTCAGGATGAGGTCGCCCGCCTTAGGGAGCACTCTCAATACAATGGCTGGTATCTTTGTAAGAGAAAAGAGAGAACTGGTGTTGAAGTCAGATGCAGGCAAGGAGTGAATGCACATAAAGAGAGGGAAGAAACGGGACTGACCTCCCCTCAAACACAGGCATGCTGGGACCACCAGAAGTTAAGAGAAGCTAAGATTGCTCTCTGAAACCTCTGGAGAAAGCTTGAGCTTGAAGACAACATGTTTGGTGCCATTAACTCTGAGAACTGTAGTCGAGTGCCCTTAGGTTGTATTCTGTTTCCAGTCTTCCAGCCTGCTGAACTTGACTTGAGCGGCACTGGAAAGATACTCGTCTATGTGATTTTCACCGAGTTCTAACTGGCTTGCAGGACCAAAGCAAC
Source organism: Rhynchomys soricoides (assembly GCA_019843965.1). Lineage (NCBI taxonomy): Eukaryota > Metazoa > Chordata > Mammalia > Rodentia > Muridae > Rhynchomys > Rhynchomys soricoides. Next base: position 5,365,424 of record JADRCH010000057.1, read on the forward strand.
CAAAAGCCAACCACCACAGTTACCTCCTATGGTCCAGATTTCTCTACCCATATCAACACACCCATTCCTCAGAGTAATGCTATAAAATGCTGTTATAGTACTTATTTCGAAAACGAGGAAAATAAATGTGGAAATATAGTTTGTCCAAGCCATTGGACTGCTCAAGAGAGTGGAGATTCACATGCTGGCAGTCTGAAGGAAGCGGTCCTCTGAACCGGCTGCAGCATTGGGTACTGCCAGCGGGATAAGGGAAGTAATAACAATAACAATCCAGTAATAATCTGCTTTGCCCCTGTTGGGATGATGTCACATGACTGGGGCTTGACCTTAAGACTTCTAGCCAAGGGGAGGGGCTGATTTACCTCTGCATCCTCTGTGACCCCAGGATGAATGCGAAGGGTGAGAGTCAGGGTTAAGAGGGTGGCGGGTCTGAGGTAACAGAAGGAAGGGGAGCTAATGGCTCACGTGGGAATTGAACCTGTGACCTTGGTTTCATTAGCTCTGTCCCTGGGTGAAATACTTATAATTGTATTTCAAGTCATAAAATGGCCTTGTTCCTTTAGCTGAAGACTAGGTGCCTAATCTTCTCCACTACAGTATCTGAGCCTTCCCTTCAGATATTGATGTTATTATATAATTAAAAACCTTTGTGGCTCCAAATGACTTCATGGTTTCAGTCCTTTTCTGTGTGAAGCTAATAGCACTAATATATTTCAGTTTGTACAAATTTTGGGAGGCCTCCCTTCTGTGGTACTTCCAGGAATTTCATCAAATATGTAATTTAGACAGATCACTACACACACACACACACTTTTCAGACAGAACACAGAAGGCACAGACCATATGCATACATGCAACTGGAACGGTGGCTTCAAGATAGTACTAAAACTTACCAAGTAGAACTGCTTTTAGAGTTCATCCACTTCAAATAATTAAATGTCTTCTGTTTTAGAGATTAAAACAAACCAAACCCCAGGGCCCCGAGAAGTTGAAGGGTTTGCTTAGGTTTGCAGGGCTGCATAAATGCTAACTAGACCCATTCTTCCTCACGTCTGAGACAGCCGTGCTTCACTTAACAGAGAGGTCAGTGTGTACTCATGTGACACTCCGCGTTTGCCTTCGTCATTTCTCTAACTTTTACAGAGAATTGTAAATATGTTTTCATGCACGTGTGCTTTCAGGTGTCCTCAGAGGCCAGAAGAGGGCATTGAAGCCCCAGGGGCTGGACTCACAGGCATTTCTGCACACCCTGACTTGGATGATGTGAACCCAACTTAGGTCCTCTACATGAGCAGTTAACGCTCTTAAACTGCTGAGCCATCTCTCCAGCCCCACCTTCCCTAGCTTTTAATACGAACTCTTTCCTACTCCATGAAAAACTAAAATGTGTAGTTTTCATTGCAAAATGTAATATAAAAAATATTAAGTCTCTGTATTTTCATGACTATATTTCCTACCCTGTGAGTTTGAGACTTATTTCTTACTATGTGTACTGGTGCACGGGTGTGTGCACACATGAGTGCAGATACTGTGCATGAGGAGAAGGTGTTGATCCTCATGGACTGGAGTGACAGGCGGAAGTGAGAAGTCTGGCCTTGACTCCGAGAACCCAGCTCAGAGCTACACAGTCTTAGCCACAGTGCTTCTGGCAAAACAGTCTTTACTTTAGTACTGGTATGCTCCCGTGGCTTGGCTACATGGCAGTGCGGATCATATTTTACCCTTTGCATATAGAAGGCTGAGCTGGTTGTATGGAAGAAGCTTTCCTATTTCCTCTACCATCTTTTTGGTGTGCTTAGCTGTTGGTAGTTGGTGCCAAACGAGGCATCCCACTTAATAATGAAATGAGCTTCGTAGGGAGAACAACAGGAAGGTCAGCACCACACAGTCATAGCAAGACCTACCCTTCCAGACCTCTGCTCCAGCAGCCAATGTGGACTGTAAAGGTGATACACATGGGGATGACATTTTCCTTTGAGTGAAAATAGTGTGGGTTAGAATCTCACTTAAGTAACAATTCTCATTTCAAAGTCTAGCTACTCTAATGCAAATTATTAAAAAGTTAAGTAGATTCCGTCTAGTGCAGAAATAAGAATGAGAGCCTATTAGATTCTATGTAGTTGCTGCAGGTTCCAGCTGCTTAGCTATCAAATATCAAATATCTATCAAATACTTACAGGTATTTCAACCGTTCCTAAGTCAGTCAAAATCAGCCTCACAGATTTCAGGTCACATGTAATTTGGTAGGTAAGTGACACAAACATGTGTGTGTCCAGCAGAAAGATGATCCCTACTGAATCTCCAAGTATTCTTTGGGCAAACTACATCAAAAGCAAAGAGCATTTGCAGTGATGCTAACACCACGCTCATCATTCATTCTTTCGTTTATTCAAACCTTATTACTCAAGTGCTTGCATTTAGTGCTGCATACAAAGAAAAAGGAGCTGCCTGTCTGTCCTCTTGGAGCCAGAGTGCATGTGCCTTGTGTGTGTGTGTGTGTGTGGGGGGGTGTTTTCTATTGTTTACCCAAGCTCACATGAACCTTGGGGACCTGGGGTCAAGAGGACCAGTAATGGGTGACTGTTATTTTTCTTTCTTGATTTCTTTACACCTTAAATTTTGAGATAGCGTCTCTCACTCAATCTAGAACTCATGGCCAGCAAACCCTAGGGCTTCTCTTGCCGGTTTCCCCAGTGCTGGGACTACAGGCACCGGCACCTGGCTTCTTTGCACAGACTCTGAGCATCTAAATAAGCTCCTCACGCTTGCATAGCAAGGCCTTTACTGAGTCACCCTCCAGACCTATGGAGATGTTTCCAAAGGGGAAAAAATGTAGACTGTTCATCTAGAATAGACTCTTTTCTCCCCTTTGTCTTTGGGTGAAAGTAAGTCAGATCTCATAACACCGCCAAGAAGGACGTATGATTAGGGCTAGCTCTTAATAGTCAAGTGGTTTTAGTCTGCTGGAGGCATTTATCCAGTGGAAGACATTTTGATATTTTGGGTCAAAATGTACACAGGCTTATAGCTTGAAAAGTTATAGTATCTCTGGTTAACTAATAAAACTTTTCAATATAGTTCAGAATGACTTGGGTTATTTTATTCAGAATCAAAGCTGTGTCAGCGTTATTGACACATATTAGAATTCATGGCCCCATGTTGTCAGCACTGTAAACGACGCTCTTGGAGAGGAGGCTAGTTAGCTGTGGCTTCCACAAAGTCTTCCTCCCCTCTATCCCGCCAAATGCTTGCTTGAGCAGAGTCTCACACAGTGGATCTGAGACACCCTACATGCAGTGATGAGCTTCAGCTCTCTCACTCATGCTAACCAATGATCCCTGTCCTAACATAGCCACACAAAACAAAATATTTTTATTTGAATTAAATTATCTGGATAATCGGCTTGATAACCCATACTCTATAAAATATAGAAGGCAAAATTACTATAAGAATGTTCTGAATTTTAGGATATAGAAATCATACAGAAAAATTTGTAAATGGTATTTTTGCCCATATTAAAATATACAGCACAGAAATCTGACCACTTGAGCAAGGCAGCGACTCCAACTTCCTTTAAATATCATTCCTATTTTTATAAAGGAGTGCCCCATCATTCTTGGATAATTATATATATTTTGACCATTACAGATGATCAAAAGAAAACAAGATGGAGCTCTAGAGAGGTGTCTCAGGGGTTAAAAATACTGGTTATCTTGCAGAGGACCTGGGTTTGATTCCTAGCCTCCACATGGTGGCTCACAACTGGCTGTAACTACAGTTCCAGGGATGTAATGTTCTCTCTTGGCCTGCAAGGGCACAGTATGCATGTGGTGCACACATATTTGCGAGCAAAAACATCCATAGACATACAATGGAAACAAAATATATAAAAAGTAAGATATGAAAAGGCACTTTAGTATTCTGTTCATTCACATAAATAGAAGTAAAGAGGGTCAGGAAAATTTGGGGAGGCATATGCCTTCTAAAAAGAGACAGATTCAATTAAGAACAACAGCTAGCAGCCAAATGGATAAATCGATAGGATAAACAGAGTCAGCCTTCTGTGCCCTGGGGTTCCACATCCTCAGATTCAACCAACCATGAATGGAAAATATTTAGAAAAATAACAGCATCTGGTACTGAACCATTTTTTTTTTCCCCCCCTAAACAATGCAGTGTAACAACTATTCATGTTTACACCTTACTAAGCATTGTGAGCGGTGCAGGGATGATTTAAGCACATGCCAGCCTGTGGTGGGGAATATGCAAATACTTTACAATTTCACATAAAGGTCTTTAGCATCCATGGCTTTTAGTATCTACGGGGATTGGAGTTGGTCCCAAAGACAATTTCCCCAGATTCCAAGGGAAACTGGCTAGGTCCAGGGGAAAAGTTTATTATGGTGTCCCAGTATAGGAGACAACAGTGTGGGCTGAGCTTGTTCCTTGGTGTGCTGGGAGCTGAGGATCACCAGCAGGAAAGGGAGTCCTGGCTACTGTCAGGGCTGATGGAGGCAGCATCTGAGCAAGCATTATGCACCCATTTCCTCTGAGCCCTTCTGAGGGCTAATTTCCAGCTTCCTCCCAGACTGGTGAGATGGCCCACTTTGGGCAAACGTAGCCTGAACATTTTTTGGACTTACAAACAGTGGGCAAATTAATAATAAAAATGCATAGTCTCACATTACAAAGACTTGTACCATATATTTTGAATGTTAAGAAAAAGAAACACATCATGTCTTTAAACCCCAAGCTGTTGATGAGGCATAAGCAATTATCTATTAGATAATTAAAGATGACCTTGAACTTCCGACCAGCTTGTCTCTACCTGCCTTGGACACTCCCATTTATTCCCCTTGCTCAGGATTAAACCCAGAGATTCCTGCATGCCTGGCAAACACTCTACCAACTGAGCTTAGTCTCCAGTCCCTCGGTTACCTGAATGAAACCAGAAACTACTGTTTCAAGTTCCAGTGTAGAAAAAAGTGTCCTTAACATTTAGTCTCAGAAGTCTATTGAGATTGCTCCAACAGTTTATCTGCACAGTTGCTCTAGAAACAGCTGTCACGAGTGTGTTCATTTCAACTCATGTTCAGACCAGCAAGAGAGTGGACAGGCAGCTTCCTGAAGAACTTCCTAGCTAAGTCAGAAGTGTGGTTTATTCTGATGATGGGAAGGGGCCTGGTGAGGAATGAGATCAGAGGTGCGAATGCTCCACATTGTACATCGTGAGCACAGTGGGAATGAGTCTGGGACTCAGAGGCAGGAGCAGGTGATGGATGGTAGCATATTCGGACAGGGCTCAGACAAAGGTACTCTGTGAAAGGTATACTGAAAAGAGAGGTTTTCACAAAAGACTTTCAGGCATTTCTTTGGAATATCATTACATTGCCTGGACCAAGAAGATAGAGAAATCACTAGGTTCTGTGAATGACAATACAGGTGAATGCCCAGATGTTATAGAATGTGTGTTTACGCTGTGAACCCCGAGATTGTGTTGTTTACTTGAAAAATCTGTTTCTAGTTGTGGAGTGGCTCGGCCTCAGCACACACCTTTAATCCCTCTGGCTAGATACAGACCCACCCTTAGCACACACCTTTAATCCCAAACAATGAAGGTAAAGTTAGTTTGTAGATGGAAGCAAGTGTTTGAAAGTGATGTTTAGTTGAGTGGCAGACAAACTGATGAAACAGTGAAAGATTTAGCAGAATAGGATATACCCAACTCTCACAAGAACAGAAAGGAAGGAGAGGTGACTTAAGAGAGAATGGGGTGGGGTGAGGCAAGGAGAGGAGGTAATTTTACTGGGGTAATTTTATAGAGATAGGTTGAAGAGAGAATGAGCTAGACACTGGTGAAGACAGAATGAGTCAGGGAATGAGAAGGAGCCAAAAGACTAGAACAGATTGCCAGAGTTAGTTTGAGGCCAAGCAGAGCAGTTCAGTGAGAGGACGAGAGAGAAAAGCCAGATTGAAGCAGTCAGAGTAGAGAGGAATTTGAACCAGAACAGCTAACCAGAGTTCAGAAAGATCTAGAAAGGGTGAGGTTAGTAAGCAGCAATTCTCAGAGGCTGAAAACATTCTAGACTTAAATAACATTGTTTGGAGAGCAGAAGCTTCCAGGACTAGGTTTAGGTTAGCAGACAGAGATGGCAATTACATCAAGCAAATAAAAGCTACCAGTACACACCGAGACGGCGAAAGGATTGTCTAGGTTCACAAAACTGGTTCCTTAGCAGGAGGTGAAAGAGAATTTAGATCACACTTATTATGTGATATATGTTTTTAGCAGATATCACCTACTGGCTTATGTTTTAGCTTTAAACTCTAGATTCAACTCTTTCAAGTCTTGCTAACTCAATTGACTCATAAGCCCTGAGCACAGACATGTATAGAAGGTACACAGTGATCTCCACAGTCCCTGCATGTTCAATATTCCCACATTCCTTTACTAAGCTCCGTGTCTAGATAGAGCTGTGGCAAAGACAATAGGCTGGGGCTCACACACCTCTACGTTTGACTTGAAAGGCTTATTGCAAACACACAGTGAGATGGCAAACACTAAACATGCCTTGGCTACACTTGGATGATTAATGCCACAGATAATAACTGAACATATTCTACTGTGTAACTGATAACAGGTGCACACAACGAAGATGCTGGGACACTTTGAACTATTCAACAGGCCCCAAACTAAACGCCAGCATTTGTTTTCATAGTTTTTGTAATCTCACCTGCTAAGACCCTTATCTTTGGAAAACCACCGAGTTCCTGAATAAATATTGTATAAATATTGTGCCACAGATTTAAATCTTCTGGGGGATTTAAAGCAAGTGGCTGCTGGATTTTTCGTCTCAGAAGCTCGTATCTAAAGCAAAAGACAAGCAGGAATATTGGGATTGTCTCAACTAACATTATTACTGAGATTCAGGTAGTCTAATGGCAGGTGTGTGTGATGCATGCACGCAAGCATAAACAAGACCTCAGTGCAATAGGAAGTGTTTCCAGGTAAGCATATATTTCTAGTGTAACTATCATATACTCTGCTAACTGGAAATTATCATTTCCACTCATTTTTGAACATCAGTGGGAATGGTAAAATTTTAGATTTCAGTGTCAGATTTTCTCAATAGTTATTGAGAGTCTCACACAAAGTAGGACTATAAAAATCTTATCAAGTTAATGATTCCCTTAGACTCCTACTATCAAAAATTTTATAAACAATGATATTATCTACTCTTTTTTTTTTTTCTGCCAAGTATCCAGTTCTGGCTGCTGCAACTGTTTTCAAATCACAGTTCTTTGTTCCCGTCTTATCTTTCAGAACATTCTTCACAGTCTGTAGACAGTGGTGATTGGAGACAACTTCAGGGTTAACTTTCTAATTTAGACACGGTTGTCTCACCATGTTACACAGAACATGCTCCAGAGCTGTCTAACAGAATAAAATTATTTTTAAAAGTAATAACAGAATAATGAAGTAAAATCTCAGCTATATAACAAGTATTTGACGGTTTTTAGTCTGTTTCAATGTTATGATTTTCTCTCTCTCACCTGGTGAGTGCCCTTGCTTCCATTTAAATCAGGATGTACAATGTGATATTATACAACTGTATAATTAAAATGAGTTTGTGGAGGTAGGGGTGGTATGCAGTATGGAATTAATTCTATGTTGAGATGTGAATGCAATCCACCCCCCACCCCCCACTTCTTGGAATGATACAGCTAAAACAAACCCCAAAGCAAAATCACTTCCTCTACCTCAAATTTGGTCCATTTGGTTTGGATGGTGGCTGCCAAGAAATCCCAACATAAGATTCACTTAGAAGAATTGCAGACAACGGGGCCAGTTCTTGAGGCAGGGCTGGACGGGTAGTAGCAAAGGTAGGTAGGCTCTCTGTGCACCCTTCTTGGTACCCGTTACCTCCAGAGCAAGCAACAATGGTGACTGAATAGTTAGTGAAAGGAATCAGATGCTTGACCAGATGACTCAACACGAACAAGGGCACATTGGTTATTTTGATGAGAGGGTCCGGCATTCGGATCTCATAGCTCAATATATCTCTGTTCTGGGCAAGTGGGGCTTTCCAAGTGACCTGAAATAGAAGACCATCAGCATCATTGTGAGAACACCAGAACTGAGCAACCGAAGTTCAAGACATCTAGCGTTCTTCCTGCCTCATTGCCCGGAAGTCATTTTCTGAAGGCCTACATCAACATAGTCCTCGGAACTAGACAGAAATGAAGGCCTCAGGGTCAATGAGCTGAAATCCAGGAACCAAGTAGAAGCTTCCTAGGCTTGACTTTAGCTATGATGCTTTCTAGGATAGACAGACTCCTGTATGCCTTGGTGACTTATCTCCACATGGGTGTTCCAAAGGACACAGAGCAAGCACATGGAGGAAATTCACGCGTCCACATGCACCAGTAGGGCAGCATCAGGACCTGAGAGTTGTGTGTTTATAACTCAATTAAATGATACTCCTTGCTTTACCTTGTGGGCATGTGGGCCGAAGCGGTTACTTTTATAAAGGCTGGGGATAGGTGGCCATTTTATGTATTTTTTTTGAAAATCACAGTCGAATTTCTGAAGCTGGTGTATAGTTTAACAAATAAAGTAATGGCATATTCTAGTCTCAGCATAAGAGAGCAGAGTGGATGAGGGTTCAAAGTTAGGGGTCCCCAGTGGCACCGTAAAATAAGGCTTGTTCCCTCTGTACAGATGCACAACCTGGTGATTTCTTCACTTTACTTTTTATTTCTCAGTTTTATCTCTCATTCTTACTAAGTGCTTTCCTGTGGCAACCTATATGTTGGCTGAATCCTATTTGAAATCCTTTTTAATCTGATTTTACTTTGCTTATTTATTTTGTAAAGAAATGGTTTTAAAACCTTACAAGGTCATTTAACACTATTTATTGTTTTTATTTACATATATGTGGGTGCCTGTGTGAGTTTATGTATAACCCCTGTGTGCAGGGACCCAAGGAGGCCAGATGGTGTTGGGTTCCATGAAATTGGAGCTGTTAAACAGTTATGGGATGCCGGATGTGGGTGTTAGGATCTGAACTGGAGTCCTCTGAAGGGATAGTAAGTACTCTTAATTGCAAAGGCACTTTTCTAGCCCATTGTAAGTCTTTTTGAGGGAATCCCCCAAAACAGGCTTTCTCCTTAATTGACTGATGGGAGAGCTATATTGACAGTTGGCTACTGAGATTTCCTTACATTGGTAGAATCAGATCAAATTCGCCCCATTCTATTATTCCTTTGATAGTCTTCTTAACTCAATTTGCTAATATTTTATTCAAAAGTTTTAGATTGATAGTCAAACATGAAATTAGTCTACACTTTTATCGATCTGTCCTTTTTAGTCTGAGTAGAGACTTTCTAGAAACTTTCAAAAATGAATTTTTTTCCCAGAAAATTAAGTACCACATGGAAGTAAATAGATGGCATTTTTTATGTAATATAATGACTTTGAGGTGTTTTCTTTTCCTGATAGTCAGATTTTAAGGATATAACCTTAACCTACCATGTATGCTCAAATTTTCCTTAATACTTATGTCTTTCCAAAGATATAAGTAATGTTTTTGTGGTCAGGTATTGAGACCTGGTGAGCACTCCACCATTGAGTCACATCCTTGGCTTCTCTGCACATTTTGGGACAGCTGGTTACTAAGTTACCCGGGCTGTCCTTGAACTCACACAGAAGCCTGGGTATGATTTCAGTGTGTCATCCTCAGTAGGAATCTCTTTTAGGTCCAGCCTGGATAGCAACTCTTTTTATACTTCCTAATATGTTACTTCATAATACTAATCTGATACTTTGTAATAGTTACTGTTACTTTGTGTACTTACTAATATGTTAGTTTGTAACACATACTAATATGTTACTTTGTTACTAATTTGTTATCTTCTAGTTGGCTCAGTTTGTGTCACTTCTCCCCCTGTCTCTATTGGACAGTAGCTCCTACAGGTAACACCGTATAGAACAGGGATAAACCAAGGTGATAACAGTGCTTGACTACACATTGTCGCTCAAAAATAAACAAACAAAATCCTAATTTTCAAACCTGATACCTCCATGTGAGGTATTAAAGAGATGAAAATTTAATCTGACTGTGGTGTTTAGAGGTGGACTGTGGATGGGTATCAGGACTACATACATGAGGGTCCAGCCCAATGATGACGGCGGTTTTGTAATATGGAGAGGGACCAGAGAGAAACACAGGAACCTACAGGATTCCTGTCTCTCAATCTCTGGTACCTCCATAGCTTTGGGATGCTGCTGGCAAGAAGCACATCACTAGATGTGGCCCCTTGTCCTGGAAGCTTCAGCTCCAACAACTCAATGCCGCCCTTCTCTCTAAATTTACCTGGCCCACGCTGGTGCACTAGTGTGACTGAGATCAGTGGAACATCATCATTTACCACCTCAATTACTCTCCCTATTAACCTTTAATTTGATTCTGCTCCCTGCCCCCTAGTCCTTGCCAGTTGCAGGACTCTATTATGCATACTTGCCTATGATGTAAGCCCCATGAGGTGAGGGGCTTTCTTTTGGTCCTACTCTCTGTCTCTGGTGTCAAAAGGAGACATTCATAAATGTGCTTGAAGGAACATGGGAAGTGGAACATATTGTCACTGTTAATATTATTGACAATTTACTTAGAACAGTAGTGCATGGTAAATACTGAACGGCTTTCTTAACCTGTGCATTAACGACTATCCTGTGGTTCCTCATAAATGTTTTATCTATTTGCAATTTTGATTTCAGATCTGTCCTTGTAGAGAACAAGTCACAAGTTTCACAGGCATATATCTGTTTACCAGAGGCAATCACACTCGAAAACATACTTTGGTAAAGTTTTAACCTATTTCCCAAGTACAATGCTGAGCCAATAATACTAACACAAAAGTCTGTTCTTTGAGCAACATTTCAATACACTCCGTGAAGCACCAGATTTAGTTCAGTATTCTGTGTGCTCTCTTCATTTCCTAGTTTGAAAATGGGAATCAATGCAGGATTGAATTATCACCTGGCTGACACACCTCTGTACTTCAAGATCTTTCTATGTTTTGTGGGCCTAGGGTGGTGACCCATGGGATTCAGCTCCCTTATTCAAGTTAATGAAAACCCACTCAGCAATTGGACAGGTAAAAAAAAAAAAAAAAAAATCAGAATAATGTCTGTGGTGTAGGCTGTCGCCTTTGTGAAGGGACTATGCATCCCAGAACACAGGCCACCGACTAACACTACCACAAAGTCCCACAAAACTTTTTCAAAGCTGAAAAAGTCAGTTCTGGAATGATTACTGATTCTATATTTGTTTGTTTTTTTTTATTTTGTTTTGCTTTTTATTTGACAAAAGACCAGTTCTTATGATTTTTTTCCAGTTCATACAATAAAAATCATATATATTGTATTTAAAAATTAAATTTCATTTAGTACTAAATCAACAGAATAAAATATGCTTTACTTAATTTACCAAAATTGTGTTGCCTTAACAATTCTCAGAGGGAAGACAATTAAGATTATTTTGGGTGTTTAATTTTCAAAGACCAAATTTTAAAAAAATTTGCTAAGTAGTCACTTCTAGTTTGTGGGTTAAATGAATTTTCTTCCAAATTCTAACTTACCTAGCATCACCTAGTGTGTGCCTTTCAATGGCGAGAGAGAACACAGCCTAGATCCAAGGAATAATTCTAACAGATGAACTTTGCTGTTATGCAAATGCCCTCTGCTTTGTGCTCTGGTGAGCAAGCGGCTGTACCAAGCCTTTTGGCAGTGGTACAAGACCGAATCCACGGAAGCATGTGTGTATTTACACAAAAGAGGCTTCTAAGCTGCAAAACTCCCTCCTGTTTGGTTACACTAATTTCCCTTGAATGAAGTTTGTATGCCAGCCAAAACAATGGTAGTTACCCCATCCTCTGGAGTTCAATCCCTGAAGAATGAGGCAAATAATTGAGCTTTCTGGATACCCTAGCAATATGCTATTTTCTTAATTTCTTTTTCTATCATTTTAGTTCTTTGATTTTTTTTTTTTTTAAAGAAGCCCAGAATATTATGTGTGGAATTTTTGTTTGTTAATATGCTTCTCAGGACTTCCATCAGCTTCCCATCTCGTCTCATTTTCTGATCCGTTTAAATATGCTGTGGCGCCGAGGCTAAGCATCCCACAGCGGTATCAAAGTATTTCATGTGTACGAGGCAAATAGCAGTCTCTCAACAATATAATTAAAGGGATACAGGGAGAAATGAAAAACTGACATTGAATTTGAGATCGTTTGGGCTAAAGGCCAAAAGCCCAGTTTCTGCAGCAAATGCCTAAGACAATAAGTGCGGTAGTCTCGTCAGTAGATGGCTCTGTTCAACACAGAGAGCAGCCAGGGCAAGTTCACACATTTGTAGGTTTGCAGAGAAGCCAGAACACCCGACACCTTACCTCGACTGTATCCGGTCCCAGTACACGCACCGTGGGCGGCTGCACTCCATAAGGCCGACAGGGTCTTGTGGTCACTTCTACCCAAGTGCTGCTGTTTGCGCCTCCATTAAGAGCGCTCCCCAGAACCCGGTATTCATAGTGTGTCCAAGGTCGGAGGTCAGGATCACTGTCAATAAACTTCATGGCTTGATTTCTTGGGAGGGTCACCAGGCTCCTAACTTCCACTTTCCCTTGGACTCGTCTCTGGATTGTAATGTTCTCAACCAAGCCGTCGAGGTGTGTCAGCGGTTGCCAAGATACTATGATTGAAGTTGGAGTGTATGGGAACAGCTCTGGGCTTGGGATGTCTTCTGGATTTCCTGGGAGTGTCCACACAGTCTCAGATGCCGGTGACTTAGAGCACCCTTTTGAGGTGCAGGCTTCTACCTGGAAGTGATAGTCCGTGTGAGGCTGCAGACGGACCACAGTGCAGTGAGTGACACTTCCAGGGACTGTTAAGTAGAGATGGCCTTGCAGGTAGATGTTATAATGGGTAATGGCCCCACTGCACTTTGCAAGCAGCTGCCAGATGACCGACATCATCCAAGGTTTCACATTTAGAGGAACTGGAACATCTATAGGTCCAGGCTCTATAAAGAAGAAAACAGCCAGGAAGTCAGGGCCTTACAAACTTCCCTTGGACTCTCGACAATAAAACTCAGATGAATGAGTACTCAGTAGAGACAAGAGACGAACAGACAAACAGATAAAGGGTAAGACTGCCCTGCTCATCACGGTATCGAAACCCTTGCTGAATATTTCTGAGGTTGTCCTTTCCCTCCTAAAGAGCTCCATCAAAATCATTTCTTTGGATTAAAGCTAATGCCAGAAAATATCATAAAGATTACTTTTGTTTTGTTTTTTGGTATTTTAAATCAAGGTATTAGAAGAAGAAATAGACAAGCGGGCAGTTTAACAAAAGTTCTGTCTTTGGCCATATTGGGCTCCCCAGCACTAATTATGTCCAACGACGCTGTTCGAACAGACCCGAGAGTTTACAACCCAGAGAAACCCTGCAGCATCTTCATTATCCGTTCTGTATGATGCTGCTGCTGTTTATCATGCTAATCCATGTTTTGCGATTTATCTACTCCCTGTTCATATTATCGGCGATTTTTTTTTCCTGCGCCTGTGACAGAGCTGACGATGATCTAGCTCCTTCACCTACAGATAAATAAACAATGCACAGATCTGACCTTTAGGTTAACAGGTTTTGCGCCTGCTCCACTCAGCCCTCTAACTGATTCAATTATCATAAAGGTTCGGGAGGCCCCATGAATACTGAAAAAGTCCCACCATATGCCTGCAGAGGTGGTGGTGGCAGAGGGAGGGGGACAGCAAGCTCTCTGCAGCCCTCCAGAGAAATTCCTTAATTGTAAATAATTTCACCACGAGACACAATCAAGTCACCTTGAATGCGAATCCCCTCAGCCCGCGCTGGCAAAGTGTTATTTAAGCTTTACTGGGCTGCATTAAATTCTGCAATTTGAAGGGCTGTTAAGTTTTTCAATTGAAATTTCATTTAAAATGCAGGTGCTTTTTATTATATTGCGGCTTTACTGCTCTCTAGGTACAAGCAGGGACATGGCGCAATAACACAAATCTGGCTCAATCACTGATCAGTAACAGCTGTAATTCCAGATCATTTAGCATTCTTATAAACCATGGCCTGAGATCTATAAATTGCTACAACAGATCAAAAAAAAAAAAATACTATAGCCCTCTTTTCTGCCCACAGCAATTTTGACATTTATGAGATTTTTTTCCTGTGAACATTAGATTTTATTGAAAATCTTTTAAAAAGATATAGTTGGATTTAGTAATTGTTTAAAACAGCATTGATTTGAGTGTGTGAGTCAGTGTCCCACCGAGGTCTAAGCGTTAAAGCAGCCACAGACTTGTGAAGCCAGTGACTGTGAGAAGAGCTAGTTAAAGGGCGTTTTCAAATAGAATGGCCCATGTTTTAGTCACCAACTGGACTCATGGTACATTCATAATTCGTCTTTTGAAGGGGCCTGAGATCAAGCCATTTTTGACAATTTGGTCACGTGTCCTGTGTGGAGAGAGAAAATCTAGTGTCCTAGTGATGTTGGTATGGGCATTCCCCAGGCTGCTCCGTTGTTAACTTCCACTTGAAAGCCATCTGAATGCATCGGTGACATCTCTTCTCACCTCTCCAGTACATAGGTACCGAAGCAATTATCAAAGCAACATGGGATAAGGCTCTTTCTTAGCCAGGCATGTCATGCACGGTTAGTTATTTCCCAGAGAAGAGAGAGACTCTTGCAAGCTATGAATTTTGTTTTGCAATCTTAAAAAAAAAAAAAAAATTTCCTCTGATACAGGAACTTGTAAGATCCATGGTGGAGATTCAAGCCTTCAGCCTAACCCTGTCTCGCCCCCTCTCCCCAGTGAAGAATGAGATACACTTAAAAATCAGAATGTTTTTGAGCAGGTTTTCATCAGGGTCTTGCATAATTATTCCCTCCTCTGTGAGCTATCAAGCCATGAGCTTCTTGAGGGAAAAGTACCAACAAGGATGCAGTTTGTTCTCTGTGATGAGAATAAAGCCTTTTATTTCTCCGGAAGATGCTGACGTGTGGTAGGTAAAACATCCGTGCTAATGAGCCCAACTGGCACTTCCAGCTCCCACAGAACACAGCCCTTCCTTAAAGACCTCTTATCTTGGGAAGAGGGGACATTCAATTTCAATTTCATGATCCCCACTCCCCAAAGCCAGCATACATTTTATTAGCTTCTCTCTCTGGGGAAGCTGAGTGCAGTCCCTG
This sequence comes from Rhynchomys soricoides, assembly GCA_019843965.1. Taxonomy (NCBI): domain Eukaryota; kingdom Metazoa; phylum Chordata; class Mammalia; order Rodentia; family Muridae; genus Rhynchomys; species Rhynchomys soricoides. The sequence goes on from JADRCH010000057.1 coordinate 5,380,701, forward strand.
CTTCCACTGCAGAAGGGTCCTTTAAAGCATCTTGGAGAGGTACAGACTCGGCTTAATTAGCTCCTTTGGCCAGGGAAGTGTTAAAACCTGACTTCTGGCAGTCTTTCAACTTAGTGCTTTAAAATGATAAGCAGGATCATCTAATTCTATATACAAATCAACTGTCCTGCTACTGCCCAGTTGAAAGGGTCACCACAATTATGTAAAACATGAGTAATAACTGTAATTGGAGTAGTTGGCTAATACAATAAAAAGCCGTTAACACGGGGGAGTTACGCTCACCATGGTAGTTATCACTTTCTGAAGTAAGAATTCATGGGTGAAGTGACATGAAAAAGATGGTTATAAAATTTTAATGGAATGATAAAAGGCAAAAGTCAGCCTCTCAGCTGAATTCGTAAAATCCCTTATACATCACAATCAGGCCCTTAACTGTAAAATCAATGTGGAGTATAACATGTTGTCAATGCCGCTGTCACTCGAGGGGAGATGAGGAAAGCTGACAGGCACACAGCTCAGCTACAGAGTGATGAAGATACAAGGGAGCAGCTCTCTCCAGTGGCATAATTGTTTAGAGAGCCACCCCCCTGGAGCCAGGGACAGGAGCCTCCTCTCTGGTCAAGTCACAGACTCCTGGTTCCGATGAGCTTGTCCTGGCAATAATAACTGAAAGCAATCTTATTTTGGCAAGTTGTGTGATCTTAGTGGGAAACTGCTTGGCTCACCAGCAAGGTTCTGCACCAGCCTAACAGAAAGTCACGACCTTGTTAAGAAAGGGGTGTGGGTCTTTTCTCAATAATCTCTGGTGTGTGTGATGGACGTGTGTGAGTGTGTGTGTGTGTGTGTGCGCGCGCGTGCATAGGTCCAACACTATCAATGGCTCCCAACTTGAGGGTGCACATGATGTTCAGTGGTTTGGGATGAAACGCCTTTTACACTTGTTTGCTATGGAGTGAGTTAGCAACGATGGCTGGCTGTGGTTTTCCTGTTATAGTCTCAAATGCCCTCCGGCTAATATTTTAGCATTTTCATAGAGAGAATCTCACTGAGTTTAAAAACTCTTTTCAGTAATATTAACTCCTAAGCTAATAGCCCCTAAATTTGCCAGTGAATTAAAAACCATGGGGGTTGTATTCAGATGGCCATTAGACAAAGCTGGACGTCACACACCAGTTGTTAAGGTAGCCCACGATACTCACCAGCAATGTGTCAGCTAGAATGGCGTCCCTGTCTGCTCTTTAATCATGAATTCCTTCATCAATTTATTATTCATACCCAACAACTTCCCCAAAGAATTTTTGACAGCTAATAATAAAAGAGCCAAATGCAAGAAGACCAATAGAATAAAGAGAAGGGAATATTCATGTTGCAATAACATAGACGGTACTGTGGTGTACCCCTAAAACAAATATGCAAAACTCAAGCTGCAAGCTTGCACAGGGTCAACTCTCAGCTTTCTGACAAATGACTGGGGAGGGGAACTCCAACAGGAGGCTCTGAGATCTAATGAAAGAGCATCAGCAGTCTAGCCACTGTTGTAGAGTCTGCAGGTAAGAGAACCACTCCTGAGGACCTTCCCTTCCTCACTGTCCCGAGACTAGGATGCGTGGAGGTCAGGAAGGATGGCTGCTTATCTAGAACCGGGGCACAGGATGAGGTGAACAGCGGCGGGGGCTTCTGAGAACAGTTTTGGGTTGCAAAGAAAATGTGCTGTGCTGACCTGAGAAAGACCCATGGTGTAGATATCTGTCAGAAATGTAGCTACACACACAGAAGTGGCTGCACCAGGGTTAACACAGGTGTAACCGTCAGCTCTGCTCACGGGGCTCTTTCCTGACCCCGCCCCCACACACACACTGGCTGCTTTTCTAGACATGACCATCTTTTCTAGCCTCTTATTTAATCAACCTTGGAAAACTATTATTTTGGGGAGGATTATGATCAGAATGAGTGAGATAGCATGATTACAAGAATCTACTTAGAGTTTTTGTAATCTAGAATGTTCCAGATAGGCAGACGTAAGTGTAACAATCTACTGAAAATGATTACACAAACACCCACCTTTGTTCATGGCTAGCAGTTCTCAGGTGTTTGAACTCTCTTCTAAGAAGATTGGCCAGGACTTAACCCTGGCTGTTTAAGACCTGTACGTGGTAGTTACCAAAGGATCATCTCACAAAGCCCACTGAGAGCTTCCAAAATGAATAGTTGGTTTTAAGAACAAAAATACTTTTTAAAACTATTTTGAGAACATTTCAGCTATAGCATAATTTAAATGCCAGGATAAACAGATGGGTACTGCCAGGTGCCTGGTATAGAACAGGCTCTCAGTGAAAATGAGCCCTTAGCAGCAAGGCAACCAAGATAAAAGTTACTTATTAATTTATTAAACTAAATGTCAGAAAGGCTAGCCAGGGATGGATTTCTTGTTATTTTATATGTGGTTTTTATCCGAAGGCTGTAAGGAATATTGCAATTGGACACCAAGCTTGCAAGAGCAGGTGCTTTATGTGCTTAAAGCGAATTTAAGAGCTGGGGAGAGGAGTGGAGGGGAAACTGAGGCCAGATGGATGCAGTTTTCTGTTAATCAGTCCATCATTTTAAAACAAGTTTCTGTTGCTCACATAGCTTGAACAGATTCATTCAATGTTAAGATTATAAAATAAGAATTAAGAAATTACAATCAAATACTTGCCCTTACTAATTTTGGAAATGCAAGAGTTTGGGGTAGTGATCCAAGTAGTGGGGGTGGGGGGAAAGCTTATAGGGATAAACATGTGGAGACTTTCACTCTTAGCATTGAGAAGACTTCTGTGGCTGCAGAGACGGCTCAGCAGCAAAGGCCACTTGCTGCTCTAGAAGAGGACCAGAGTTTGATTGTCAGCACCCACATGGAAGCTCACATCACTCTGTAATGCCAGTTCCAGACTTCCAGGTGATCCAGGACCCTGTCTGTCCTCCATGGGCACCAGCATGCATGTGCAGTGCATAGACATGCACAAAGCAGATGCTCACACACATAAAGAAAAGAAAATGGGGTTTGCTCTCAGATCCTTTTGTCCCTAGAAGAGACATGTACATCGTGAAAGTGTAAAGCGGGGCAGCACCCAGCCCTTAATATTCAAAGCATTTGGGGAAGATATCTGGCGTAGAAGAAACAAAACGACCATGTGACACATCTCAAATTTATAGCTCATATTTCTTCATTAATGGAAACATTATTTTATAATCTAAGCACTGTTGCTAAAAACGTCTTCCCAGGGGGAAGTCCAAGCAGTGTCTAACCCTTCTCCTAAGGTCCCAACAATAAGCAAAGGCACAGTTCTGCCAAAACTCACTCCAGGGAGCAAGGAATTGATTGGGGTTCCTTCCAAAGCAGAGGTGAGGGGTTACTTACAGGGGTGTATGTGTTCCTTCCCCAACAGGCTGGACCTGGAAAGCCTTTACCCAACAGGGCCAAGAGCTTCCCATAGCTGCAGAGATGGAGCCTTCCTTCCTTAATTTCCCACAGCCTACATACTCTAGCCCCACCCCTAGACCGCAAATAATTAAGGCAGAGTTGCTCACACCAGGCAGGGAGTGGCTGCATGCTCAGCTGAGAGCCATGTGTCTTAACCCCCACTCCTCCCTAAAATGACTTACTAGTCTACAAGCCCAGCTAAGATCACACCTTTGAAATGGGGTACAGTTGAAATGCTCATGGTGGTTGTCTTAGTCAGGGTTTCTATTCCTGCACAAGCATCATGATCAAGATGCAAGTTGGGAAGGAAAGGGTTTATTAAGCTTACACTTCCAATTTCTATTCATCACGAAAGGAAGTCAGGATTGGAACTCAAGCAGGACAGGAAGCAGGAGCTGAAGCAGAGGCCATGTAGGGATGTTTCTTACTGACTTGCTTGCTTCTCCTGGCTTGCTCAGCCTGCTTTCTTACAGAACCTAAGACTACCAGCCCACAGATGGTACCACTCACAAGAGGCCCTCCCCCCTTGATCACTAATTGAGAAAATGCCTTACAGCTGGATCTCATGGAGGCATTTCCTCAACTGAAACTCCTTTCTCTGTGATAACTCCAGCTTGTGTCAAGTTGACACACAAAACTAGCCAGTACAACAGTAGTAACTTGGCTCTGGACAATAATTTATAAGCATGGTCAACTTAAATCTAAAAGATTTCCACTTTCCTCTGCATAGATCTCTCTTCAGGATGCTGGTTAAGACTTTACATTTTAAAATACACTAATTATATAAAAATATGTTTGCTGCATAATATTAGTTTTTGAAGGTAAGCACCCACAAGGACACACATTTGCATCATATACAATCTGAGAAGTCTTATTCTGGATGATCTCCATCAGCTCCTTGAATATCCATGGTGCTGAAGTCTCACCTCCCTGCCCTCTCATGTGACTCAGGTTTATCTTGCACGGCTAAAAACAGGGAAAGGGTTTTCTGTTTAGCTTTCTCTCCCTAAAGAGTTTCCTCACCCACTATTACATAGTACAAGGTTTGGTTTGGAGCCTCTGTGGTTAAAATGTTCACTATCGTGGCAAGAAGATCAAGGCCAAGGCAGCCACAGGCCTATCTCTGGCCATAGAAAATATTAAGCATCGTGCCCCTCCCCCACTTTACCTCTTGCTCTCCCCCTCGTCCTCCATGGACACCCTGAAAGCCCTTCTTACTGCTCAGGTGTTGGGGAGCACTTTCCTTCTCTCCTGGACCTGTTGCTATGAAGCATATTTGAAATGGTATTAAAGGAAACACCCATGTCTACTAGCTGTACTTAGTCTCAGTGTTTTCATCATGTAGGATTTCCCAGTGTCTTTTGGAAAGAGTGACCTTAACCTCATAGGTGTCTCAGCTGTATGGACTGTATTTTGTTTTACCCTTGCCAGTCAGCAGAAGCCTCTGGGGAAGAATGGCATGTTAGTCACCTCCCTTATGTTAATGACCTTCACAGTCTTTCTGTCTCTGTCTCTGTCTCTGTCTCTGTCTCTCTCTCTCTCTGTTTGTGTGGTGTGAGCATGTGCACACATGTGGGCACAAGGGAGCGCACATGCATATGCACATAGACTGCATTTGCTTGGTAAAACTCTCACGTATTTTGATCAGTGCACTCTTGAGGGTGGCACCATTCCCAGGTGTCCCTGGGGTGTATAAAAAGTTAGCTAATGTGGGGGTTTGAATAGAAGTGGCTCATATATTTGAATGCTTACCAGCGACTGGCACTGTTTGGAAGGGTTAGTAAGAACAGGAAGTGTAGCCCTGTTGGAAGAAGTAATGTTACTGGGGGTAGAGCATGCCAGGCCCAGTCTCTCTCTCTCTACTGCCTGCAGATCGAGATGTAAGCTTTTGACTACTACTCCAGTTTCTTGTGTGTTGCCATTGTTTTAAAAATAATAACCATGTTTTATCGTTGTTTTTGTTTTTAAATAGGAGTTGCCTTGGTCACGGTGTATCTCCACAGCAATAGAACACTGACCAAGACAGAAGTTGGTACCTGGGACTAGGTACTTCTGTGACAGACCTGACCATGCTGTCTGTTGGAGGACTGTGGAAGACTTTGGGACTATGGACTAGAAAAGCAGGTGGGACTTCTTGGGCCATCGTAGTTGGGTTGAAGAAAGAGCTGAGAGTGAGGTGGACATCAGGGCTCCAGCTCAGGAAGTTTAGAGGGAGGATGAGTAAGAGGCCTAGGGACCGTCAGGAGACTTTGGCAAAGGATGTGTCTGCTGTTTGTCCTTGTCCTAAAAATCTGTCTGAGGCTAAGTGGAAGAGTTTTGATTTAATGGCATTAAAAGAGAGTTTAAGACAGCCTAGTGTTGACTGTGTCATGTGGTCATTAGTGATCATTCTTATTCAGATCTATAATGAAAAGGCAATATTGACAAAGCAAAATACACAATGCCCAGTTTGAGAAGAAAAGGAGAACCAGGAAGTATAGTGGAACTAAGTCAGGTGCTCAAGGTGATGCAAAGTTTAAAGAAAAGCTTGATGCTAAATGGAATAAAGGAAGTGGAGACCTCAGGGCAAGATCTCATCCAGATAAGCTCCAACTTGTGAAGAGGAATTAAAGAGAAGCTCAAGCAGTGAAGGGAATTATCAAAACAGACCGCTGATACAAATGTAAAAATATAATTGAATGAGGAGACCTCACTCCAGCCCTATCAAACTACAGAACTTGGTAGCTTTGGCCACGTGGTTCTAGCTTTAGAGTCACAAGAAAGGAGTTGTGGAACCCCCCTTTGAGACTAAGGAAAGCCTCTGAGGGTCAGGTGTCAGGGGTGTACCTGCATGAAGGCCCAGAGAGGCCATTGTGTGAAACTGAGAAGGTGAGGCCTACAGCATTTGTGACCACAGGATAGTACAGATGCCAGGGTCAAGGGACACCTATGAAGGAAAGTATTGACAGAGAAAGAAGTGCTAATAGAGTATAGAGCCAGCCCAAGAGAGAGAAGTGTGCTGAAGTCAACAAAGCTGAGAGGAGTTGGAGAGCTGACGAGCTCTTTGACATCAGCCATGATGATGCAGAATCTGGAGCTTGCCCAGCTGGTTTTCATACTTGCTTTGGCCCAGTATCTCCACACCCTGTTCTCTTTCCTATGTTGTGGAATGGTGATTTATCTCCTGTGCCACTGTATGTGGAATGGCGATGTATCTCCTGTGCCACTGTATGTTGGATGTACGTGGCCTCCTCTTTGGTTTTGATATTATAGCGGTTATAGTTAGTTACAGTTACACTGTAGTCACAGCCCTTGTCCCTAACTTTACTCAATGAGGGACCATGACCTAAAGTGTGAGACAAATAAGCCCTTTCCTCTCCTAAATTGCTCTTGTCATGATGTTTGGCAGAGCAACTGAAGAAAACTAAAACACCCAGGTCACACAATGGTAAAAGTACAAAAGGTCCTAGGCTTGATGCAATGGATCACCAAAGGATGTTAACATTCCCTAAATATCATAGTGTGTATTAGGTGAGATAGTGTATCTATCACACTGAAGACAGACTTGATCTGCAGCAAGATAATGAACAAATATGGAAAAATATCTGTATGAACCCTCAGAAAAAATTTCTCAAATCCCCAAATGTTATGTAATAATGCCACTTAGATTTATGCTTAAAAATGGAAGTGTCTGTTAGGGAAGTCTGGAGAGATGGCTCAGGAGTTAAGGGTACATCTATACTATCCTTTTCGAGGATGCCAGTTCAGTTCCCAGCAACCATATTGGGTGGTTTGCTGGGAACCATCCTGTGACTCCAATTCCAGGAGGAATCTTGTGCCTTGTGGGCTTCTGTACTCATCTGCAAATACTCTCTACATACATATGCATCATTAAAACTCAATCTTTGAAGTATGTAAGTATACACTGTTAAATACCAGTCTTGGAGAAATGGTCAAATTCTTTTAAGTGTCTGATCGTAAAGCCATTTGTTGGGGAGGGAGTTGGTTTCGAGGTCAGCAATCGTTTTTAGGAGGCCATTTCAATTTCATTAGTTGATCTCATTGCTTGTGTGTGAATGCAATTTTGACAAACCGTCCCCTCCCCCCAAAACTCACCTAAATATTTCAATTTCAGTCTAAATATAAGTACATCTTTCAGTCTCTTTACCTGGAAAATTTTTATGAAAAATAGATTATGACTCTTCCTGGTCTAGTGTTTTTCTTTTAAAGCAAAGTGGGTGGGCTTATATTTGACCCGGGGCCGAATTTAGTAGGAGAAGCCCATCTACTATCATACTTAAGCTAAAGCCCATAGACTCCTGCTTGAGCTACAATGTTTACATTCGCATGCTACACACAAACAGCTGTCAGTGTACGAGAGCTGTAGAACCACAGGCTCAGAGGCGCGGTTACGCACGGCTTAGAAAACGACGCCATTTGGGCTTGGAGTGAAAGGTTACTTAGGAAGCACGAAGACCTGAGTTTGGTCCTCAGATCCCACATTAACAATGGATATGGTGCCATGTGCTTAAGGTACCAGTTCCAGGGAGGCAGACAGCCGCAGGCTCCCTGGCCAAGTCCTAGTCTACCTGGCAAGTTCTAATGAGAGACTGTCAGAGAGAAGAGTGCACAACAGCTCCTGAGGAATGACATCCAGTTAAGTCTCTGACCTCCACATGTATGCAACACACACACACACACACACACACACTCATACACTCACACACACTCACACACACTCACACACTCACACACACGCACACACACTCACACACTCATACACTCACACACACTCATACACTCACACACTCACACTCACACACAACCACACACTCGTACACATACTCGCACACTCACACACACTCACACACTCACACACTCATACACTCACACACACTCACACACACACTCACACACTCACATACACTCACACTCACATATACTCTCTCACACTGTCACTTGTACACACTCTCACACTCACACATACATGCTCACAATACTGTCTCACACACTCACACTTGCACACACTCACACACATACTCACATATACACTTACCCATGCACACACACTCACACACAGACACACAGATTAAATGACTAGAACATACGTTCAGCTGCTAGTTATGATTTTCCCTACTATGCTAAGTTTACTCATCTGTGTATAGTTTTGCAGGCTGTGGGCATGCCAGATGCTTGGACTACCACTAGTACATTTTAAAAAAATCCATATGATGTTTATATCTATCTGGCTGCAAATGCTTAAACTCGACAGTGACCAAGCTGACTGCAACAAACATCTTTTATTGACTTATTTCACGGGATTTAAAATATTCATAAGAAGGGCACATTGTTTTTATCTGGCATGTGCACCCTCAATTTTTAAAAATGCATGGAACTGGATATTGATGGCACACTGATGTAAATGACAAATTATTTGAAAAAAAAAAAACATTATAATGCTTCACGGCTTTTGTTTAGGACAACGCCTCTTCCTCTAGAACTGGCTTCCTACCTACATTTCTGGTTTCAGATTCTCCACAGGCAAAGAATGCTAATAATCTTTAACCAGAGGTTCCAAGAGACATGCTCCTCAAAACTATAGTTTCTACACTCATTGATGGCACACAATCCTGAACATACAACAGATGTGTTGTCCGTGCAGGATCATAGAATCTGGACACACAGTTATTTCAAGTTTAACAATACCCAATATGGCTGGTTTCACAGCCCTGCCATAGTTTTGGTAGATATCACTGCCTCAAAAAGTTCGAGGCCAGCCTGGTCTACAGAGTGAGTTCCAGGACAGCCAGGGCTGTACAGAGAAACCCTGTCTTGGAAAAAAACAAAAAACCAACCAAACAAAAAAATACCACATGAAAATTACTGCCACTCGTGACCGACCCATACGACAAGTAATTTTGTCTCTGACTGAAGCAAAGAGGCTCCTGGTGGTGGTGGGGGATTTAAATATGAGCCCTGTAAGATGAGATGGGAAACTTCTCCACTGGTAACGACTTCAGCAAAGAAGAGGTGCCAGGGTTGAAGTGTGATTCTGGCATGTGTCTGTCAACACAGACACCTGTATAAGCCATGCTTTGTAACCTTGACAGAAAAACTGCTTGTGCCCCATGCCAATCACTCAGCCTCCGTCAACTCAATTGCACATCCTTTGAGGGATGGTATCCATCTCAACTGACATCCAGAATGTATGGTGTACTGTCACCATGGCCCAAGGCGTGAGTGTACACTGGGAACTTGCCTTGCAGGACCTGTGGCTACCTTCCAGCTCTTGGCTAATGTGTGTGACTTGGTGTACATGCAAAGTGGGGAAAGACCATTTTATTGGTCTCCTGGCAAGTGTGATTAAACAGAAGTGATGGCTGGTGTTTTGAGTGGATATCTGTTAAATAATTACTTGTTCCTCAGGGAAGTGAAAAGTGCAAGCTTTCATGCCACACGTTACCAAGATGGCAGCATCTCTGCATAAAAACCCTACCTATGTGTAATCTATAGGAATGGCAATGCAGTAAGAGGTGATGGGAGACAAATTTGATTGACAGAGTACTGTACTAATGGGCAGTGTGCAGTGATGTTTATATCTTCCTACCTGTGGACAGCATGGCATGGCCACCATTCAGTAAACACTGTGACCAGATTGCTGCCAAGAAGACACCAAAAATAAAATAATAAAATAAAATAAAATAAATTCTTTTGTTCCTCTACCCACTTGGTACTCAATTGAGCCATCACCTCTGCAGTGGGTTGAAGAGTTATTTTTAGTTAATCTTTATTGAGTGCCATCAAGCATGGTATTTTTAATAGGAGATTAAACATCTATCTTCATCTTTTAAATGTCTCTTCAAAAAAAAAATCTATTTTGAATGTGAGCTTTCCAGTCCATAAATCTGAATACCATGGTGACCATGGTGTCTGATTTCCCAGGGTGTGTGCCGTGCTCTACCTCAAGGTGGAACATCAATGATTCCCGAATCTTGGGTACATTTCTTCTGTCTACTGGCGATATTTGGAGTAGCACCCAAGGACAAAAAACAACAACAACCAAAAAACTGATACATCCTTGTATCAAATTGTCTGACTTGGCTCTAGGAGTAATCAAGAATTGGAAGGCACAGAGACAGTGTTTATAATGACGTTTGTAAAGATAAAGTAAATATAAAAGATGAAAAATTGTTTTCACTCGGACACATTTTATGTTTTATCATTAAGCATTTAAAGTAACTCTGGATATTACAAAAACGAAATAAGCTACTTAATACAAAAATTTGTGCTGTTTTAGATATTGTCATACGTTTGTGGTTTTGGCTTGCATTATTGAAGGGCACTCCTGCTCTTGTTGGCTATAAAACCAGAATGGCAAATGTGCATTGAACAACCTCTCCTTAGGAGCCTGTGATGAAAAGGCTTGACAGGATTAACCCCCAAACCTCATTGTTAAAAATGCCGTCCTCCTTCACTGAGTAGTTTAATTTTATTTTCAACTTTTTAAAAACAAAAATAAAAAGAATACCTGTCTTAATATGTTGGCTTTTATAGCTGTGGTTAATATAAAACTAGATATTATATCTGTGTGTTTATTTCTTAAATGTGACTAATTATAATTTTATTTTCAATGAAAAGAAGAAACCTAAGGAATTCTTTGTTAGTTGAATAAGGGCAGAATCCAGCCTCTGTTGTCCGTCATTCCTCAGGCTCTGCCTACCTATCCGGGTGCTCTATTTAGTACGTATGTCAAAGTAAGATGGTAGCTGCTTCTAGTGATGATTGCTGGGCCTCTTACTGAAATCTCACATTTCATCACTGCCTGCTCCCCAGAAAGTCTCCAAAGCATGTCACACTTGGCCAATGTGCAGAAGACTACAACCTTTTCTGGTTCCTTCTGTATCCTGAAGGACTACTGCAATGCCATAGTTGACTGTGATATTTCCTTCTTTCTGGCTCTGGGTCCAACTCTCCATCCTTCTGGGTTCACAGTGTTCTTCCTTCCATTGAGACTGACCACCCCTCTCCTCTCTTTACCTGGTAGAAACATTGCCATTCGACAACAGGAAATCTGGAGGGCTTATGTCCTTGTTTTGAGAACCGTAAGGCAGGGAAGGGTCCCTACTGTAGCTGGTGGTTGACTCTGTATGATTGGCCTACTTACTGTCCTCTGTAGTCATGAGTGGAGTCCAAGTACTGTATGCACTGCCAAAGCCATTGGTGGCAACCAACCGAAACTCATATACTGTGAACGGCTGGAGATCAGTCACTTCGTAGCTTAACGATGCAGAAGGAACGGGGAATAATCTACGTGGGAAAGAAATGACCATTAGGAAGGTTTAGACATCTACTAAAGAAACAAAGAAATAAGAATCAGTCAAATTATACTGTAAAAACTGTTCAGATATACCAATATAGATTTAAGTAGTATTATTTTAGTCCATTACATTACATCTACTACAGAATAAACAGCCATTGGGAGATGCTTTGTCCTCTTATGTTATTGAGGACATAAATTCTGTTTGCAAGGACAGTGGCTGCTCTGAGGACATTAGGGGTAGAAGTACAGGTTGTTTCCAGTTCAGCTCCATCTAACGTTCCAGTTCTACTCCAGGGTGTGACTCTTGTATTCGTGAAAGGCTTTAGAATGTGAGGAAATTTTGCTTTCTTTGCTATAAAAACAAACACCAGAATTTTTTTTTTTTTGCAAAGCAAATTTATACCCAGTAAGGTGTTTATTCACATTTTAACTTCGTTTGAACTTTTAAAAGACACCCGATTTTGTTGCAAATATTAACCAACCAGCTGGCTCGCTCTTCAGTACTCATTTTTACGAGAAGGTTTTAAAAATGCGGATACTGTCTAAGCCAGCCCATCGGAAGAGACTAAGTGGAATGCTCACTCTAGAAAGCAGTGGGTGGAAGGGCCAGGCCTCATCTGGAGCTGGTATCTGGGAGAGCCCGGAGCGTTGTTGTGAGCTGGTGTAGACCAAACAACCTGAAGACTGGTTGGAGTGGCAGCTGCAAGCCTGGGAGACAGCAGGCCATCTGGAGCTGTCGGGAAACACAAATGAATTAGAGCAGAGAAAACTGTGGGGACATATGCTGGGTGGAGTGGAAATGTTCCGCACGCTGGAAACCGGTTCCTCAGGATCAACAGCGACGTTAAACACGGTCCATTTAATTTAACATTTTCGTTCCTGAAACGCTGTACTTCCTCGCTGTACCTCTCCACAATGACGTCAGCGCTTCAGACGTAAAAGCCCAAGCTTCCACACCAAAGCATCCGGACCCTTTCCCCACGGGGACTTCTGTTTATCTAATTGAAAGCGCAGAGGAAATGTGGCGAAGCAAACACCACCGAGTACCTTTAATTTAACCCAGTTTAAGGCAGACTGAGTGCTGACGCCACCCGGGTCTTACTCCTCTGGGTCACATAACCTGTGGTCCCTTAAACTGTACAACTAACTGGACACAGTGGGCTGCGTTCCTTCCCTTCGGAAGGATAAGGAGTTTGCTAATGTGGTACTTCTCTGTAATGATTTCACATTCCGATCTTTTGTCTTCCGAAGAAAACACGAAAACTAAACTCCTTCCGTATTGTTTCTCCCACAGTCTGAAAGTTTGTTCACACTGCTCCGTATTCACTCGAACATGCCTACATATTACCGATCGGGAAAACCCACTGGAAACTTTCAGTGAGCACAGCAGGAATGAGCAAAAATAAAGCCATTTCTATAAAAATGTTTTGACAGGATTATTGCAATTATTTAATTTTCTCAACAATTACAATTTGCACAAATCAATCACGTCGTTTGCTGTGAGACTTGTCAGAAACTCAAAAGCAGACTAAACGGAACTCTAGACTTCAGGAAGATCATCGAATGACTCTGAGCCTATGTTTTCTTATCTATAATTCAAGAATATTTTCCCCTTATGTGTACAAAAATCAAACTATATATCAACGGAGTACCTTACTTTGGAATCATCATCATCATCATCATCGTCATCATCATCATCACTACATTTGAGTTAAACTTTCGTTAGTATAGCTTAATTACTGCTGCAATATTATTTACGAATTCATGTTATTTAATATCATTTACTACCATTGTAGCAATATATTGTTGATGCAATAATGAAAACAAATGAAGTATTGGGGTGTGCTTTTACACACACACACACACACACACACACACACACAGCCTTGTAAAGTATGCGGGTTTTATGTGCTTTACAGTGCGGAAGACCCTGCCTGTGAACATGAGGCGGGGCTAATGAATGGGCAACGACGAGGAGGGCAGAATTAGATTACATGTTTCATCAATCTTTGGTAAGGGCTTTGAGTTCATCAATAATTCATTCACTTGTTCAATACACGTTTATGGAGGCTTTGCTCCGTGTTAAGTAGTGTTCTTCCCACGGAGAGAAAAGCAGCAGCAAATGAAACAGGTATCGCCCTGTGGAGCTTATGTGTAAGTGAGGGGATTAGGTAATAAAAAGATGCAGGACCGGATACTAGATGACCAGAAGCCTAGAGAAGCGAACCCTAAACAAACAGCCTACAAACGCGAGGCCAGCGAGGTGGCTTAGTGGGGAGAGATGCTTGCTCCTGAGTCGGATGACCCGTGCTTGATCCCAAGAACCCCGTGGGAAGGAAAGAACCCGCTGGCTGCTGGGAGCTGTCCTCTGACCCCCAAGTATTTGGGTCTCCTGCCACCCAGTGAATAAATAAAAATAAACAAGACAACAACCTGAGACACGAATGGACACGGGCGTAAAATAGTGTATGCAACTTTATTGGAAGATGTTTTAGGTAGGTAGGAAGCTCACAGGAAGGGCATGCAGTCAGGGGGTATTTGAGCAGAGACCTTAGAGGATGCAAGAGATGGCCCTGAAGAAGGCTGTGAAGAGCAATGTAGCCAGAGAACAGAAGGAAGCCAGAGAGCAGGGGCAGCGCTGAGGGCACTGAAGAGCGTGTGATTGGAGCAGAGGGCGGAGGAAAGGGGCGTAGACAAGGACTCCTCCTGAGTGAAATTCAAAGTCCCAGGAAGGGCCTAGGATCTCCTCTCAAATGGCAATGTGTGTGGTGAAGAGAATGGAACTGTATGATTAAAAACTTAAAGGTCCCACTGTGTGGGGATCACAGGAGCGTGAGTAGAGATAGACGCCAATGTTGAGGTAAGACCGATGCAGCGCCAGGCTGCTTCAGCAGTCATGATGATGGCGGGGAGATATGTTGTCACCTGGTTGGGAGCATGCTGTCAGAAGAAAGTGAGGAAGTCAAGGGCAGTGTTAGCATTTGCAGCCTCAGCAACTGAGGACAACCAGTATGTAACTTCAAATTTCCTGCCTGGTTTTGTAGTATATGTTTTGTATGTATGCACTTGGTAAAAGCCAACTACAGAGTATGTATGAAGTAAGAAAAAAAATGGTTTAAAATATTTGTGGTCATAACCCTTATTTATTATTTTATCTAATGCTTCTAGATTGAGGAATGTGCCATTGACTGAATTCTGAAGGAATATTTGAAGTCATCATCCTGGGGGTGTGGAGTAGAAATCAGCTCTAACATGCGTACTAAAATCCCTCTGTGTGAGAGAGCTGCAGCCCCGCGAGGCTTAGAAAGAAGTTCCCCGAAGAGCCAGTCCTCCATAATCCATAATCTTCAAGTGGCGCAGAGTCTCTTCTGACCGACCAGGCAACAACATGCTCATCCGTTTTCTCACACTTCAATTGTACAGAATAGCAACACGTTTGCCAAGAAATGGCCATCTTCCGTGATTTCTGCACGACTCTCCCTCCGGAAAGCCTTCTTTCTCTCTGCTTAGCCCCTTTTATCCTGGGCCCATTTCCTCAGAGGCTCCTTTGCATGAAAGCAATAACTGGGAGCCAGTCATAACTCCAAGCCTGGTTTCCAGCAGGAGTGCCCTGTATCTATCTGCTTGATATATTGTCCCCAGGACGCCATGTTGCTCAAAAACCTTCTCTCAAGTTTCATACGACCCTCGCGGGGCAAGCCAGCTACAGACAGCCTCCTGAATCAACACATCCTGCCCAGTAAATACTAATTCTACATGGCAATCGGATAAAACAGCTACCCCCAGCTATAAATCCACAGGAAGGGGAGTTTTTAATAAAATTTCAAATTCAACCTTCTTTCGAAGGCAAAAAAGAGAAAACAGCAGGCCATAAATAAATCACGCACTGAACGAGTCAAGATGGTGTAATTTGGAATACATGATTTTATTAAACTTTAAAAATAATAGACTTTGGGACCCAGCCTTTAAAAAAAAAAACAAACCAAAGTCAGCCCCACCCCCTCCCCCATTCAGACAAGACAGGTCACACATGCCCTGGGGCCGTGCTCCTTATTCCTTTATAAAACCCTGTGGGCTGCAACCACACAGCAAATGTAGGGCTTGTCGTTGTTCAGCCAGGTGACTGCTAAATCTGCCAGCACCAAATGGAGAAGGGACAGGAGAAAAGGGATTCTCCAGATTTCTCTTATACATCAGTTTTTTTTAATCTGGTGCCTCTCTCTCTCTGTCTCTCTGTCTCTCTCTGTCTCTCTCTCTGTCTCTGCCTGTCTCTCTGTGTGTGCATGTTTCAAAAGAGTGTTTCAAATGATGCCTTAAGAAGCCAAAGAAGCCTATGTTAATCTTCAGTACATTAAGGTAACTCTTACTTGAGTCACCAAACATGGGGAAATCAAGCTGGTGCTCAGGTGGAAACTGTCTTCCTCCTGCCCGGCCTTCACAATGCTGGAAGGCGCTGTGCATGCTCTCAGAAGAGAGAAGCAATCACCAATATGGCCACAGTAATGACTGCCTTGCCAAGACATACACACTGGTGCCAAAGTGAGAGGAATGTCATGGCAACCAACCACTTTCTGATTGGATGTATGGCCTCCTCAAGTTAAAAGACACCCGACCCAGGCTACAGTTCTAGTGGGTCACCCACTACGACGGTTACTCTGCTAAGTGGGCAGCATTTTAAACTGAATCCCGGCGAATTACTGTCATACACATAGTTTACTGCATCTCTCAACCTTAATCCCAGAAATGTAAAACCCGCGTAATCTCCAGTCAGACAAAATCCCAGCCTGGAGAGGGGAGGAGGGCATGCAGTTTCACCCCTAGCGAAGTTAACTATTGGTAACTGGTAGCTGCTGAGGTAGGGGGGTCAGTTTTCTTTACATCATGGTCACTAGTAAGTTGCCCACCACCCAGTGAGAGGAGGGCACACACTCATAAGTTCAATGGCCGCAGCAACAACGTTACTGGATGGATTTACAAATGTGATGTTAACTACTAAACCACATTAAGGTCTTTCTTGCTGGAGGAGGAGAAGGCAGAACATGTGTGAAGAAGGACTCTGTCATCAACCTTCGGTGTGGTGGGTAAGACAGCAATTGCCAACATTACCACAAAGCATGCCGTCAGTACAATGGATGGCCGAGAGCACTGGAGGTTTCAGAAGTTCTGAATGTCCAGGCTGCTCTGTGCCTCATCGTGTCCTTCAAAGGGTCATGGATTATTTAGGTACTGCCATGATGGATATTTTGAGATAGCTAGTCTATCACCCCATTCTGGTTCAGGCTACCCCAGAGCTTCCTGTGCTCACTGAACTCAGGTTCTGGTTTCATGCTGGTTCTGCCCAGGTTCTGACCTGATCCTCAACGTCTCATGGTACAGAGTAGAGAGATTTTTTTAAAATTATGTAAATTTTCCTGTTAACATAAAATAAAAGCACGGCCTCTTATCCGCAAGTGCTCCTACTACGTGGCTAGATAACCCAGCATCTGTTCAAAGCCATGGTCAACAAACTTCCCTGTCACTTTCTGAAATTGCCATAAACAACCAAGGATGTCTACATTCTAGTTTCCTGGATGGGAAATTAAAGTTCAGACACACAAACTAAGTCATTGAGTCATGAACAAATTGAAACAGAAGGCAAGACTCGATTTCCAGTCACGGAACCATATGTCATTTAAAAAGATATTAATTATGGGCAATGTACAGATGTGATAACAAATGGACAGCCAACCTTGAGCCCAAGGATGTGCAAACAGAGCGGCACTGAACAGTAGCAAGTCGATTAGAACAGATTCCACGGCCACATGGAGCCTCAGCAGAGCTAAGTTTTTAAACACATCCTATACGCCAGGTTCTTTAACATAATCATTTTCAATTCTCAGAATTATGCTTTAAAATCACAGACTTATCTTTTTTTTTTTTAGTATAGATCAAAAGAGCAAGGCTAATAGAAGTTAAATACTTAATCTCAAATCACAAAACTGGTTATTGCCAAGTAAGAATTCCGGCGAGGGCTTTTAGCTTGAGGACACCGCTCTGATGTTACACCATTAAGCACCCTGTTACAGTAAGTGCTGCATAACACAGAATAAGCACTACATCTATTTGGTAAATACAAGAGCCCACCATTTACAATATTGAAAAATTACGCTTCGGTGAAGGATGAATTTTGTTTGCTCAAATGAGATTCTTTTTATAAAAAGTATTACTTTTATTTTATGTGTCTGAGATTTTGTCTGTCTGTCCATCTGTCTGTGTTGCCTTATTGGTACCATACCCACAGAGGCCAGAAGAGGGTGTTGGGTCCCTTAGAACTGGAGATATGTATGATTTTGAGCCACCATGCCGGTGGTCTTCTGCAAGAGCATCCGGTCCTCTTAACCACTGAGCCATCTCTCCGGTCTTGAATCATATACTTAAACAGTTCTTGCTGCTCTCATCTTGTTCCCTGCCCACTGCAGGTATTCTGTCTCCTTACCATGCCTAGGAACCTTACCTCACACCAGCAAGTATCTCTGGGACTATCAAAGTTCAAAACAGTTCATATGGAAAGCAAGTTCACCTGGAAGCAATATCTAGTTTAGTCAGAAGTTCTGGGAGAATGCGTTCAGGTTGTCATGAGATACTCCAGGGTCCCTTTCCTCACGTGTAGAAACTGATGATGGAGAAGGATTCAGCACATGTATGAAGTCCCAAACCAGGAAACAGCAGCCTGTGTTTTCACACATGTCTTCTCTGTCTGAAAGACCCAGCTTCCTCAGTCAAACAATGCTGAATCTTAACTCAAGTCTGGCTATCACTTTCCCCAGAATATTCCAGAGATGCAGTTAGAGGAGCTATTTGAAAACAGATGTTATGCTGTGGGCTCTTTTTAAAACACTGTTAAACATGAGTCAACACTGACGCTTTAACTCCATAGTGCTAAACAGAACTTTTACTTTTTCTGTGTTAGATGTAATGCAAAATTTTAAAATGACCAATTGAATGCAAAGAAATTATCCATACATGAACTATTTAAAAATACCCATTGTTAACTATTGATGATTTCCTATGGAAACATATATAATATATGCTATATTAAACATAAAAGAGGAGTACTTATGTATTATTTATTGAGTTTGTTTACTTTTATTATGTATAATGAGAACTCTCTAGGCCGTGTTTTTTTTCACTAATTTTTTGGAATCAAACCTTCTTTATTACATTTTCATTTATTTTAAATAGTGAGTTTTTGATCTTTCATACAATATTTTCCTATACAGGGAATATTTCATGCACAAAGTCAACACTATAGGGAACAGAGAAAAGTTATTTTCAGTATAATAAATGAGATCATGAGTATCCCAATCAATGCATTTCCAGGCAATAGTTTTCAAATCATTGGTTGACTAGGAATGAATATCATTATCACTTCAGACTCTGTTTGACTCATGGTTATCCAGAAAGTTGATTCTACTTAATCCCCATCACTAAGCTATGATTGATTATTCATTTCCTTATAGACTTTTCAAAATGCATATTTAATTTACAATCATGTATATGTGCTTGTATACACATATGTATAAATGTGTGACTATCTTAGAATAATCTACTGTGCTGTTCTATATAAATATGTAACATAATTAGGTACAATTTCAGTACAGCATATATAAAACAAAGTTTTAAGCTTATTTTATTTGCACATGTCTACACATGGGTTTGTGTACATGTGAGTGCAGACACAAACAGATGCCAGAGGAGTGTGTCAGATCACCTGGAGCTGCAGTTACAGGTGGTTTTGAACCCAGTCAGTGTAGGTTCTGGGAACTGAGCTCAGGTGTGCTGGAAGGGTAGCGGCTCATCCTAACTGCTGAGCCATCTCTGCAGCCCCAGTCCACATATACAACCCTTTAAAACTGCAGACACTTGAGGAGCATCCGCCTTGTGCCTAAAGTGCCTGTGATTGGTGGTCACCTACAAATAACAAGGGTTCATGAGTTGGACCAAAAAGATACAGCAAACAAGAGGTGGGGCAAAGCTGTGGTGAGCAACAGTTTTGTATGAGACTTGGGGGCTGGGATGAAAAATGGGGGTTCCCCAAAATCTCACCACTGTAATGCTCTCTGCAAGAGCCTCACCCTTGACGTATTTCGGAATGCTTACCTAGTAATCCTCAAGTACTTTGAAAGCAACGAAAAGACCACCAGGAAACAGGACTAAACAGTGAAAGGAAGGATCAGAGAATTGTGTTATAAAGTCCAGACCCACAGCAGCTGGTGTCAGCAAGGATCCTTGTCCTGGGGGTCCTGGGAGCCAAGGTCAAGCAAACCAGCAACCCAGTCATTGAGTCTTCTTCCGGTGGTCCTGAGAGTTTTTCATTGTACAGACATTCTATAGACATTGTATAGACATTGCAATGTATAGATGTTGTATAGTCTAAATGTTGTATAGTCTAATTTCAGTTTTTAAACTATGAGACCAAAAAGCAAATAGATTTTTCTGATTTCTCTGTAATAAGCTTTATCACCAAATAAGGAAAATATACTTTACTTCTGAGACTAAGTGTCTTAGTTGGGGTTTCTATTCCTGTACAAACATCATGACCAAGAAGCAGGTTGGGGAGGAAAGGGTTTATTCAGCTTACACTTCCACATTGCTGTTCATCACCAAAGGATGAACTCAAAGGAAATCAAGATTGGAACTCAAGCAGGTCAGGAAGCAGGAGCTGATGCAGAGGCCATGGAGGGATGCTGCTTACTGGCTTGCTTGTTTTTCCTGGCTTGCTCAGCCTGCTTTCTTATAGAACCCAAGACTACCAGCCCACAGATGGCACCACCCACAAGGGGCCCTCCACCCTTGATCACTAATTGAGAAAATGCTTACACCTGGGTCTCATAGAGGCATTTTCTCAACTGAAGCTCCTTTCTTTGTGACAACTCCAGCTTGTGTCAAGTTGACACACAACTAGCCAGGACACAAAGTAAGTGGCATTGTTATTTCTGTAGTAAACACGTACAAACCCATATTCCTAGTTTAACAGCAAATCCCTTTTCCATCCCAAATAAAGTAAAATCAAGCCTGAATAACCCTGATCCACTGCAAAATTTCCCGCAGATCCAGGCTTATATATAAAGACGTGGTTTAGACTTGATCTATAAAGGAAAAGCCCAAGAAAGCCAGGCCTTCAGGCCTCGGAGGGAAGACACCTTGTTTATTTAAGAAATGTAACTCTAAAACTCATCAAATGATTTTTTTTTCCTCAATGAAAACTGAACTAAATTTAGAGTTTGGTAGAGTTTGAATTTATTATGTAATGGCAACTAACTAGATGGACAGCAAAACTTTGTGTCTAGTTGCCATTTGATAAATGCTGTCATGAGTTCAATCCCAGGACCAACAAGGTAGAAAAACAAGTCTAGCAGCTGCCTGCAGAACCCAAGGTCTTGTTTTTAGTTTTTATTTTTATTTTTTTATTTTATGAAGTCTTAAGAGAGTAGGCCAAGCCAGTGGGGCCTTCCTCCTGGGCCGAGCCAGTGGGGCCTTCCTCCTGGGTACAGAAGTCATCATCTCTTCTCTTCCTTATCTCTGAGCTGACAGGAGCATGGGGGAAGAGTTTGGAGGGTGGATACCAACCTGAGGGTTGGAGAACATTGTACAATGAGTAGGTATGAAGGAAAGGGGTAATTTTTTAGAAGAAAAATTTCTTTAAATTGTGTCATTTAAATCTTTATGAGCCTTTGTGTAGGGAGGTGAGAGCAGAGATTTGGAGACAATGTCTTTCTTCAGCTTTCTGGCATTGAGTCTTATGGGTCCATCCCATCTCTAACTATTCAGAGGGCTTTCTTGTATTCATCAAGGCATCTTTGGTTTAGAGAGACCCAGAAAGAAAAGCCCCAGAGAACTAGATGCATACAGTAAGATCTTTATCCCATGCTGAGAAATAGCCACAGTTCCTCAAGGTGTCTGTTCCAGTGTAGGAAGAACTGAATCCAAAAGCAGTGACTCAGAGATGGAGAGAGGGCTCAGGGGGTTAAAGCACCTGGCATAATCATGAAGCCAGGAGTTTAAATTCCAAGCACTCATGTAAAAGTCTGGGCATGGTTACCTGAGTCTCTAAGTCCATCACTGTGGGGGCTTGAGTCAGGAGGATCCACTGGGGCTGCCTGGTCACCAGCCTGGCTTCAGGTATAGTGACAGCCCTGTCATAGGGAATACGGAGAGAGTGATAGGGCACTGGACATCTTCCTTCAGCTTCTATGCATGTAAGAAGACAGTAGGTGGGCATATAGCATGCATGCATACAACACACACACACACACACACACACACACATACATCAATAGCTTTGTTGATTAAGTATGTGCTTATAAGAATTTTATTTTAAAAAGCACATGATCTCAGTGATAGGATGAGTTATATCGGAGCCTATTCCTGAATAAATCCTGAAGTTGGTTCAACACTTGCCTTCAGTTTCTGGTTTGCTGGATTATATCTCTGTTGGGAATATAAAGAGTTCAGCGCCATTTCAGAGCTTTGAGAATGCTGCCTCAAAATTAGCACAAATTATCTGTCAAGCTAATATGGACACAATGGGCATATCTCTCACCTGGCTCTAGTAATTATTGTCTTGTGAAATGTAGACAGGGCTGTGTATTCACTATGAACGGTTTAATTAGAATAGGAAGGAAATGAGGATGTCCCCTGGTACAGTACACAATGGCAATCATACAGGTAGAGGGGGCAGAGGTGGCTCAGGCCACTGGAATACAACCATGACTCTGAATGCTAATTGCTATGGATCATTTTGGGAAAAACAATCCACATCATCCAAGCATTCGCTGGATCAAGCAACCCACTCCCTCCCTGCCCTTTCTGTGAAAACGCAAGTCTGGCTTCCAATGACTCTGGGAGACAATCTAGCACATTTGTCAGCTGGGGAGCATCAGACACACTGAAGGACACCCCCCCCCTTCACTAGAAACACCCCAAAGCTCTGGATGAAGTAGGGGTTTTGAATTTCATTAGATACACTATTTGTTCAGCTAGGGAGCAGAACTGTCACATTGTTAGACTAATTAGTGGCCCTGAAGGGGGTGACCAGAACACCCACAGGAATTAATTTCCCTGGGTCTCAAATCACCCAACCAATTTTGTTCTTTTTCGTTACAGACCTTTGCTAGATTCAGACACCGGACTTAATGTCTTTGCTTTTGACATGTGAATTCCTCTTGGTATTTCTAACCACCCACCTTAGTGTTTCTATTGCTCTGAATGCCAGATTTCATCTCTACGCAGTATTGCTATTTTTTGCACTCCATTATCTGGCTATTTGAGCAGCCTTTGTTTAGAATCTACTGTCCTTTTAAAAAAGTAGTTGAAAACACACACAACGAATATATTGCCTGAAGCATTCTATTCTACCATTAGTTTAAATACTGAAAAAGTTATTGTTATTGAAGTTAAACAGGTTCATAACTAATATTAAAAAGTAGATATAGGCTTGCATCCACATCACTTTCTTTAGAAAGCAGGTATTTAAAAATATATTTAAATTTAAAAATTGTTTTAGATGATAAAAAGTAAACTAAAAAAAAAAAAAGGTTTTTATTTATTTTTCTTCTTTAAATGAATCTAACATGAAAGTAGCCAAATGAACCTAACTTAGGCAGAGAAGTAAAGACACTACTGTAGTTTAGAATAACCCTTTTATCTTACCATTGAATCTAATGGCTTAGTGTAGAATCAAGTACTTAAAATTAAGTCCTTTAAAAACACTTTTTAAAGCTATTCAAATGATTGATGGATCAGAATAACCTGCTTTAAAAAAAATCATCTTAATCATGACAACCGTTCCATCTAATATTCAAGTTCATGTTTGATCATTCAACTAACAATGAGGTCTAGGCATAAAGGATTCAGACCGTATACAGAATGTTGCTTTCATCTGATTATGCTCCCTCATCTGTGTGTATTTCTTGGAATCTCCATTCCTAGGTGATCACAAGGGATCAGGGCTGGCAGGTGCTTAGGTCCCAAAAGTCTCTTGGATGTGTTCAGTGTGTATTTGAAGAGATTCCACATCACTCTCTAGTCCTTCTGTCATGGAAGCTTACAGTGAGCAGATAGCTATGTCTGCGGAAGATATTCTCACTCCAGACATCAAACCCACTGGTGTCTCAGTCTTAATATTCCAGCTCCAGGATCCTGAGAGACACATTTAAGGCTATGGACAAGCATCCACTGTGTGGTATTTTGTTACAGCAGTTGAATGGAAGAGGAAGGCATTCCTCATCTCACAAGGTCATGACCTTCACACTATTTCTTAGGGAGATTAAAAACAGCATGGAGCAGGGAGAAGTGAAAACACCAAATGACTTCTAAGCACTGATTTCAACTCAAGGATTGTAGAGCTAGAAACAAATTTTAGAATAAAAAACGACAAATTTTCAGGCTGAACATGTTTTCCATGTTTCCATGGGTGTTGAAGGCACAACACCCCGCTGAGTTTGACTCCCAGCTTACTTGATAATTAATTGTATAAATAGATGAAATAAAGCAAATGTGTACTCAGGGTATTGTGACAATTATTTCCAGCAACTTAGTCACACAATTATTACCTTATATAGCATTGATATATAGCACGTGTGAAATTAGTACTAACGCATTTTTATCTCGTTTATGTAAAGATCCTTGGGGGAATTTAGAATTCCAATGCTTTCTTCAGTCTGTATGAGAATTCCAACCCAGCCACCAACCCTGTGATTGACAATAGTCTCCTGCCTGTACGGTACGCTAGTGTATCAGCGGCACAAAGTCTGTGGGTGCAACCAAACAATATCTGATTTGGCTTAAGGCCCACACTAAGATGGAACCCATACTTAACATTGCTTGGCTGACCAAGATTCTGAGAGCGGACAGCAGCCCAGGGACTGAGCATAAAACCAAATACTGCTGTTATAAACAAAAACAGTAATAAAATGACTCCTCGTGACATTTTGCCACACTCATGGGTCAGTGCCTTGCTCAGCCATCATCAGAGAAGCTTCCTCTTGTAGAAGATGGGGACAAATGCAGAGACCCACAGCCTGATAATACACAGAGAGTAAGAGCCCTTGGAATGCTCAGCCATAAATGGACGTCTCCATCAAATCCCTTCATTCTGTGGAGGAGGTGATAGAAGGAGTGTACGAGCCAGAGGGGATGAAGACACCCGGAGAACAAGGCCCTCTAAATCAACAAGATCAAAGCGCACATGGATTCATAGGGTCGAGGCAGCACTGCACCTATGCTGGCAGGACCTGGCTCTGCACCAGGTCCTTTGTGTGTGTATCACTGCTTCCCGTTTAGCATTTTTGTCAGATTCCTAAGGGTGAGAAGGAGTGGGTCTCTGATTCTCATGTCTCCTCTTGGGATCTTTTCCCTCTGTTTAATTTGTCCAATTCTGACATGTCAGCTTTCGTTGGGCCTTATTTTATTGTATTATTACCCTGTAGAAGCCTGTTCATTTTCTAATGAGAGGCAGAAGGGGGTGGGTCTGGATGAGAGGGGAGGTGGGGAGGATCTGAGAGGAATGACAGGAAGAGGAGACCATAATAAGGATATGTTATGTGAGAAAAAAATGTTTTCAATAAAAGGGGATCTATAAATAATAAATAATAGAGAAATACATAGATAACGTTTTTTCAAGAGAATCTTGCTGTATAGCTCAGGCTGGTCATAAAACTTATTGTATTCAATTCTCAGCCTTCCCTACACGTTAGGTTATGAGCATTTGCCACCTCACCCAACTTAAAGAACTTCTTTCGGGGCTGGAGAGATGGCTCAGCAGTTAAGAGCACTGATTGCTCTTCCCAAGGTCCTGAGTTCAATTCCCAGCAACCACACGGTGGCTCACAACCATCTGTAATGGGATTTGATGCCCTTTTCTAGAGTATACTCATCTACACAAATAAATACATCTTTCAAAAAGGAGAACTGATTTCCGTTACTGCTCAAGCTCATTTAACCCGATCGACCTACTTTCCTGTTATAAGATGGAGGATAAGATGGAGGACAGCGGTGTCACCTGGAAGTGCATGTTCCTAATTCCCGAGAGCATTCCATTACATAGTGAAATGTGTACTAACCACATCCCACATGGCTTACCTCCCACCTAGAGGACTTAATTCTAGAGGGGCCTTCACCTCAGGAATCTACTGTCAGCAAAATGCAGTGCACTGCATGGGCAGTGGCCACTTCTCACACACAGAGGGCAGAATCTTGTACAGAGGCAGTGGCTACGTTCACAGCGTCACATTCTCTGTGCTGTGAGAACCATCAGCCCTAGTCTTCCTGTGTGGACCTGTCATGTCTTCCCACACACAAACAAAGAGCATGAGGCCACACCTGATGGTAGGAAGCACGTGGGTCACCTAGAGGACAGGACCAGACATTGAGATCTGAAGCCAGACTCTGTGATTTTAGAAACTTGGATGTTAATGAGAATGTCTTGGTCACGTGTGAGTCTGTGTGTAAGTGCTACAGAAGAAGAAAGGCTGGCATGTGACGTGTTCATGGAAGTCATACTTATCTTACAGGATATCTTCCCCCCACGCGTAACATACACTTCTGTCTTTTCAAAGAAAGAAATGACTTACAATTGTATTTTTTCCCTAAGAAAATAAGAGTTAAAGAAAAAAACAAACAAACAAACAAACCCTAAGATATCTGAGATCTTTTCCCAGGCTGTAAGCCCCATGCCATATGAAACTTAGGTTTGATCTTTTGTAGAAATCTCTAAAATACACTTAAATCTTAAACATTTCTGAAAAGGCTGCATGTGCTCCCAACTTCTAGTACGAGACAGCATGTCATTGTCAGACACAGTTCCAGAAATTACTGTATGTTTTACTAAAAACCTATTTCTGTGTGTATCTGTCATGTGCTCCTTCTTATCCAAGCCCTAATTTAGTTGTTGTTCCCTTAGGTACAAAGTACACAGTTCATAATTCATTTGATATAAAATGTCACTTTAGATTCTTACCCTTCTTTGATAAATGAGAAAAAACATGTACATTTCAATTTCCTCAATGCCAGAACGACCAGGAGCAACCCCCTGTTGTGTTTCTCAAAGACCTTTGTGTTAAATTAAACATCAAGACTCAGAAACTGTGGGTGAGAAGGGGCTTTCCAAGGCAGAGAGAACAGATCCCAGAGATGTGAGACAGACGGATTTCCAAGGCAGAGAGAACAGATCCCAGAGACATGAGGCAGGAGAACAGGCCCAATGCCTTTCCTAACCCCAAAGTCCTGGCTCCCAGACAGCTTCTCTGATCTTTAAAATACTTACCCCTCATAATTCAATATGCCACAACCAGTCCACTCATCTCTTCCACTTAAGTTTTCGTTTTTAATAAAATTTAAATCATAATTACTAATATTTATAGCTATAAATATTATAACATTACATATTATATTATTATATATATATATTATATATATTATACATATATAATATAATATATACATATTATATTAATTATATTCTATATCAGATATTCTATAATATCAAATGTTACATTATATTATAAACTGATGATGACGATGCTGATGATTGTAGGGCCACGCGTGGTACACATGTGAAGGTCAAAGGATAACCTGCTGGGGGGCTTTTACTTCTTCTACCTTGTGGGGTCTGGGTATCGAACTCAAGACATTGGGCTTGGAGCCAAGCACTTGCGGCTGAGTTTTCTCACTGACCGCCTACATTTACAAGGCTGACTACCCACTTACATACCAGCTGGTTTTCTCTATGTAGATGCCCCTTGCCCTTACCAACCCACCAAGGAAGACCCTGTAATCAAGATCATAAACAAGAAAAAACACTGTTAAATCCCGTGGGTTACAGGAACTCTGATCTATTTCTTTAACAAAGATAAAATTTAAAAGACATGCTTAAATGATTGACAAGAAGCAACTGTACGCCCAAAATATTCAAACCTTTTCTGTGGTCATGTTTCTAACTCAAGGTTTTCTTTTGTGCGTACATGTGTGGTGGTGGTGGTGGTGGTGGTGGTGGTGGTGTGTGTGTGTGTGTGTGTACACATGTATGCTGATGAATACAAACCTGCGTGCAGGAGTGTAAAGGACAGAAGTCAACCTGATGTATCTTCCTAGCCTGTTCTTTGCCTTACTTTTTGATACATTCTTTCACTGAGCACGGAGCCTGCCAATTAGGCTAGACAGCCTGGCAGCAGCCCAGAGGTTTTTCTCTGCTCTCACTGCCTGCCATGGCTATGCAGGAAGATCCACTCATGGATAACATTTTGTGTGGCTGCTGCAAGATCAACCTCAGGTCTTCTTGCTTGCATGGAGGCACTTTATCAACTTATCTCTCAAGGTCCAAATTCAAGTTCTGATGAAGAAACGGTCTTCCTTTTACCAGAAGACACAGTGGACATTGGTGTGGCTGTTCTAGGGAATACTTTGTTCACACAGTCACACGGTTAATAGTAGTGGATTCTGTAATATTTGAAAATATTACATTGTGAACAAATATCTCTGCCAGATTGTAGGGTTTTAAGATTGTTCACCAAAAGGTGCTTTAGTGATAAATTCATTTATTCATTATTCATTACAGAAGTAGATTTCCTTCCTGTCTTCCACAGACTTTATTTAAAAAAAAAAAAAATGTTAGTTCCATGTGATAAATTGCATGTCTTGAGAAGAGCACACTCTCTGTTCAATCCAAAGATCAGACCCACTCATCTCCTCTGAGACACAGAGAGAATTAACAGAGAGATCTGAAATTTAATACCAGCCCAATGAGACGACAAGTTCGTAATTAACAGTAATGACCCCACTGTGACATACTAATACTGAGTAAACACATTGGAACATGTTTTAATGAACTTTTCTCTGCATCACCTGAACGCATCTTCTGCAACAGCAAATAGAAGGGGAAAATCTAAATTTTCACACACAAGTCAGCTGATGAACAGTATATTCCAAGTTGAAGTCTTTCATGAACTGGAGGTACAAAAAAAGATACCTTCAGAGAAGACAAGGCCTCCCCTAAACAGAGCATCAGAGAGCCAATTTGGCATTCACTTCTGAGTGTGTAATAGGCTTTAAATCTTTTTATATTTAATTTAAAATAAATTTTAAGTTACAAATGTGATACTATTTTTTGTATATGTATGGTGTGTATATGGGTAGGCATGTGAGCCATGGCATACCTGTTGAGGTCAGAGGTCAACTTTGTGGAGGTAGTTCTTGACTCTCACCATTATGTGTGCTTCGGAGATTAAGCTCAGGTTGCCAGGCCTATGTGACAGGCACTTTTAGTCTGAACCAGCTCTTTTATATTTTGATTAATTCAAGTATGTGGCAGACATTCAGGGGTGAGTCTGAAAGAGGTTGTTTAGCTTCTTGGTGACAAGATCCTTCATGTAACAACCCGGGGAGTCGATGGGTCACACTGGTTGTCCCTTTACCTTCTACATGTCAGGTATGGCCCATTGCTCCTGCACCATGCTACTTTGTGATGCTTGTAAAATATATTTCAGGGAATTGCCCTCACTCTTATTTAGATGACAAGCCAAAAAGTATCAGTTAGCACATTAACTCAGGGACCCACTCTTGTTCCACCATCAAGTTTTCAACTCTCAATGACTCAACCAATCAGTGTGCTTGAAATTAGATTTGACACAGTTGTAGAGTCAAGTCACTACTTCCATTCCTGTTGATGGGTAGAGCCTAAAAACATGTTCTATGTATGCAGGATATGTTGGGGAAACCTCAGGTGGAGCTGTGGGGTTAGGCTCCCCCTTCACTAGTTGCATGAGCTAAAGGGCCTACTTACGAGGTGATTGTGATTTCTCAACTTGTGCAGAAATAAAGGCCAAAGAGCAGTCTCCTCACAGACTTTGTGAGAACTGAGTTCTCATATGATCAAGGGCATCTTATGCATGTATGCAAACCACAATGAATCTCATTGTTTTATACAATTAATATGCGCTAATAAAAAAGTAAGAGAGAAACACCTGCACCCAGAGAGTCTCCCACGGTATAAATAACCACTGCATCAAAGAACCCTTTTTGTCAAATAAAACACTACATTATCGTAATGGTCCTCTTGGCAACTGGTAATTACATCAGGAGACTCTGGACTTGTATTCATGAACTTTGAGAAGGAAAAACCTTAGGTCTTATAGTCCTACAGCCATCAAACTCTGGAATCTGAGATAAAGATGTAATCAAATCATGAGAAGCTCCTTAGGAAACCCAGAGGGAAGAGATTCAGGTTTAGTTACATAGAGATCCTGATAACAGATGTCCTGCAAAGGAATCCAGGAACAGAGGAAATATCCTTGACACCATCCTCACGGTAGGGCTGATGAGCATCCCTCCATGCATAAACAAGAGCCTGCTGCTTTCCAGTGCTGCAGGTGTGGTTCAGCATCTGGAACCAGCTGCCCACCTTATCTGTCTCCATCCCATTTAGAAACACTGTGGGGAAGGCCTCTGGCCCTAAGGACAGAGCGTCTATATTCAAAGACAAGGTGGGCACGGAAACTTGGCTGACCTGCTTGCCTGCTGGAGTTCTGTGTTTTAATTACAAGTGTGGAATACCATTGTGAAAAAGATCATGTGACATGTTTGCTCTGTGAGTATTTTAAAGATGATCCAGTTCCACAGCTGCCAAACTAGAATTTCTGAATGACCTAGGCTGGAAAGGAGAGAAAGGCTACCACTAAACTAGAGCTTCATTCTTAGAAAATCGGGTTTAGTAGTTGGAGGGTGGAGCTGAAGAATTTGATCATAGGGCACTGGGAAGGTGGCTCAATGGTTAAAACACTTGACTCACAAGCAACAAGCATGATACAGGACCAGAATTTGAATTTTTATCCATCTATATGTCAAATGGGTAGGCAAGCCCACTGGCTAGGCAGACTAGCTGTAAGAATGAGATGTTCAGTAGAGAGACTCTGCTTCAATGAATAACATGAAGAGTGATTGAGAGAAGTCCCTGCTGTCACTCTGGGGCCTCCACACACCGGTACTCACACGTGCACACTCCACACACAGGAACTCACATGTGCACACTCCACACACAGGTACTCACAAGTGAATACTCCACACACAGGTACTCACAC
>JADRCH010000057.1:5423159-5514752 GCA_019843965.1 Rhynchomys soricoides
GCACAGGGGAGGTCACAGCTATGCATAGGGGAGGTCACAGCTGTGCATAGGGGAGGTCACAGCTATGCACAGGGGAGGTCACAGCTGTGCACAGGGAAGGTCACAGCTATGCACAGGGGAGGTCACAGCTGTGCACAGGGGAGGTCACAGCTGTGCATAGGGGAGGTCACAGCTGTGCACAGGGGAAGTCACAGCTGTGCATAGGGGAGGTCACAGCTGTGCATAGGGGAGGTCACAGCTGTGACAGAAGAAGTCAGACCTGTGCACAGAAGATGTCACAGCTATGCACAGAAGAGGTCACAGCTGTGCACAGGGGAGGTCACAGCTTTGCAGATTACTATCACATAAAGGTACTCAGGTGGAGACTAGGTCTATGAGAAACTGAGGAATGATAACCCAACAGCTTAACGGTTATTAAGCTATTTATCTGAGTGTGTGCATGCAGTACATGCATATGTGTGTGCAGATGCAGATACATATATACAAGTGGATGCCAGAGGAGGATGCTAGGTGTCCTTCATGGTCTCTGACTGAACTGCAGTTAGCTGTTTGGGTTAGACTGTCTGATAGCAAACCATCTAAAGCAATCTTCCGGTCTTAACCCCCTGCACTTCTGGGGTGGCAGACATTGAAAGCTACATGGACTAGTCTGTGTGCTGGGGATCTGAATTCAGGCTTTCCTGCAGTATAACAAGCACGTTCCCTATGAGCCAAGTCCTCAGCCCCTCGTTAAGCTGACCTGACCAACTTATTCATGCTCGCACCAATTATTCATCACACACCTACCTCGTGCCAAGTCTGATTTAGGCAACGGAGACAAAAATGAACAGGGCCCAGTACCTGCTATGTAAGATCTTGTCGGCAGAAACTGTGATGGTCAAATTAAACAGATGACTTCAATACACGTGAGTGCATTCCGGGCTGGGCACTGAATCTCAGACTAGGTTGGCAAGAGATAGCATGCTGATGAACTGATGAAATGGGTGAATTCACTCATGTAGGGGTATGTATGTGGTGCGGTGTGTGGTGTGTGGTGTGTGGTATGTGGTGTGTGTGTTGTGTATGTTGTGTGTGTAGTGTGTGTGGTGTGTATATGATGTATGTGTGGTGTGTGTGTATGTGTGTGTGTGTATGTGTGTGTGCACACATGTTTTAAAAGTGTTTTTGTGCCCATATGCTTGTGTGGGGACAAGAAGAAGAAGCCATTGTATCTTGCTACAACCTTTTCCCCTTTATTTCCCTGAGACAGAACCATTTACTGAGCCTGTGTGGTCAGTTAGACGTATCTACCTGTCTCCCGTTCCACAGTCCAGGCACTGGGGTTTCAGGCATGTGGTCATGCCCAGCTTTTACATGGGAGCTACCTATTCAAACACAGGCCCTCATGGTTCTGCACTAAGCACTCTCACATGCTGAACCACTCCTCCAGCCCCATCCCCCAGGTAATATTTAATAGCAAACACTAGGAAAAGGAAAACCAATGGCATCCCTCACCCCCCCCCCCAAACTTTCTATAATGGTGTTTTTCATGTATCTGAAAAGAAACCGCAGCTTAGGCTTTGTTTCAAACCTCACATTATCCAGCATAGAAAAACACTGGAAACTCAGTGTTATCATAGAGGTGGACCACTGAAAGCAAAGACACGACAGTGGCTGTACCCGGCAAACATAACTGGAAAGCAAGGAAAGCACAGAAGTGCCTCTGCCAGTTCTCTGCCAGTTGGTTCCCTCCTGCCTGCTGCTTCATTTACTGCCCATTTCGGTATGAAGCAGGGCTCACTGGAAGGCATGTGAGACTTCTTTAATAACTCTCAGCACTAATTTAATTCTACTTAAACACACATATTCTACTGAATGCCACATGCTTTTCGGCATGATTTTTATGTGTAAATCATGATAATCCGTTTTCAGCTCATTAAGTAAAAGGAAGCATGAACTAAAACCTATTTAATCAATGAGGTATCACCTTTAAACTGCCACAAGGTCATAAAAGAGATCATTTCAAAGCAATAAGTTTCCTAATTGTGATCAACAACAACCTAACGACATGGGAGAAAGAAAGTCCTGGTGGTGGCAATAAAGTGGCAAATGCTGTCTCCAAAGATACTGCTTCCTCTTTGGGTGAAGGGTCACCTCTCAATTCTGGACCTCTGGGCACTTACTTTTAATGGTTACCCTGATCCCAGATGCTGCACACTGCCCAAGAGCCCCAGTTCACAGTGGGTCACAGCTCTGCCCCACACCCAATGTCTTATTTCTCCTATTTCTGTTACATTGATCCTTGTATTAACAAGCACACGCTCATGTGTGTACTCCGTGAGCAATAAGCATGTGCTATTTTAACTTAGTCACTATCAGACACACACAAAAACTTATTAGACCACACAGGCCTAACCACACCATGGACAGTATATGAAATGAGCCCCTTTGTGTATTCAAACCACATTGCCATAAACTGGGAATGATCTAAGTCAGAGTACACGCTGTAAAAGGAGCACATAGTTGGTTAGGGTTCTTCAGTGCTAGGAAGTTTGGCTGCAGGGCAGATACAAGATCTCCTTGGTCATTCTCCTGAAGTATTTTCTGAAAGCCCACTTTTCCAATCCTCAGTTGAATGTCTAATTACTTTGAACTCACTTTCTGTTCAGGATCTATGAATACCAAACTGATGAGGAGATTTCTTCTTAGCTCTTAGACTTCACAGTAGTTAGGGCGAGGGATGGAGCTGACTGCACATCCAAGATCAATAATTGTGGTTGTTCCATACTGCACCAGTTTTGAATAGAAATATTTAAAATAAACATACCCAGAATGCATTGGATTTCACACAGGAAAGGGGGTAGAGTGTTGGCTGGGATGAAATGTTTACACTGTGTGTGAATGAGAGTCCGACTGGAATAGCCACTCTCTGCCCCTTACAAGAGGACCCATATTTTAAAACTGACATTGCCAATATGTTCCACAAAGGGGCTGTACCTTTAGACAATTCTCCAATAATCCCTGAGTACCAATGCTCCTGTCTCCTTCCACATATGCTGCCAACATTGAAAAGGTATAACAAAATCTAGCAAGTTGAAGAAATGAGAAAACAAATAAAAGTAAACAAAAAATTTACTAATGTTCTTAGGATATAGACATCAGAGAT
This sequence comes from Rhynchomys soricoides, assembly GCA_019843965.1. Taxonomy (NCBI): domain Eukaryota; kingdom Metazoa; phylum Chordata; class Mammalia; order Rodentia; family Muridae; genus Rhynchomys; species Rhynchomys soricoides. Next base: position 5,426,305 of record JADRCH010000057.1, read on the forward strand.
ACCTGTGTATGCAGATATGCACACAGTAAAATGAAAAAATCGGACTCATTAAAGTAATCAAAGAATATCAGTAAGGAATTTTCAAAAGGGAAAACATCCTAAATATGAAAAACTACAGTGGAGCCTCTCGGTTCTAAAATAGAGTTCACTTGCCACTCTGTTCTTGGGCCTCCTGTTTAAAATCAGAAAACCAGCAACAGACTTCCCAGACTCACCCCCGGTAGGCATTTCAACAGAGACACGGTCACTGAGCACGCTCCCTTGGCTGTTGGAAGCATTCACTTGTACTGTGTAGTGGGAGAAAGGAACGAGCCCGTCCACCAGCACCCAGCGCTGGTTTCCTTCGCTGCTGTGGATGGTTTTTGTACCACTGAGAAGGGTGAAGTTGTCACCTGCTGATTGAAGAAGAAAATTGCACTTAATGGATATTTTCTGCAACTGCCTGAGTATTTTCTTGGGTTGGTTTCATGTTTCATGAAATGGCCACATATAAAACATTTCTAAAAAGATATTCTCACAGGTCTTAGCAAAACTGCAAAGGAAAGAATGCCTGCTGACTGTTGGAGAGGCCCAGGGTTAGAAACTGTGCTTGGTTTCGTTAGTAATGTCTTCTCCCAAGATGCCCAGTGTGTCTGAGTTTCTAGCTTTTATCTGTGAGCTTGAGGTGGTGATTCTCACACAGTGCCACCATGAAAGTCAGCTGACATCTTTCTTTCCTGCATATAGAATAAAATATTGGCTCAAAACCACCTGTTATTTGTGGTTCTTGGGCTTCTGAGAACAATGTGTTTAATAGCACATAGGTAAGAAGTAGTCCGTGTGTGTGTCTGTGTGTGTGTGTGTGTGTCTCATCAATGTATATAACTGCCTGATATAATATATATATATAATATATATAATATAATAATATATATAATTATAATATATATAATGATTAACTGCCTGTGAACAAATCTATCCAGCTCTCTCATTACAATGAGAACACAAAATGGATTGCTGCTGCTGTTTTTCTATAATCTATACAATCCACACCCGCAAGACAGATGTGACCCATACAATCCACACCCGCAAGACAGATGTTACCCATACAATCCACACCCGCAAGACAGATGTGACCCATACAATCCACACCCGCAAGACAGATGTAACCCATACAATCCACACCCGCAAGACAGATGTGACCCATACAATCCATGCCTGCAAGACAGATGTAATCCATACAATCCACGACCGCAAGACAGATGTGACCCATACAATTCACACCTGCAAGAGAAATGCTGAACACTGGCATGTGCTTAAGATGTAAGCACTTGGCATCCCATTTCCTCGGTGGCCATTAACTATGTGCTAATCATCAAAACCTATTGCTGTTTAATTAAAATCTAGCATTGTTCAATTGTGACCAACACAAATCTCACCTTATCATGCCCTTTTTTATTCCATCAGATAATATTCAGAATTCTAAGACTAGCAGGGGTCTGATTCTAGTTAGAGTGTGGCCACTTCATACAACATTGGTGGGACAGTAAGATTAAATTCATACAAAAAATTATCTTCAAAGTTATTTATAAATATTTATAATAATTTCTGGTAGAAGGAAGAAGCTGACATTTCTATTGTGACAACTTATGCATAGGTAAGTGTTTTCCGTGGCCACAAGAAATCCTGAAGACTGCACAATAGTTTGTCATTTTGGTCTTGAAATTGGTATGACCAAAGGGACAGTTATTCCAGAGTGAATAACACTACCAATAGACCAGAACAGTGGGAAGCGTAGCTGCTATTTATTTTCAATAAAGAAGTATTCTAAGTTTATGGAAGGATGCCAAGTCCAAGATAGAAATAGGAACTCTACCCTGCTATGTATATGCCATGCAGAGGCCACAGAGTTCCAAATGTTAAGGGCTTCACTCCATTTGAGTTTCCTTCTGAATTGTGCCATTTTAGCCTTCTGGGGTTCTCCGAGGCTATGTGGGTTGATTGAAGACTGCTGGGTGCTGACTGTATGCAAGGAGATTTGTGCCCAACAAGATGACTCCTCAAAAGCATACAGCGTGGGCCCCGTACCCGAGAATCTGCCAAGAGAGACTGCAGGTCCTGTCTGGTCATTGTCTCAGGATGATCACATGGTCACCATCAGCACAGCTTCAGGCCCCAGGATGCCCAGCTCTTTGCAAGCATTTTTACTAATGGCTAAAACAAGGCTGTTGTTGTCACAAGCTCAGCTGTAAAATTCCAAAAAAATGTCACCTTATCCTACGGAGACCCAGACAGATGCTCATCTGGCAAGGAAGTTGTGTAATTTGCACATCATAGAGAAAGACTGAGAATTGTTAAAACACCAACAAAATTCTACAATTATGCCACAAGAGCTTAATTTTACCTATTTCTAGCCAGGTGTGAACACAAGAGTAAGCACTTATGCTCAAAACCCAAGAGAAAGTGTCCTCCTTGTGGTAGGTTTGTTTATTTGCATTGGAAGCAATTTTTTGAGCTGTAAAAGAGACCCTGTCAGGAGCTCTGAAAATGGCATGGCAGAGAGAAATGTATTAAGTACCACTTTACTCTAAGTTTGCTACATAACAACATTAATACATGGTAATTATACAATTAGTTGTAACGTTAGTTTCTAGCTATAGAACAATGATTACTGAGGAATTATAAGAAGTATATAATTACTCAATAATTATGAGAAGGAAGCAATTATATAACCATTTTGCTCAGCTTTAAAAAAAAAACAAAAACCGCACATGTGTATCTTCAGGAGCCATGCGGTTGAGTGAGTACGAGCTTCCCTCATGGCTCCAGAAATGCATGGTTCAGTTCAGAGAACCGAGAGTTCTCCACAAAGCTCAAAATCCCTCGGTTCAAAACCCGATGTGGATCCACAGATTAGAGTACCTTCTCCATCCTGCCACCCCAAGCTCTCTTTTCTCTTCCACCTTGATGACTCTGGGCTCGGTTTGTTAAAAAGCACAGCCCTGCATTGCGCCTCTGGATTGAGCTGTTCTTTAGCATTTTCCGCTGCTTCTACCTCATTTCCTGTGGGCTAGACAGGTGGATCTGTTTTGGTCAGTCTTAAAAATTAAGCCAGTGAAGCCTGAGGTGATAAGCAGTCCGTCACAGTCCTCCCTTTCTATTGGCTCTGCCTCGGTCAGCCCATGCTCTGTGGAGTAATCCTGGGTGTGTGGGTCCCTGTAAGTTTCTGGGTTTGGAAACCAGACTTCGCCATACTCTGAACCCCAGTCATTGCGATGTTTAGCAGAGCCTTTCTGATCCACACTGCTCTATCTTAACATGAGGCACTGGACTTTGAGACTGGCCGGGAGAGCCAGACTCTTTGTAGAACTGATAGCTTATTATTACTATTGTTTTATGTGTATATGTGCTGTTATATTCATGTATATGCAAAGGGCAAGAAGAAGTCATCAGTTTCTTCAGAGCTGGAGTTCCAGGCAGTCCTGAGCTCCTCTAGGAGGGCACTTGGAACTGTATTCCCATCCCCTGGAAGGGCAGCATGTGCTTTTGATCATGGAGCCATTTCTCAGGTCCCCCCAATCACATAAAGGGAAAGAAAAACCTTTTGCGGCTAGTAACTGTCCGTAACTAGTCCCTAGGGATGTGACATCCTCTCCTAACCTCCCAGGTACCAGGCACAGGCACAGACACAGTGCACACACACACATAGGGGCAAAACATTTATACATGTCAAAAATAGAAATCAACTAATCCTTAAAAATAAGAAATGGCTCTAGCTACTTCAGGATATCCAAATTTTGATGAGTCTTCAGACATGTTAAATCATCTAGTTCTCCCTTCCTATTTTATTTTGAAGAGAGACAGAGACAGAGAGAGGAGGAAATAGCCAAAGTCTGTGTCACTAGGTTCAACAGCAGACCAACAGGTTCACCCGCTGCTCTTAGCTTCAACAGGAATTCCCGCTAAAACACTAACAGAATCAATGGACATTTTCTAGGGAGAAAACATCAGTATTCTTATTTGTTTAATAGCAGAATATTTTCTATGCAGTTATTTTGTTCAGTAAGATCCAGTGTAAGTGGGTGTTGCTTTTACCTGTCAGATTCAGGATGTAAAGATGGTTATTGTCCTGGGACACCATCCTATGGGATTCTCTTGATTGAAATCACATAAGTGGGTATCCTTTCTCATTCTCATAATGTTCATTGTCACAAAAATTTTAATGCACCATATATTCCATAATTTTTTCTCTGTGCAGTGCCGCTCTGACCTTTTCAATATTCTATAATTTGACTGGCTGGCCATTTCTGTTCTCTTCCTTTTTACAGCCTTATTAACTTGTAGGAAGGAGGTGAGGCAAACCACCAATCAGAGTCCATAATATTGCAAAGGTCAGTGTGGTTGTACGGTGCCCTCACACACGGGTACTGCGCGGCAGGCATTAACATCCTGATATCTTATTCATGTGACAAAGACTGTAACAAGAACAGAAAACGGCACAACATGAATCCATTCTCCAGAAAGAGATCGTAATGAGAAATGACAGCGAACAAACCAAACCGAATCTTGTTACGTCGTGGTGATTTCATGTGTAGGACCTGGTGCCACTCACGCTGGCCTTTGTCTGAATCCAATTAGACCTTAAGGTAGAAAAGGTGTTAACTAATTTTCCTATTTCCAGCTACAAAAGCTGTATATTTTAGCATATTGAGATTTCGATTTTTGAGGTGGTGTGCTTCATCCATCCAAATCCTTTTGTGCTCTGCCAATACCCAAAAGAAAAGGCATGGAAGGCCACACGGCAGAGCGTGGTGACCAGGCCCACTGGCACTGTAACAGGCACAGAGAGTTAGGGCACTCTAGGCAACCATAACTAGTATTTAAGTTTCTGCTGCTTCTTTGTTTTTGAGACCTTTCCGATACTGTTTTAGATTATTATACCTATCATACATATTTTCCCAGTCTCTTAATTCTATAGGTCTTTGAGTAGAAGGGGGTGTCAAAGGTGCTGGGGGTTCATTCTGTAATTTATATACGGACTCAGCAACCTCTGACCTGGAGATAAACATGTGACCACACAAAATGCTTATTGAAAACTACATACCTAGACTCTGTTTCTCTCCCTGTGTCTCTCACTTCATTCCTCTCCTTCCCCCTTTCTTCCTTTCTTTGACTAAGTTTCATTTATAGCAGTTAGTCTTGAATTTGAGATGTCACTGGCAATGGCCTTGAACTTGTGACCCTTATGCCCGCACCTCCACACTGTTGGGATCACAGGCATGTATGCGCATGCCTACTTTATGCAGTGTTAGAGACAGAATCCAGAGCTTCATACATGCTAGGCAAGTGCTTGGCCAACCTGTCTGTACCTTTAGCACATAGCTTTTATTTTTTTGATATTATACTACAATCATTAATAATTATTAATTATATACAATATACATCATTTCTCCCTCCTGTTTAGTCCCCCTAAACTCAAACCCTTCCACACACTGCGCCCCCCCCCCATTTACCATGCACTCACATTTATTGGGATCGATAAACCTAAATTCTTCATATTAAGAGCAGTATTTTATTTTGGAGACAGAAAGAATTAATTGGAGTGACCTCTACTGTGTTTAAAGTTATTCACTGAATTTAAATTACTTGTCAGTCTGAAAGAGAACATTTATGAACTACAGAGTTCAGTATTGCACTCCATAATCTCACACGTGTCTAGATATGTGAAATTTATTTTGTTTTGTTCTACTTTATTATTTACTCACCTTATATCCTGCTCACTGCTCTCCTTTCTTTTTAACACAACATTTCAAAAGAGGAAGAAAGAACTTGCCTGGGAATCACTTAGTCCTCCAAGGACAGTGTCCGTTTCTCGCTGCTACAGTGATTATCCTACATAATTTTAATTGGTTGCCATCACGTAAAAGGTCTACTTCTTTGATTGCTCTTTAAATCAGTCACTCTGCAGTGTGACACTTCTACTACATGGAACAAACACAAACAGTATCTCATCAATGCAACAGAGGAGTCAGAAAGATACGCTTGGAGCAAGAAAACCCATAGCTTTCTGCTCCACGGTCCTGTTTTCCCAAGTGATGTCACGTTAGTAACATCAGAGTTAAACTAGTAACATATGAGTTAAACTCGTGCTCTGGACATTCTCCTTGGTACTGTGAGCCTAAAACCACCTTCAAAGCAAAACCTACTGAGAATACATAGAGGTTAAGAAATCAGGATCTCTTTTTGTTGACTATGTTATACAATCTGAAAAGTCAGCTTTATTGTCCTATTTTGATAGATTTATCTCCATTTTGGACCACAAATTCCAAATGAACAAATGAAAGAGAGCTTTGAGAAAATGAGTTGCAGTCACAGACAGAGGTTTCCAGCTTCCTCACTGAACAGTGGGCACGCACAGGGCTATTTACCACCAGGAATGCTTCCTGGTTGAGTTCCCACACCGCCTTTCCGTACGCATCACAGATGCCTAACCCTTTGTGCACCGTGACCACTGGAAAATCCTATTGCCATTATTGATCCCAGAGCACTGAACACCACTCAACTACAGTTTTACAACATGCTAGGAATTTAGACTTTACAGTGAGCCTTATATGTGCTTACAAAGCTTCCTCAGCTTGAGAACAGCGGCTGTGTGGGGAGGTAGTATCAGGTAGAGATTGTATGTTTTCCCCAGACATCTATCTGCTTTCCTTGAGGGCCATGCTGTTGGGGCTCCTATACTTCTTGGGCCCTGCTGTCATGGACCAGGATTGCTACTGGTAGTAGCTCAGAGCTACCCATGCACAGGGTTTCATGGTCTCCCTAAGTCTTGGCACACCTTATCGGCTCCTCAGCTGAAGGTCTCAAAAGAAGGACAGACAATCCAAATGCTGCTGGGCCAGAAGCCATATTTCTAGGTTCTAGAGATGCCCTTTCAGCACAGGTTGGCTGTATCTGGACCTAGCAGGCTTAGGTTCTTAGTTTTTTTGCTAATTTGGCTAGCATAGGCTGCTGTCAGTCACTGGCTGCTTGTTAGTAAGGCTTTAATTCTTTGTCTCCCCATGAAAATTTCCTCAGTATGGCTTGGTCTCCCTAATACAGCTGGGTCTCTCTATTATAGCTGGGGTTCCCCAGGAGGGTCTTTTCAATATAACTGAGTCTCCCCAGTATAGCCGGTCTCCCCAATATGGATGAGTCTCCCCATGACCGTCTCCCTAGTATGTCTAAGTCTCCCCAGTATGGCTTGGTCTCCCCAGTATGGCTTCTTACAATGCCAGGGAGATCATCTACCAGCAAGATGGCTTTCAATCTTATAGAGTGAGCACACAGACATCACATTCCCATATCTTTTCTTCTATTCCTCTAGTTAGAAGTAAGTCACAGATTTTGACCACCATAAGAGGAAGGCTTCTCACAAAATCATGAGCCCAGGAATTCGGGAGTGCTGATGTACCTTCTAGTCTATGTTCACAGTTTCTAAATATATGGATGCAAATTATCTTGCTGGAGAGAATTGGAAATCAGTCATAAAGTCTGAAAAGTCTATGGGGAGAAGGTGATGAGTTCAGTATTGTCAAAAGTCACCCACCCTTCCCAGATGTCTAATGACATGGGAAGAAAACTGGAGAACATAAATAACATTCACAAAGCAGCCGGAGGTTCTGATGGGGCAGTTATGGAAGGGGAAGGGGATGCAAGGGCTGAGTAGTCAGGCACAATATCACACGCTGCCATTCCAGTGTTGAGCTGGTTGAGGCAAAAGGACCATTGTGAGCTTGAAGCCACTTTGGGTTATAAAATGAGATACAGGTCACCAGAGCTATCCAGAAAGACCCTACTGAGAAAAGAAAAGAGAAAAAGAGGGTGGAGGGAGGAATGGAAGGAGAGATGGGGAGAGGGAGGGAGGGAGACCAACCATCATTCTGAGACCTAACTGTGAAAGCAGATAAGACGAGGTTCTGTGCTGAGCAACGCTATTTCTCACTACGCACAGAGTAAGCCCAGAAACTAAGGGGAATTCTGAGAACATGCTTCACCTTGCCATTCAGAAGAGAGATCAGCCAAAGGATTGTCAGAGGTGGGAGAGCCATCAGAGCTAGCTGTCCTGTGGATCTTCATATTGGCTGAAAACACGAGAGTCCAGGAATGGGACAGAGTGGGAAGTTACAGAGTGGAAGATCCTCAGAACATTTACAGCCTAGATGTGAACTAACTTCCACAGGGTTCTGTCTAATTAATCTTTCTATAATCTCTCCTTCCCTCTATCCTTCCAAGCCACAGTTACGTAAAAGAATGTACAGGGCTTCGAGAACATTCAAGGTTCATGTTGGTACAACAGAAACTGAAAACCTGAGAAGGCTGAGTTCAGAGCATCAGAGCTGCCTACACATTAAGCAAGAAAAGCTGAGAGGAAGAAAGGGCATGCTGAGTATGCTGAGCACCAAAAAGGAACAGGAAAACGTGTGACAACCATTGTAGCTTGGGGTGGGATGAGGAGATCTGTACCTTAAAATAAGAAAGAAAATATCACAGAGACACTCTGGAAAAAGAAATAAAACAAATAAACAAACCCTTATCAAGTATTTAGTAAAAAGAAAAATAGTTGAAATGAGTTAGATGAAAAAAAACCAAAAGGACTGAGTGGTGGATCACCATCCACTAAAAGAAAGACTGAGACATGGTTCTCATTCAGCAGGACTCAAGTGGCCAGGAATATAATCTTGATCTAGGAGGATTTCACTTTGCTTGCTGGTCTGTTGTGACTGAAAGCCCAGGAGGGAAAGTCAAGAGCCCATGGCCATTGCCTCATTAATCAGACGTTTCCACTCTTGGATTCTAAATCTTGATGGGAACAATCAATGGCTGGGGTTGTTTTATAAAGCTCTAAGATTGTAAATAATACTGCTATGAACACAGTAGAGCATGTGTCCTTGTTATATGTTGGAGCATCTTTTGGGTATGTGCCCAGGAGTGGTATAGCTGGGTCCTTGGGTGGTACTATGTCCAATTTTTTTGAGGAACCACCAGACTGATTTCCAGAGTGATTGTAACAGCTTGCAATCCCACCATCAATGGAGCAGTGTTCCACTTTATCCACATCCTCATAGCATCTGCTGTCACCTGAGTTTTTGATCTTAGCCATTCTGACTGGAGTGAGGTGGAATCTCAGGATTGTTTTAATTTGCATTTCCCTGATGACTAAGGATGTTGAATATTTCTTTAGGTGCTTCTTGGCCATTAGAGATTCCTCAGTTGAGAATTCTTTGTTTAATTCTGTACCCCATTTTTAATAGGGTTATTTGGTTCGCTGGAGTCTAACTCCTTGAGTTCTTTGTATATATTGGATATTAGCCCTGTATATAGCCAGAAGCTGGAAACAACCCAGATGTCCCTCAAAAGATGAATGGAGACAGAAAATGTGGTACATTTACACAATGGAGTACTACTTAGCTATTAAAAATAATGACTTCATGAAATTTGCAGGCAAATGGATGGGACTAGAAAATATCATCCTGAGTGAGGTAACCCAGTCACAAAAGAATACACATGATATGTACTCACTGATAAGTGGATATTAGGAAAACAGCTCAGAATACTCATGATACAATTCACAGCCCATATGAAGCTCAAGAAGAAGGAAGACCAAAGTGTGGATGCTCCAGTCCTACTTAGAAGAGGGGACAAAATACTCCTGGGAGGTAGAGGGTGGGAGGGACTTGGGAGGAAGAGAGGAGGGGGAGAGGAAAAGGGGGATAGGATCAGGTATGGGGGCAGAAGGGGATGATATACAGAGGGTCAGGAAATTGAACAGAGTTGTATACCAGTGAGGGATGAGAAACTGGGGGTAGCCACCAGAAAGTCCAAGAAGCCAGGAAAGCAAGAGCCTCCCAGGATCAAATGCAGATGACATTAGCTGAAATACCCAACAAAGGGGAGAGAACCTGTAGACACCATATCCAGAGGTTAGGTACAGTCCCTGATTGAGTGATGGAGCTACCCACCAACCTCCATAATTTTAACCCAGAATTGCTCCTGTCTAAAGGAAATACAGGACAAAGAGTGGAACAGAAGCTGAAGGAGCCATCCAGAGACTGCCCGACCTGGGGATCCATTCTATATACAGATACCAAACCCAGACACCATTCATTGTGTATGCCAAGAAGTGCTTGTTGACAGGAGCCTGATATAACTATCTCCTGAAAGGCTCTACCAGAGCCTGACCAATACAGATGTGTATGCTCGCAGCCAACCATCAGATTGAGCATGGAGACCCCAATGGAGGAGTTAGGGGAAGGACTGAAGGAGCTGAAGGGATTTGCAACCCATAGGAAGAACAACAATATCAACCAACCAGACACCCAAGAGCTCCCAGGGACTAAACCACTAACCAAAGAGTACACATGGAGGGACCTGGGGATTGCTGTCTATGTGCAGGTGAGGACAGGCACAAGATAAGGCTAGAGCCTGTGATTGGGCAGGGGATAAAGAAGGTGGGCCAAGAGTTTTAGAAACAGGACAAATGGGGATACAGAGGGAGAAGGAGAGAAGATGGAAGAAGAAAAGAACAAACCAGATCCACATGACTGTAAATAGCCACAGGTAGCTATGAATATCATAGAAAGGATAGAATAATATAGGGTAATTTGTCCCATCCAGATGAACAGCTTGTATCAACATCAACTGGCTCTGAGTTCATTGTGTGGGCATTTTGTGGGTTGAGAATTTACTGATATAAATTTGACTGATAAATTTATAACATGCCTCTAGAGTTTTGATTTTACTAGGTTATAGGGATTTGTGACATCTAAGCACAGGGGGAGGATGGCTAGGAATGTGAGCAGGATCCACAGCAAGAGAACAGCAAGTTGGACAGTGCTGCATGGGGACCTTTGGGACCATGGGGGTTGGGAAAGCGCGTTCCTAGAGCATAGCTGGTGATAGCCTGAGTTGCTCTTCTATATCTCACACAACAGATGGCACTCAATGTGGATCCAGCTGCATATGTAGCAAAGGATAGCCTTATCTAGCATCCATGGGGGGGGGGGTTGGTCCTGTGAAAGCTTGATGTCCCAGTGTAGGGGAATGCTAGGGCTGTGAGGCAGGAGTGAGTGGATAGATGGGAAAGCACCCTCATAGAAGCAAGGGGAGGGGAGAAGGAGAGGGGGTCTGCAGAGGGGAAACTAGGAAAGGGGATAACATTTAAAATGTAAATACATAAAATATCCAATAAAATACATAAAAGAAGAAAAAAGAAAGAAAGCTCTAAGATTGCTGGGGCTCCAGAAGCAGAGCTGTGATTCTCCAGGGCCACCGTGTGGTGTCCTGATACCACAGGGGCTGCTCTAGTGTCTGTTGAGCGGCATGGCTTTCTGGGCCACTCTGCCTGCGGAACTGTGTGCCTACAACACTACCTTCTGTTCAACTCGCCAAGACACCGAATTTCCTGTTACAGTACATTCTGTTCACAGACTGAATGTTTTCCTGTTGTTTCCTATTAAAACATCCACCCATGACCTCAAGGTCAGAGAGGACATTCACCATTAGCACGCATTATTTAGCAGAGGGATTTCTCTCCTTTTCTACATTAAGTAAATTTCAGTAGCCTCTGTTCACTTCTGGGAAACAAAGTAAGGGGGAGCTTCAATGTCTAGGGAAAGAACAGATATCTTTAGACAAGGAAAAGAAGTCTAGGCTACACTAGACTATCGCTGCAAGTGTAAAGTACACAGTTGTTCTTGCCTGTGGATTTAAGAAGAGAAGCAACCCAGATGTTCCTCCACAGAGGAATGGATACAGAAAATGTGGTGCATTTACACAATGGAATACTACTCAGCTATTAAAAACAATGACTTCATGAAATTCGCAGGCAAATGGATGGAACTTGAAAATATCATCCTGACTGAGGTAACCCAGTCATAAAAGAACAAACACGGTATGTACTCACTGATAAGTGGTTATTAGCCCAAAAGTTCAGAATACCCAAGAGTCACTTCACCACAACTGTAGGGCTGAGTGTGAGGTCTCAGATGGAGGAGTTGGAGAAGAGACTGAAGGAGCTGAGGGAGTTTGTAGCCCCATGGAGGGAGCAACAGTGTCAACTGGCCTGATCCCCTAGTTCTCCCGGAGACTGGACCACCAACCAAAGAATACACATGGACGGACCCATGGTTTGGGCCACATATGTGGCAGAGGAGGGGCCTTGTTGGCCATCAAGGGGAAGATACGTCCTTGGACCTGAGAATGTTAGATACCCCAGTATAGGGGAATGCCAAGGAGGGAAGGGAAGACTGGAGTGGGTGGGTGGGTGGGTGGGGGAGTACCTTCATAGAGGCAGAAGAGGGGGTGAGGGGGAGGGGATAGGGGGTTTCCAAAGGGAAGACCTTTGAAATGTAAATAAAGTATCAAAAATGCAGAAAATCAAAGAGGAAACAAAACCCCGCCTTTTTAAACATATTTTTAAGGGAGCTACTAAGTGCTTTAACTTGTGCAAGACATTGGCTTAGAAATGAACCAGAAGGCACAATGGCCACCATAATACAGTACCAAGAGCATGTAAAGGTCATAAGATACAGATCTGTTTGTAAAGCAAAGAGAGTCTGCTTGTATAAACCTTGGCCTCTTGAGCAGCAACTTAGTCAGTTTTGTTCTGCAGTTTCAAGTTGGACTGTCTCTCTCTGTTCAGTCCCACAGATGGTGTCGTCGCAGCCTCGGTAATTATAGAATAACAAGGACCAGCTTCAATCCCTTCAGAGATGTTCAACTTTCCTTAGCTGTTTTCTCATTGTTAGCCCAGAGAACTTGGTACAGCACAGCTCTAAAATAAATGTATAAAAATAGACAACACGTCTGCCATTGGACAGGTTTATACACTTGCTTCACAGTGCCTTAAGAATGCAGCTTATTTCTACAAATGACTCGGCTTTTGTTTAAGAACTTATTTTTAAAACTTGACCTCACTCGAAGAAAACTGTTGAGAGGCCTCAACAGTTTAATGAGGCAGCGAGATATTCAGAGTCTGTATCTTTCCATCTCTGCTCATTTGGGGGCTTCCTTTGCTGGTATACAGTGGTGATTATGACAACAATTATCTGCTTTTTAAGCACATCCATAACTCACAGATGCCAATAAGAATATGCAATTCTCCAGAGAGATGATCAGAAAGAAAATGACTGAAAAGCAGACCTGGGGAATCTCTAATCCATAGTCAAATATCTAGATTGATTGTGTCACTTGCACCTGTATTGATTTCAATTGGAGTTGCTCACCCAGGGGAAAAATAAAAATGTGGAATAAAACTGATTTATGAGAACAAAATAAATCCTTTTGTGAGCAGTAATGAATTGGTACTATTTAACCCTTTCAATCACGAACTGAAAAGTCTATTTATTTTTTTCAAGAATGCTGAGCTAGCCAAAAGAAGTCGCATTAAAGTTCTACAAGCCACTACACTCGGCCACCACGCCAGGGAAGATATGCCACTCTAAACTTGATGGAAGGCAGGGGTTGACATATGGCATACTTTAAGCTTTCCTAGGCCAACTTCAAAATGTCATCACGCTGATGGACTGGCAGGCCCACCGTATTAGTGAATCGGTCAGTAAATGTTTGTTGTGCTTATTTACGTGATTTATAAGGCAGTGGAGACAGGAGAGCAAAATCTGGCAGTGCATGGCACTGAATGCATCGAACATCTTTTTCATGTAATGTAAATGTTCATTAGTTTACTTAAAACTTGATGGATGGCAGCTAAATTGAGGGCTTTCCCAGGGATGCATATGATATTTGGGAGAGGTAGTTTTCAGCATGATTTGGAGCAAGTATTTGACTTATAGAATACCATTGTGTCTTGGGAATTAAAAGGGATTTGGTTTGTAGAAACCCCAAAACAACTGTTAATTTTGTCCCTTGAAAGCATTGATCAACTATGCATTCAATCAAAACCAAACCCCAAAAACATGTCCCCCCCCATGTCCCTTAATATCCAGTAGATAAAACATGATCTATACTTTGCGATTGGCTTTTATCTCTTAATCTGGCCTCTGAGCCACATTCTACCTATGTGTTCTGAGATCTGCCTGCACATACTCACTCACAATAGGATGAAGCATTTTTCCTAGACTTAAAGATACTGTCCAGCACGTTGCATCTAAAGGTCTTTTCTCATTAGGAACCAGTTAGTGGGGAAAGTGAAAGGGAGTCTTTAAGAGATTCACTTAGTCACAAGATGATAACGAAGAGGAATTTTGAACGCCCCTACCATGATGAGTAATGACCTTTGGCTCCTAAGTTCTTGGGTTTTAAGGTCTCATAGCTAGAATCTTCCAACAAATTTGCTATAAAAATGTTACTGTCTGGTTCTCTCTCTTCTCCTCTCCTCTCCAATCTTCTCCTTTCTCTTCCTTCCCCTCCTATCCCCTCCTCTTTTCCACTCAGACAGTCCCTGATTTAACCACTGTGAAATGCCAAATTCAGCAGCGCATTAAGGGCTAGTAGGTAATTCAGTGGGTGAAGTCCTTGTAAGCACAAGACCTGCATTTGATCCGCAACCCCATGTTAACAAAGCCAGGCACGGGGCAGCAAGATGAGTCAATGGGTAAAGGCATGTGCTTTCTGTCTTGAAGACTTGAGTTCAATCTCCACAGGTGAACCATGGCACCTAGGCACCTACACAATTATATGCATTCAATAAAAACAGGTAAAAAATTAAAAAGCCAAAAATGGGGGCTCATACCAAAGCTAGCAGATTCCACCATTTGATAGGCATCCAGTGAGAGACACTGTTTCTCAAAAAGCAAGTGCATATCACTGGAGAAATGGTACTTGAGGTTCCCTTTGGATCCTAGATGGATATGAACATGTGTGTACCTGCACATACATATATACCTGTGTACATATAAATGCATGCATATGAATATGCACATGTGTGGTTGCACATGTGTGTGTGTGTGTGTGTGTGTGTTCATGCTCTCAGGAAGCATACCAGAAACTAGGAAAAGAAGCTAAAATAGCTACAATCTGAAGACATACATTGGTATCTTGTTAATATTTTTTGCCTTTTGTTCGTATTTGTTTGCTGCTGGGTAAGCTATTGGCACCTTTGTAACTGATGCTTGCCGTTCTGCAGATGTGACACTATGTGTTTTCTTAGTGATACACGTGCATTGGTACAATCTTGATCTTTCTATTATTCATTGTAATCCATGCACAGTCAGGGACATTCTCTACCCCATTGTCCCCATCCTCTGTTCCACCCTACATAGTTCCAACTTGATTTTTTATGACATAGAATACCAGGGGCACACTTTTACAAATATTTTTATGTATCCATCTGTCTTTTTGCTTTTAAAACAATTAGAAAAGTAAAATTCTAGTGGTCTCTGTCTATACAAATAGTATGAATTGTAATTTATTTTAATAATCTGAAATTAATCATCATGAACAAATAATTGAGTGGATTCTTTGGGGTATATGTAAACTCACTCGTGTGAGTTATATCTACAGTAAAGACTTGAGCTAGAGGTCTATTTAAATGACTATTCACTCCCTGTTAGGGTGGTATCCCTGGTGTCACATGATGAAGTCACCCAGAGTGCATTTTTAAGGCACATTTTCTGTCTTCAGAGAGGTGGTGAAATGGTTAACCCAGAGATTTATAACCATGCCAAGAGGCTGGTGATAAGAATGGCGTGCTTCTAAAACACCACCGTGACACCAATGATTCCATTAACACGATAAAAATAAGTGAACACAAAAGTAAAAAATGTGAACAAAACTCCAGTGAGAAATATGACTTCTTTATGTAGAAAATTACAAAACTTTACTGGGAGGTATAAAGTACCTAAATGAGTGAAATGATGATACATTTCAGCAGGTGAGACATATCTAAAGATTTTAATTCCTCAACAATAAATTTCTTAGGGAGAGAGGCCATTAAACAAACCTGTGGTATTTTGTTCAAGTTAATCTGACATGCAGTCAGGAGAATATGCATATGAGAACCGAGATCTTCAGTTATAACACATAAGGAGCTGAAGCGTGAGGTAGAATGCAACTTCAAGATGTAAAAGTATTGAAAAGGTTTTAGCTGTTAGAACCAGCAAATTAATTAAGCATGTGGGTGATCTGTCAGACAGAGATAGCAGTCAAACAAGCATCTCAGGAGCCAGAAGCAGTGTAGCTGAGAAGTTCAGTCTCTTAGGGACTTAGCTGAGCCCAGCGACACCTATGTTCCAGCTCTAGAAGGAGAAGATGTCACACAATAATAAGTGGATGTCTAACTAGCCAAAATTATAGCACCATTTTCAGATCTCATAAACATACAAGAATAACTGGGGTAAAATACATAATGTTAGAATGACTATTAAGCCTCATCCATGATACTTAAGCTGCCTTGAATATTGGATCAAATTTTAAGGCCTCGAAAATCAAAAGGAAAACTAAAGCAACCTCTCATTCTACCTATCAAATGAGCACAGTTTCAGCTAGGTGACGTATTTGCACATGGTCAGAAGGATCTGAATTGATGTGGCTTTTCCTGAAAGCAGTATGCCAATGAAAATCAATAAATTATCTAAAAATTCCCGAATCTGTAATTTAGAAAAAATTGAAAAGCTGGAAGTCATTAGAAAATATGCAGAAATACTCAAGAATCCAAACCCTAGCAAAGGGTGTTAGTAATATGTTTTGGTGTGTTTATATTAGGTCATAGTACACATGTCTGACATAGGTGTGTGCATGTGTGTGCACGTGGGATGATGTGATGAGACATTCCCATAGCCTCATGTTAGGTATGAAATCCTCACAGTAAGAAATGCTCATAGTAAATTTCAAATTTATCTATCTATCTATCTACCTACCTATGTCTGTCTGTATCTACCTACATGTCTGTCCATCTGTCTTTATATAAGTATGTATGTATGTATCTACCTACCTACCTATGTCTGTCTGTCTGTCTGTCTCTATCTACCTACATGTCTGTCTTAATATAAGTATAAATGTATGTATGTACATATGTATATATGTATGTGTCCATCTATCTACCTACCTATCTATGTCTGTCTGTCTGTCTGTCTGTCTGTATCTAACTACCTACATGTCTGTCCACCTGTCTTTATATAAGTATATATGTATGTATGTATGTATCTACCTATGTCTGTCTGTCTGTATCTATCTTCCTACATGTCTGTCCATCTGTCTTTATATAAGTATATATGTATGTGTGCATGTATGTATGTATGTATCTACCTTTGTCTGTCTGTCTGTCTGTATCTATCTACCTACATGTCTGTCCATCTGCCTTTATATAAGTATGTATGTATCTCTCTCTCTACCTATTTATGTCTGTCTGTCTATAGATATGTATATATTATCTCTCTGTACCTATCAATCAATCAATCAATCTGTTCTTTTACTTATTAGCCCAGCCCCATACTTTACCCATCTTGTAAACCTCACAGATGCATTCCTCCTGGGATCTTCTTCTTGGCTGGCCTCTAATCATCTGTTTCAGTTACTTTAAATGTCACTAGCCTAAATACCTTTCCTGAGCCTCAATGGAGATTAAGTTCATTACTATGCAATTCCTTAGTGATAAATAATTTCCTTTTAACTACCCCCAAGTTTGCAATCATGTACTTTTAAATGGTTGTTTGGCTCATTTGCACCATTCCTGTGACATGTGGAGCCCTTTCTACAGGAAGCACACTTCCTTAGTTCCAGCCCTGTCATCATCTCTGTTGCTTCATGGGACAAACTGGATGCCATTGTGTTATATGGGCAAATGAATAAATATTTGAATTTGATTCTGTGTTTTCTCTCTTTTTGGGTAAAAAAGTTCTTTCAATATCTCTCTAAAAGTATATGACCGGAAAAATATGTGACTTTTTTTTTTTGGCAAATGTTTACAAATGAAAAACCCTAACTTCTGAAGACTATTCAAAGTTGAGTTTTTAAAAATCATTCCATAAGACTCTTAGATTTTGTGTCACTAATAATTTAGCAAACTAACTCCTTAAGAACACACAGTTGGGACATGTTGCTTTTAAGTGGGCTGTTCCTAGTATCAGGACTAAGTAAACTTATGTGACTCTGCAGCTAAGAGAACGAGACTCTCGGTTCCCATGAGCCTGTAGATGGAGGAGCAGCTGTTCACCATTTCACACAAGTCCGCTCCTGAAGCCTAGCAAGAGAAACCTGGGAATGAGAGAATTCCCTGCCCTAGGAGGAATGTATCATAGAACCTAGATAAAGGGGCTAGGTAGTGTTTTTGTCTTCCCTTGTGTAAGTAATTCCCCAACTTCATTCTGAAATCAATCCATAGGCAGCCTTTATGTATGCCAGCTATCTACTGAAGAATGCCTCACTACAAAATGTAGATTATTAAACTTCATAGGAACACTTGCATTTCTCAAATCTCTATAGGCAGACACCCATGTGGCTCTTTCATTCAACAGGTGCTGAACGCGTGCCATAGGAAAATAAGCAGACCCACGCCAAGGAGATGAAGGATGGGGCCAGCATAGCTTCAAACACAGATGCTTCTTGGCTGACTGACCAACATGAAGGCCCCCAAACAAGGTCTGAGGGTTGCTCTGTGCTTTAAGTTTTTCTCCTTTTTAACAGAAAGAGGAATTGATTTTTCAACTATGCCAAAGGCATAGGCATTTTGTTGGCTGTGCTGATTTTGTTTGAGTGTCCCTGGAAGGAGTCGGATGAGCACATTCCTCTAGGACAATGCCATGCAGAGTTCCAGGTGAGAACTTGACCCTGGCCTGCTTGCCCTCTGGGGTATCTATGGGCTGAGTTCTCTGACTCTGGGTGTGGCCTATTTACACAAACCATCACTATGTTGCTGCCTCAATAGACATGATGGCTCAGACACACTCATTCATTATGTCAGGAAAACAGCCAATTAGATATCAGACACAAGTCCAATAAGCTGCTGTATGACGGTTGAGGGAAGATGAATGCTAAAACAAGTTTGATAAATTAATGCTTAACTCCATTCTTGTGGAAGGCTCTGTCCCAATAGTACATTTCCATAGCCTTATCGGCCCCAATGTGACGCAGAACCAGAGAGGTCAATATATGCTCTCAATATACATTCTCTAACCAACAATTTAAAATGACACAGATCTCATTTTTTTGCAAACAACACGCAATTATTTTTAAGCCAGATGAATGTGCCTTTAAGAATCCTTCATTTTCACATTTACGTTTATTTCCAGAAAGGCATCAAAAAAAAAAAAAAAAAAAAAAGCGGTGATAGCTGTAACCTTTTCTTCCTCTTTTGTCTTTGCATGAGATCTTGTTTCCCAAATTAATAGGAGCTAAGTGACTACATTTATAATGTCTCCTATGATGATATAAAAACATCTAAAATTGTAAAGGAGAAAGGTTCGGGCCTATTGTCCTGGTGTCTACAAGCTAAGGGTTCCTCTACCACATCCTCATCTACTTTCTTCTCTATCTCTGTAAGGAACTATATAGTCAAAATTGTCTCCCATAAATGGATACATAGAACTGCACCTGCCACTTGTCAGCCCTTGGTGGGAAGTTTCATGAGGGAGTATTTATGGCTACTCCATTATTCCCCCTGGGTGTCAGGGGCCATACCCCAGACATTTTTTAAGATTTACTTTATGTATATGAGTACATTGTATCTGTCTTCAGACACACCAGAAGAGGTCATCAGACCCCATTATAGATGGTTGTGAAAGACTCTGAGAAGCCTTAACTTACTGGAGATACCCGAGTGAACACATGGAGTCAGAGATTGATGCAAAATGCAAGAGGAATTTATTTATCAGCATGCTGAGGTCATCATGCATACCAAAGTGGGAGAACGACCATGCGTAGCCCATTCAGGGACTTTTTATATGGTTTTTAGAGCAGCAGCCATTAGGTACAATGTGACTGGCAGAACAGTGTGACTTTTTAATCTCTTTAGGGAATGAGGTAGCAGGGGCTTAATCAACCCCTCCCTTCCAGCCCACATGATCTCTAACCTGTTTCTTCCAGGAGGGGAGGGGTGCCCATGTGCTGGGAGGGGGCCCTGGTGGAATATCCCAAAGTTCCTGAGCTGACTTCTCAGTTGTGAGCCACCACGTGGTTGCTGGGAACTGAACTCAGGACCTCCAGAGGAGCAGTCAGTGCTCTTAACTGCTGAGCCATCTCTCCAGCCCATACTCCAGTCTTTCATTGAAAACCTGGGATAGGGATGAATACTGCTGGACCTTATATTCTCAAAATATAGGCCCTGGAGTCAGGACAAACAGCCTTAAGAAACAGACTGACAAGAAGCCAGGTCAATATTTGGTAGTAATGGTAGCAGAGGCTGCCAGACTGACAAAGCACTCAATTCTTTTCCTCAGCTCCCAGTTCCTTCCACCTTGGAAAATTCACTTCATAGCATCTCAGCTGAGCTCAGTCTGACTCCCTTCCCTCCAGCTCATTATGGGGAAATGAATTCAAATTGCTTGAAAAGAAGCTGCTCTTTCATCTTCCCACTGACTGACACACAGATACAAAGTTCTCCCACGACAGGATTCCGTTACAAGCTGCCTTGCATTCCGGGAACAATTCCCCCACTGCCATCCCTCCCTGGGGGTAGTGCGTCAGATAGACTGCATAGCTTGCCAGCGGGACTTGGAAAACACACAGCTCCCTCCACAGTGAAAAACAGGCCCCAGGGACGATAAAACAAAGCAGCCCCTTTCTTAACTGCCCCGGCCTTCCAGCAGTCTCCTTGCAACTCGAAGGAAGGAGGAATTTCCAGGGATCATCATTTTCTTTTACCTTCCCGAGAAAACAAATGCTCTTGTATCTCCTTTCATTTTGTAATTTTTAAAAAAAATCACAGCTTATTGGTGTGGGGAGAGAGGGAGAGTGGATACTGGAGGGAAGGAGGAGATCGTGTGCAAAATCCCTTTTTCTCTCTAGGTAACCTTGACCCACACTCTGCATTTTCTAAGACAGACCCCCCCCCCCCCCCCATATTTGTTGAGATCTGCAGCATTTGACTAGTCACAGGCCCTTCCTGGTGACCTGCAACTCCTAGGCAGAGTAATTCATCTGGCAGGAGCATTTGAAGGGGTGTGGGCCACACAGGCACTTCTGTCTCCTGTAGCTGACTGGAGCCCAGGAGAGAACAGCTCCTTGGTGTGCCCCTCCTTTGTCTTCTGCTGGAGGCAAATTCCATTAATATGAAAGGCAGCTCCACCTTGCAGGGGCTCTGTAGGCTGAGAAAACCAAGTTCCTCACTAGACATCAAATCACCCCAGATAGCCAGAGCCTCCCACTCTTCAGTACTTCCCATGCCATCCTGACTCCAGGGACACAGGCTCATCCTCCCTGGTAATACTCTTAGCTACATGCATTTTGCAGCTGTGTACTTTTGTTTACAACCATTGGAGAAAGACTTGCAGGCAAATCATACAAGACAAAGAATGTTTAACCCTGTAAGAGGCCCTGCAGAAACAGGAATCTACCCCAGGCTCTCCTTGTGGCCATTTGGGCACCTGTCTTAGGGCTGTGTCACCCACCCCATCTGAGACGCAAACACTGAGTCGATTCCAAATTATTGTCTACGAGAAAAATGTGTTCTCGCCCGCCAGGTTTCTATTTAATTCCCTGCAAAGACAAGAGGTGTCTATTGCAGAAAATTTAAGAAAAAAAAAAAAATCTTAGTTCATTAAAAAGGGAAAACTGGGAATGTAAGCCATTCCTAAATATAATCATGCAGAGATAATGCCTTTTAAATTACTATTTTCTGTTTGTTTTTGTATGGTGCTGTCAGTTCTTCTGAGCAAGGGAAACGCACAGTTAAAGCTAATTTCATCTTCACTCTTTCCTTCTTTTTCCCTGCCGTTTCCTGGTCTCAGACTGCTTCTTGCCTTTGTTCTTTGGAGAGATCCCCTCCTGTCAGAGGTGGCCCTGAGGGGGAAATACCACATAAAACCCATGTGTTCTACCTGTCTTAGTCTCTAGTAGAACTTCCAGAAACCAAAGTCAAGGTTAGAGCCATACCAGATTATCATTCTGCATTCACACCAAAGCCATTTCCCTTGGAGATGTTGCAAGACTCTTTCTGTTTTCTCAATAACCCATGGTCTCTTTCTCCAATTCCTGTCTTTATTCTGTGCGACAACACCAAATAGGGGATTCGAAGAAAGGAGTATCTGAAGATGAATCCTGAACTGCCGCACACAAAGGGCTCAGCAATTAGAACATCTCAGACACAAAACAATCTGCCAGGTCATCAAGCGCTGAAGATCACTTCCCAGGCCATTCAAAGGAAGGATAATGAAGAGCTAAACAATTCACAGAAGACTCCACAATCACTGCTCGGGAAAAGAGCAGGATGTGTGGCTAAGACACACCATTGTCTACTAAAAATAGGTTAGCTCTGAGGATGTACAGAAGGCTGGGTGGTGGCAGAGGGCTGGCGTCAGAGAAAAAAATGTCCTGAAGGAATTCAGAGACATTTCTTTTTCTCTTTATGAAGTTCCTCTCTATTTCCTATCTTGGTAACTGGATAGTTTTATAATATTTGAGTTGAAAAATATTTGGAAATTGCAATATTGATAGTGCTCACCAAAACTCTTGGCACAGATTATTTTCATGTATGGGGCTAAATAAATTGTCACTTATAAATTTGAAGCCAGGTTCATGTGAGCCAAGGTTCTGTTACTTGTAATTTACCACAGTTTTTATTGAATTCACATATTCTCTTATTTAAAAATAGTACAAATTAAATATGTATGAAGCTATTATAAACCTGTTACCTAGATTTAAAATTGTTAATGAATCAATATGAAGTAAACACTACGATAGCAGCAAATCGCAAATACTACTTTTTTTTTTTTTTTTTTGAACTGATAACGGTGAGTTTGTGGCTCACCTCAGCCAGGTGAGGGAATCACTCCTGAGAGCCTTTGAATAGAGCACTAACTGAAGACCAGTGATCAGCACCTGCTTACCCAGAAAAATGGGACAGATGAGGCAAAGCAGGTGCCATTCCAAGAATGAAGTACTAAATCTTACTGTAAATGGCAGGATATGAGATCTTCCATTCTCTAGCGTGGAAGAAATGCTTTACTTAAAGTTGTGACTCTTATTGACTTGTGCTTCTCTCTTGATGTGTTTTCAGAGTTGAGGCCATTAAAATATGGGGAACATCAGCTTCCTCCCACATCTTCCCCTGACTAATTCTGTTCTGTTTGTCTTTCCAGCACGAGAATCGATTGGCTGGTGTACCCCTCTTACCTCAGCTATTTGCAGGCATCCTCTGGGTCCAAATTTTGGTGCTGTGTTATAGACCTAGAGGTTAGAAACTAGTGGAAAGTCTAACTAATCATGTCTTTCCATACACTGATAACTCTTTCGCTTCAGAGACAATGATTTGCAACAATGCTTGCCAAATGCTTGAAACAAAACCTGCAGTTCTATGTAGCCAATGGATGGATGGATCTTCATACCAGGCAGATATAAATTCACCCTGGGACAGCACAGGGTTCTGATCATACTGATCTGAGAGCGATGGCTTAGGTAATTTTTTTAAAAATAGCTTTTAAAAGTTATTTAGTGACTTTAACATCTAAATGCATGTACTATGATTTATAGATACATAAAACTATACTTAGTATCAGAATAAGGGAAAATAAAGGCTGAAAATTTACATGTCTATTGAAGAAAATGAGAGAAAGAGGGGCCAGTAGGAAGTGTCATCCTATTATTGATTCAAAAATACAACACCACAAACACGTAACCGTCTCTAATAGCAACATAGCGCCACCATCATAAAATCAGCACCAGACAGTCTCCATGGAATTGAATCTTCATTGTCTAAAGGATTATAAGGAAGAAAATTCTACAAAACAAATAATATGCCAGAAATAAGCACACAGTTTGGCATCATTTGTGTGAGAAGTTGTATGTGTGTGAAGAATAACTTAATCATGTAATGCACAGAGGCATGGATGGCTAGGTAGACAGACAGACAGGTGGATGATAGAAGAGACTAGGCACTTCCCTTTCCTCTGAGATTCAAGAACAACTTGGAAGTTTTGGCTGCCTTTCATTTTTGTCTTTTAAATTTTAACTCAAGGAAAAATAACATCTGATAAAAGGAGAATTTTTAGGAAAAGAGAATCTTCTGATATGTGCTGCCTAAACTGTTAGAAACCATGGCCCTGACTTTGTAAAGTTTTTGGTTCGCTGCTGGAGTTGTCACTTGGAACATGGATCCTGGGTGGCTGTCTGCAGACAGAACTGCCCTGGCTTGAGAAATAATGACCCAGGTGTAGGCACCTGTCCTTCCTGTTTTGGGAATCCTGACCGCTGACTCTTCTTCAGAAGCCATCAGAGCTGTTCATCATGTCAAAGAAATAACCAATTAGCCATCCGACAATCTAGCAAGCCTTGTATAACTCTAGGCCTTGATGATCTCTTTTATAACTTCGACGAATTAACGTTTAATTCCTTTCTTTAGGAGCCACACAGACCTCCCTATCCTCAGTGTAAATGCCATCTGGCTGCTGGTAGCCAACAGGACAAGATGTCCAAATTCTTGTACTTGACTTCCAATGAACCAACAAAAGGCGGTTCCTGGGACTGACTCCAAGATACTTCACCACTTCCCACTCTGCCCCGCCAACGCCAAGTCGAAAGCACGCCACAGGACTCTCTAAGTCAAGCCTTTTAATTGCTTCCAATTTGTCTGTTTTGCTTTTGGCAATTAACAACCTGAAATGTTATCACAGAAGAGCTCATCTCATTTATAAGACTAGGTTTTCCCGCCACTAAAATATGCAGGCGCTCTGTCCTTCACTACCGGCAGGAGATAAATGGCTGGTTTTCGTTGCTGAAGAATATATAATGGTTAAAAAGTCACTTTTTTCCTCCAGCTCTACATAAATCACGGAACTAGTCAATATTTAATAATGCTTGCCTTGGTCTGGAGTCCCTTGATCACCCCTGTCATGTGTAATAGCTCCCTCTCCGATATCTTTGACATAAAAGCCCAGCTTTACTGAAATGCTAACATGTAGAGGGTCATTACGGATCGACATTTACCTTAATCTGTGACTGCCAACCATGAACCGATAAATTCCAGCGGATTCCACTGGGAGAAATCAGTAAACTTCTCAGTGGGAAGACGTGAAGGAAAACTCTGCTGAGGACAGAATACATTTTCTACAAGGGCTGCTTAGCAAATGGATTCTGACTTTTGAAAGTTCTCTCGCTGCCCAGCTCTGCAACATTTAATACCGTTTTGATGGTTTGAGGGACGGGATGACAAGCAAAGATGACAGGACTTAGAAGGCAAGCAGAAATGCTCTCTGCAAAAACAATGCAAGATTAAACAGGAGGGGAACATGGTCCTTGCATTATTCACCTGGCAGTCTCGGTTAGAAAGAGCTGGGCTGTCAGGGGTCCGGCCTAAATGTTGCTTCTTTTTCCAAATCGATCACCGCTCCTTCACCTCATAATCTTACGAGTGCTTCACAGCAGAATACATCAAAGCCCTGATTGCATAAAAAAGGGACACGCCAATCTTTGAGGGGATCAGCCAAGCCTCTGACTCAGAGTCCATTCAGTGTGCATTTGCTTATTTGCTTGCAGACACACTATAGAACTTGAGGAATACCCTCTTCAAAGCCTTGAAAGGTTCGTTTTTCTTTCTCTTTGGATTTTATACATTTTAGGATGCAATTAAGTCTTACAACTAGACATAGTGCAGACACGAACGAATGACGTTCTGGAGAGTACTATTTTCTTCTTATTAGAGCGTGTCTATTTTTTACTAGTTTGAAAACAAATATTTAAAACATCTCCTATAAAATTACTATGATGTCTTTGGAGAAAGTGATAAAGGAAACAGTTACTAAAAATACAAATTAAATTTTCTAGTAAGATACATCCTTCTCTGGTAGTTGTGCTAATGGAACCCAACATACTGACTTGGAGAATTTGATGATATTTTCACGAAACACCAGTGGTCCAACCCCTCATTCAATTTAATACCTGCCACACCCAGATTATCAAGTTAGTGAAGTATGAAAATGGCAGCCAGAAATTAGTTACCTGGGATGCAAAATCAAGGCTGAAGTGAAATATCACAAAAGATATTTTAGGCTTGAGTTATGTTTCAGGCAAGGAAGGGACACACAGGAACTCTCATTTGCTAGAGATTCGGCTTAACACCCCAGAGGTAACTGAAACCTAGCGCATGTCAACCCCCAGCTGTACACTGAACTGGCTGTACCTATGATGATGCTTAATTTCTTTGTTAGAAAGTCAGAGGCTAATAAGAAGTGATAAACAGAGCAATTATTTCAATATGATAGAATAGAAACCATTGACAGTCTTTCATTTTCTTTCTGGAATTTTCTATTTAATCAGTTTGACTGGTTGAGCACAGGTAGCTTAAATACCAGAAACAAAAGCACCTTTGTCCTGTAAATCCAACCTTAGTACAGATGGTAAGAACCATCTATACAGTATGCTGGCACACACCTTGCTGGACCCCACCCTGGTTGCTTCCATCACTGTAGCTCTGGGGACTGCATGCACTCTGAGCACATAGGTTGGAATTTTTTTAGAAAAAAAAAAATCCAGAAATGAAAATCAGGCTAAAAGAAAATGTTCAGGTCCAGATAAATGGTTTTCTGATGTTATTGAAGGTATAAGAATAACACACAATTTACCTTGATCTGCATAGAAACATCCGGTGAAAAGGACTGAGTAAGTTAAGCGCCCATTAGGGTGAAGGGGAGCATCCCACCTCACATGGGCTTCCCGGGATCCCACGGGTTTGACAAGCACATTGAACATGCCTTCCGGGGAGGCTTCTAGAGTCCGATTTTCTACCTGTGAGCATAAAAAAGGATTTACTTTGTTTGCAAAAAAATTTGTTCATGCTCTGGTCTGAGCATATTTCTTCAAAGAGTCTTTTTGCCATGAAGCAAACTATCTGCGGCAGGAGCATTGCATCTGCATGCCTCAGTTTGTCAGGGCCTAGACAGACATTGTATGCTTCTTCCTCCTGCTGAGAAAGCTTAGAATTCAGTTCCTGACCAAGACACTGGATTGTGATTTCTGCAGGATTTTGATTGGTTCACAGGGAGCTTGTGCTCATGGCTGTGCATAACCAGAGTAAGTTCTGAGATGCTTAAAGGTGATTTTTAAGTGATTGTAAAAGACCAAGAGATACACATGACATGCTTTCCTAAATTTCCAATTTCTTAATAGGAGGGATAAACTCCTGTGAAAAAGGCACCAGAAACCCTCTCCTCTCCTTTCCTCCCATCCCCGTGCCCCTCTGTCCTTCTTTCTCTTCTTCTCTCCCTTTCCCTCTCTCTTCTCTTATCTGAGCTCTGAGCTGTGTTCCTCTTTTGTATGAAAAGATGGCAGCACCAGCTGAAGTTCCCCGAAGCAGTTGCATCTATGTTAAAGAGCCCAGATGACTGATTAGGGTCCCTTGGATTTGTGAAGTGTTGGGACATTGCATGTCCAGAGCCAAAATCATCGTGGGCTATCTTTTTTTTAAAAAAAATTTACCCTGAACAGTCTTTCACCACCCACCTCTTGACCATCAAGCACAATCTTGGGAATGTACTCATTGGGCAGACCACCGGTCTTCACCAATCCGAAAGCCAAGTATATCAACAGACATCATCTGGGATCTACAGCAAAGTCTCTGGCTTGTCTGTTGCCTGCCTACCTAGTGCTCCACCAATGTATTTGGTGAGAGCATGGATTTATTTGTTTGTTTGTTTGTTTACTTACTTAATTTTTGGTTATGTGACTACAAAACATTTAAGTAATTATTTATTTGTGTAACCTGTCACTCAGAGCAACTGGAATCTACATTTCTGGGTCATGTTCATTCACATTTAGCTCAGAATAAGCTGTCTGTGATTCCCCATGGAGTGAGGCGGCATTCTGCATGGACACATCATGACGACATCGAGAAATAAATGTACCATGGCGAATCTCACCAAGAAACAATCTCTTAAGAGGTTGCTGGGAGGTTGACCTGCTTATACAGAAAATAAATTGCTTCAAAAGAAAGGCTCTGAAGTAAAGATGAGCCTTAAACTGGACGAGGATCAGAAATGGCTCAATAACTAAGTGATCAATAACTAATAGCCCAATAATGACCATGTGTCCAAAGGAAGATGCAATTGTTGGCAAGAAAGTAGAAACGGGCCCTCAGCCTTTTTTATTATTTTTAAATCACTGGCTAGAACTTTGTAAACTGAGCATCAGTGGTCCATATTTGACCTTACAAGGTTTATTGAATATGCAGGTAATTTTCACCTTATTCTTTGTGTGTGCATGTCTGTATATGTGTAGGTGAACATGTGCTTGTGGGGACCAGAAGGCAACTGCAGGCATTGCTCTGTAAGAGCTATCTATTTTAAGACTGGCTTAGAGCTAATCCACAGGCTAGACTTGCTTGTTGGAACATGCTAGTCATCTGCCTATCTCTGTCTTCCAAGAGTTGGGGTTGGGTCGTCCATGCACACCACCACATCTGGGTTCTGGAAAGTCAGACAAAAGTTCTCATGCTTTTAATGAAAGCGTGTTACCAATGGACTATGTTCCTAGCCCTGGCTGTAGTTCTACAGTATGGACTGGCTTCATTCACCCCTCTCAAGATCAAACACAAGTTCCTGTGGCAGACAAATGTTCTCTGTTATGAAGGCTTTATTTGTTAAGGTGAATACAGTCCTCCAATTATGAAAATAAGCATGAAAAAGACTGAGTGTTCATTTTTAATAAGCGTGAGGTTGCAGGTGTTTTGTCTTTATCAGAAGGTCTCTGGGTTCTTTGGGGCTGAGCTGTCAGCTCATACCTTGCTTCAGTCACAAGAAGTGATGAGGAGCTAGATTGGAGAGATTCTCTTCATCCCTTTAACGTTTCATAAAAATGTAGCTACTTTAGCTATGTGTACAGTCCTAATTATTGTACAAAATGGGGCTTAAAAGAGTTCTAAACGAAATGACACTTGAAAAGTCAAATAATGATAATTTCAGATAATTATATTAGTCACTTCAAATGCCTGACTAATTCAAGATAAATCTTTTCTTAGGTCTCCTTCAGTGTTTGAATAAACATTCTGATTTTTACTCTATACAAAAATTGGCAACTATACCATTTCTCTCCGACCAGGAAGGTTTTATTTTTTAGGGGGGTGTTTTTTTATTTTTTTCTTAAATATTTATGTTGCCTTAAAGTAGAAAAGGCCCTTGGGAGGGCAGAAGTTGGCTCAGTTTTGACCAAAAAGTTTCCTTTGAAATAGATAATAAATTTAAGAACAAAAGTGCGTAAAAGCGCAGAAACATTTCAACATAGTTTCCATTCTTAGTAAAACTCTTATCACACTCCTGAAACTCTTAGGTAAGTAATATTGACTTAATTCTGCATCATCTTTTAAAGATACACACTGTTGGGAAGTCTAAGATTCATAGAACACGTACGCTGAATGAGGTGAGATGGTAGGTCTAGAGTAGATTCCCCTGTGCCCTCCAACATCTTCAGAAAAATCTTTTTCTTGAAAGATTTATTTTATTGGTTTTATTTATGTGTTAGTATGTGTTCCTGTGTGTGGGCATGTGCCTATGAATACAGGAGCCCACAGAGGCTGAAAGAGGATGTTGGTTTCTCTGGAGCTGGGGTCTCAGGAAGTTGTGAGCAGCCTGACTTGGGGCCTGACATGGGTGTTGGGAACCGACTCTGGTCCTCTACAAGAACGGTGGTTGCTCTTAAGGCAGTGGTTCTCAACCTTCCTAATACTGTGACCCTTTAATACAGTTCCTCATGCTGTGGTGACCCCAAACCATAACATTATTTTTGTTGCTACTTCATACCTGTAGTTCTCCTACTGTTATGAATTGTAATGTAAATACCTGATATTTTCTGATGGTCTTAGGAGACCCCTGTGAGAGGGTCATATGACCCCCAAGGGGTTACAGCCCACAGGTTTAGAGCAACTGCTCTGAAGCTCTCCACCAACTTTTCAGCCTCCGAAGGATATTTTTTTATATTAGAAATCATTCAAAAGTCAAATATGTTCTTTAAATTGACAATAATGGAACAGGCCACAGGGGAATTAAATGGGAACAGTGAACAATTCTGTCTTAATCACCCCAAATAGCTCCCTTCGGTTAGGCTGTGATGGCAAAACACATGGGGCCATCAGATTCTTACTGTATCAAAACAGCAAGAATGTGCAATTGATGCACGAATGACTTAGCTTTAGATCCCCTACTTTATCAAATCCATACTTTTCCCCTCTTATTTGAAGAGGGGAAAGGCCCCATGTGAAGGGCATACGATGCCACATTTGAGACTGTGAAGCACGTTCATCTAAGGGCACGCTGAACAATGTCTTCCTGTATGGGCGGGTACTAAGGCTACTCAATCTTCAAAGGATGTTTTCAAAAAAAACCAAAACCCCCAGCATATTTCTGTCTCCAAAATGTAGAAATCATTAATAATGATGGACTGAGTGCAGGAGAGAAAGATGGAAAAGATGCCAAGCGCAGGAGAGAAATGTGCCAAGCGCGGGAGATGATTTTGTGCTCCAAGTCAGCAAGTCAGCATGCAGACTAGACTGGACAGGGTCCTGGCAGAAGTGACTTCAGAATCCAACTCCTCTTTGCCTTTTTATAAGGGGCTGTGGTATTTGGTTTCTTAAGGTTAACATTGCCTGCTGTCTGTTCAGGACAGAGATAGATAACTGTGTCCCCTTATTTAAAGTTTCTAGAGAATCTTGTAGATGGGGTGGGACAGCCAGAACTATAATTCACAATTTACACTGGAAAAACTATAAATCACAATTTACACTGGGCAAACTATAATTCACAGTTTATAGTGGGCAAAAGTACATGTTTTTAAGCTCATAGAGAGTATTCCTTTGTTTCTTCTTCTTCACCTTCCTCCTCTTCTTCTTCCTCCTCCTCTTCCTGTCTTCCTCCTCTTGCTCTTTATTTCTCTGTGTCTCTCCTCCTCTCTTTCTCTCAGTAGAGAAGTGCTGGATTCCTTCCATTTCTGCTCTTAAGAGTAAGTACCCATCAGAAGGCTCTGATTGCAAAGCTTTACAATAACGCCTCCAACTCAGTCACAGAGATGTGGGGCTTTAGCTTCTTAGAAAGCGACCAATCTCTGAATGGAAGGTGTGATCCAACGTAAGGAAGCATAAATTAAATTAAAGAGCTGTTTCTAGGGGTAATATTTATTTAATACAGCATTCAATGAAGATATAGTGTATTAAAACGATAGGGAATTAGCAAACAATGCCAAAAATACCTATAACTAATATTTCTCTTTAAAAAAAGAGAGAGAGAGCAAGAGAAGCTAAACCCATTTAATCAAGGAAACTGCATAAAAATGTAATGAATTATTTTCAAACTGAAGAATGCTATGCTGGGCTGTGATGGTCGCACACTATTAACTGATGCAAAATGATGTTGGAAAGCCAAGGATAATTTTTTCATGCTTCTAACTGTCAATGAAAGAGCTACACATTATAGACTTCTGATGTGGGCATCAAAAGCAGATAGTAATAAAAATTTAAATACCGTTCTTATAAAGCTACATCATATTCATGAAATAAAAATACTTAATTCAAAGAGATGAAGTAAGTTCCATCCTTTAATTGATTAACCTGGCTGTTGGACAGAAATCTAAGCCTATTGTGGGAATTGCAGTTTTCAATGTTCATTTTTTAATCATGAATATAGTTATTGGGGTATCATTCGGAAGAAAAACATGTATCTTTCATTTATCATTAAAGCAGGCATGGGTATATGTGACTATTAAAGCAGTCAATTTACTGTTTATTTAAGAATACATGCATTCTTCCTCTAGATATACACACAGCCCTGAAATGTATATAGAACTAAAAGCAACTATTAAATAAACTTTAATAATAATAATAATTTCCCCTTGTGCTTGGCAAGCTCCTATTTCTCCCTGATACTCAGTGTCACCCGGCAGCTCATACTTCCCAGAACGTAAATTCACACGCTTACCAACGGGCCCAGAGTGCAACCCTTCGCTGTGCACGCTTGAACTCGGAAGGTGTGTAAGCTCCCAGGATCAAATCCGTAGACATGGCAGCTGCCTTCTGAAGAGTTGTGAATCAGAGCATCATCTAGATATAACTCATATGTTGTGATCACCCCTGGGGAGACAAAAACCAACTTCTGGTATGGCCACAACACAATAGCAAGTAACTAGGAAAGCAACTAGCTCCAGTCACCGAACCACCCACCCAGTTCCTCTAAATGCTGCCTCTTCTCAAAGGGTAAGCTAGGCTTTACTTTAGACACACCCGGTAAGGTACTGAGCACAGAGAGAGTGAGGGAACCAAACACTCTAGAGGAAAATCTTGTTGGAGGCCTTTCATCAAGTGCCATTAAGTTCCAGGCCAAAAAAGGGCAAGTGGACACATTTATGCTTCTATATATATGTATTTTAAAAACATCCTAAGTAGACACTTCGGGTATAAAGGGGCCTCTTTTGCTCCCGCAGTACATACTACTTGGGATCTAGTTGTCAGTTTTCTAAGTGGACTCACACTCACCTGTTAACCTTTTCCTCATAGCCTAAAGGAGGGAGTTGTATCACTGTCCCTCCTTTACAAGTGAAGAAACTGGGCAATGGAGCTGAGGAAAGTTACACAAGGCCACCCAGCAGAAAAGCACCCTAGTTAGGATTTGTATCTAATTCTGTATGTACATGCGATTTGACCTCACATTCTCTCCACCATTAACCAGCCATGTACTAAACCCTGTGCGGCTTGTCGCAATTCATTCACAGTTGGGTTAGAAAAGTCACATACATTTTCACAGAAGTATTAGAACTCGGAGAAATTAGAGTTGCCATCAAATATAAAGGCAAATATCTTATGAAAAGAAATATAAGAGTCCACATGAGTGGGGCTGCCAAGATGGCTCAGTGGTTAAGAACACTGAACGTTCTTCCTGAGCTCCTGAGTTCAATTCCCACCAGCCATTTGGTAGCTCACAACCATCTGTAATGGGATCTGAAACCTTTTTCTGGTATGTCTGAAGACAGCTACAGTGTACTCATACACATAAAATAAATCTTTAAAAAAAGTAAGCATAATCAAGTTCACTAGAAATATCGACTCTCTAAACTTACTTAACATTGTACCATTGAAAACAGAAGTCTGACCATGCTAACTGTTATCAGAACTGTTA
This sequence comes from Rhynchomys soricoides, assembly GCA_019843965.1. Lineage (NCBI taxonomy): Eukaryota > Metazoa > Chordata > Mammalia > Rodentia > Muridae > Rhynchomys > Rhynchomys soricoides. Next base: position 5,459,520 of record JADRCH010000057.1, read on the forward strand.
TCAAAGTGAGATTAATTTCCAAGGGCCTTCCCTAAATATGACCTCTGGGAATCACTTTAAGTGTCCCATTATCATACAGTGTAGTCGGTTGCTCCCTGCCCCCAACAGCTTACAGTATAGCCCCTATGGCTGCCCCTAACCCCCATAGCTCACATTACAGCCCTGTGTGTATTCCCCACCTCTGCAGCTCACAGAACAGCCCCGTCACAGCCTTTAACCATCCATTCCACTATGGTTGTGCTGTGCCATGTTCAATGACCTGGTTTCCCCAGCAGACTGTAGGATCCCTTAGGAAACCAGGACTCTTCCTCGTCTGCTTCTTTCCGTAGCTAAGCACCATGCCTCGAGTACAGTAGGCACATAAGGAACACTGACAGGGCAAACACATTCACATGCACCATAACAAAGCAACCAGTAAGCAATGCAGAGTAATAATCTACATCCCTTGAAAGAAGAGCTAGATCCACATCTGAAAAAACAGCTAGGAAATCATTCTTAAAGAAGAGCTCAAAGAACAGACTTTAAAGAGCAAGTCCAGCGAAGTCAAGAGCAGTGAGGAAGTCACTAAGGCTGCTTTCCAGGATCCTGAGTGTGAGGTTGATGGCCACTTTGGTAAATATCTGTAGAGTGACCCAACCTTCATCCATTGGGGATGAAACTCATGGAGCTGCACTACCAGGGCTTTGTTATTCCAAGATCTCTCTGTCCCGAGAGGGAATTACTCACCTCTCCACCAGTTCACAACACTTTGTCTCCTAATCATTTTATGAGTATCCTCATTGACCTTTGGCCTGACATATTGATGAGATAGCCTCTTTATTTTTCTATTAAGTGTGTGTGTGTGTGTGTGTGTGTGTGTGTGTGTGTGTTGCATAATGTTTTGTGGCAGATCCATTCCTCCTGTCAAACAGCTCTGGTCTTACCATCTAGCCCTATTTACTCTCTCATTAAAATTATCTTTTGATCAATACATCCTCTTAGAATCTAAGAGTTTTAAATAAGTTAATATGTTAACACAGTTCTTGCTCTGGCCCATTTGAAGATAACGCTTTACAGTTGCACTGGAGATTCCTCAGTTTCTATATTGAGGAAACTGGGTTGCATAAGTAACTATGGTAGCCTGCCTCTACTGGACCCATTCTCCTTTGTGCCTAGTGTGACTCTCTGTGGAACGTTGGTGGCTATGATGCTACTAAATGAACAAAGGCACACATGGTTAAACAGGGACAGCAAACGACCTGTAAATACATGGGAAGTCATGGGAAGGCGAGCAGGACAGAATCACAGAGATAAGAACAACATCAAGAATTGAAGTGCATTCTCATCCATGGGAAACAGCCATTTAATCCTTCAACCCCCAAGTAATCGCTTCTCTTCTTAAAGAGAAGCTGAAACCCTGCCTGAGTTCAACAGGAGTAGCAAATACTCAGAACAACATTTCTCCTTTCTTAAACAGCTGCAGGATAGAGTTTCTCTTGCACTAGGAAGCTGTGCACAGTAGCTCACTTAGCTGACATGCTGGGAAGTAAGAAATTTTATCAAAAAAGTAAACTGTGGATAGAAGTGATTGAAATTCCTTAGGCATGAACTTTAAAATCTCAAGCATTTTTGAAGAGTAAATTCTAAGCACTCACCCATTTTCTCACAAAGGGTATACGTGAATCATTTTGGGAAGAGTTAAGCTATGGGTGTGGTCAATGGAGAATCTGCTCTTTAATTTAGTGATACCTGGGGGTCCAATGGGGGCCCCCAAGCTTTTGTCCTAAGCAAACTTTCCAGTCTAATCTCATCAATTTTTCGGCTTGTCTTTTGAGTTCTCCATCCGCTTTAGTGACAGCTCCTCTATGGTTGGTGGGCCCTCTCTCTCTCTCTCTCTCTCTCTCTCTCTCTCTCTCTCTCTCTCTGTCTGTCTCTGTCTCTGTCTCTGTCTCTACCTGATTCCAGCAAGTCAGCCCCCAGAAATCTATGCCAAGAAACCAGGTAGCTATGACATACATTGAAAGCAGGGTCTCTACAAAGATGTGTATGAGGCAGACGAGCTGGGATAAAAATTGAGCATTTTGACAGTTAATTCAACTCCGCAGAAATCTTAGTATCCAGGTGTGACATGGAATGGGTGAGTTTCAGTCTAACTTCAGTGTAAAAATGATCCTGCATACACACACACACACACACACACACACACACACGAATTGCCCTGAGTTGTAGAGGCAAACCATACCTGACAGTCCATGCAGGAGAGGCTAAAAGATGTGTGTATCCTGTTGTACACTGGGCAAGTTAGGTTTCTCTATAAGTCATTTAAATCCCCCCTGACATGCCCCTTATTTTCTCTACCAGTTAAATCCATTTCAAATTTCTCTTCACCCCATTTCCATGGTCATCTGGGCTATTTTAACATCATCTTAGTATACCTCAGGATAATGGCCACTTAGGTGTCTTCATGTGTCATGAGCTATTCTCTCTACTACAGACAGGGAGGGAGAGGTTACAGTCTGCTCTCTGGTCATGCAATCAGTGATCCATCATGCCTGTCCAAAGTAACAGAAACAAGCCACGATCTCTTCTCAGAATAGGGACTTGTGCTATCTAAGCCAGTCTTGGGGAGGCTCAGGCTCATGATATTTGTGTGTCTGCATATTCTGCTTTGTGGTCCAAATTTTAACAACAAAGCACCAGGCTTCAAAAATCAGGGCCAAGTGGGATGCTGTTGTGGTTTAGAGATTGCTTCATTTAAATGTGTCTCCCACTCACAGAGACTGAAGCAAGCTTAGGGATTTTCTCCTATCCAGGCTGGGCTAGACCATGCTCTGTTATGCTCTGAATTATGGTTTTAAATACAGGTTCCTGGTAAATTAGTAGACAATAAGAAATATAATTTGAAAATAACATTCTTTTGAGGGGATGTCCTCAATTTTTAAATATTTTTATTATCATGTATTAATTATACATAAGAATGTTTTCATTATGACTTTTTCACTCACCTTTATAATAAATTTTGACCCTGTTCCTCCCTTCTTGTCCACCTTCCAATTCACCTAATTCTTCTACTTTTGTGTCTGCTTTCTTGATGACCAAGCTTCATGTAGGTTGCTTACAGAAGCATAGCAAGGGTTTCTTACCAGAACATTCTAGTCTGTATTGAGTTATATAGGCAAATTTTATAACTATTTTTAGTAGCAGGCTTTTTGATAGAAATAACATTAATAAAGTGAGAGCCATTGTAAACCTAAGTTTAAAGGCATAGTTATATAAAGCAATAAATAAAAAAAATCTGTTAACACGGTGATTTAAATTTCATTGATCTCAGGTTTCCAAACTGAGCCTGAAGTTCTCATATGATGCAGTGGACATTTCAAACTCTAGCTAAAGATATGTTTTCCATCTTTAACTAGAATGTTGGCTATGCGTGTGGTTTTGGAGAAATCTGAAGCCTAGTTCTTAAAATGGCAAGTAGTTAAAAAAAAAAAATCAACCAACCAACAAGCAAACAAAATCCAATATAGTCACCTAAAGAGCCCACCAGGCTCCATTGGGTACTTCCAAACCCTTGGGCACAGCAATGACAGCATTGACAAAACTTGGTGAGCCACAGACAAACAAAGAGACATGCATCTTGGAAAGAGACTTTGAAGTAAGAATTTTAAGGGGAGGGGTAAGACAGGTTGAATGCGAGAGTAGTCAAAATGTACCCTATACATGTACAATTGCCAAAGAACAAGTTAAGTAAAAACTTCCTAAAGCAACAAAGAACCAGTTGCCTGTTCTAAGGCAGACATCAGGCTACATGAGGTGTGTGTGGACTATGTCCCTTAATACTGACAGCTCTCAGATACCAGAACTGCTATCAATACTGATAGGAAGACAAATGAGGGACATGCAACTAATGATCATGCACACAGGCGTAGACTGGGCAAGCTTACCCCGCTGTTGAGACACTGCTTCTGGTTAATCTCTACGTTTGTAGTAATTTCCTACATGTGAACATGCTATGATCCTAAAAGTGATCAAAACATCCCGCTGAAAATATTAACATTTTTTTGAATGTCCATTGCCTATACAGTAGTATTTTTGTTATTTTGAAGGACAGAAAGAATAAGAAAGAGAACCCACTCTTATATAAGTAAGAAGAGAATTATATGCAGGTATGATTGAATAATGAGCCAATTAAGACTTGTGTAAAACTGCTAAGTGTAGCAAAAATCCTAGATAACAAACAAGTACTCTGGTTAAGCAGCAGGAGCAGTGGCCGTAGCTGAGGAGTTCAGCATGCCTGACTGTCCTTGCAGTAGAGCATCAATAGAACTGCATCGGATTCATTTGTATATTCCATCAAAGACAGACTATGCAAACCTGTGACTCGGGAAGACGATCCCAGAGTCCCTGCGGCAAGGTCCCGCTGCAAAGGAGCAAGAGAACATGATGACATCTTTTGTCTATCCATACTGTCTTCTCACGGCTGTTGTCAAAGGGTAACCTTAAATAATCATTCCAAGGGAGGCTGGAGCCTTAAATGTCTAGGAGAATCACCGACACTTCTCAGAACTTGTACTGACTTGGGCCAGATCAAGGGACAAGAAAAATAACCCAAAACCACATATAAGATCAAGTGGAGGTGAGGGAATGGGGGTAGAAAAGAATGTTGGCAGTGAGTGTTAGAGCTATATTTACCCAGAGTAGAGAGCAATCCGCTGGGACAAAAACCAGAATATGGTAACAACACATTTCAGGAGGACTTGTGACCTTTTTCCTAGGAGAAAGACAGCTTTAACTGTTTTCGGTTATACAGTCACAAGTCAAGTTAAGAGGAAAAGTCTGTCAACGTCTCAGAAAGCTCTGCGTTCATGATCCCAGATCTTCCTTCTTCTCTGGTGGTGTTCATGTCAGAGTTCTTGTATGTGCATCTAGACCCTCCCACCCCCAATCAAGCTCAGAACGAACGAACGAACAAACAAAAAGGGATACTGAACTAATCCTTATGTTTAAAACTGCAGGATTTTGTATTGTTGTTTTGTGCAGTGCATCTTGCTGTGGATAGAATGCCTCCTGTGTGGCAGGCATCAGTCTACACGCAGGGATGAACTGAGGTGTAACACAGTAGTCCTGATTGCTGCCTTCACAACCCTGACAACACAACCAAGAAGACAAGTGAGGTCTGGCGAGTGTGTACAGATTCTGTTGAAGGAACTCCCCGTGGAATAGAGGAAAATTCAGTGGTGACAGGTGGGGAGGTAGGGACTAAACCAGTCGGGGCTGGGTGAAGAATGGCACTCTTTTGAGAAAATGATCTTATAGGCACATCTCACACCTATTTCTTGTTGAAATGGTTTCATCAAGAAGGAAAGCATCATAGGCCATTATTTGACTATAACTAACAGAGAGTCCACAGTCAGAAGGAAAAAGCTTTCCCTGGGATGTCAACAAGTTGCTTAAAATGCAAACGTCACAGGACAATGTAAGGATCTGCCTTCAGAACCTTCCAGTGTGGCTCCTTCGTTGCTTTTAAGATGAAGATGTACCAAAACAAAATTTAATAGAGTGGAATTTGTAAACTTTTATTTTTTGGTTACTGTTCCTAGAATGACAGAAAGCTGCTGAAGCTTATTTCTGCAACTGGCATTGTTCCATCGCACCAATATTGTAAAGGTCAATGAAATGAGATTTAAGAATCAAACTTTCAACAGCAGACAACTCAGTCAGCGGACAGCTGAGGTAATTTCAACTAAGAGATCATTTACAGAGATGAGAGTGGAGGCCAAAGGAGGGAGAAAAGTGGTTGTGAGCCATCCCTTCCCAGTAATGGCCAAGACTCCCAGCAGACCAACCCAACCATGGGCAACAAACATACTTCCATCTATAAGGGGAAAGGATTATACCAGGTTTCAGAACTTGAAGGAAGATCTGGCATTGTAGGAAAGGTTATTGGACAGAGCTTGGCACTTTGTGAGGGACACAGCCCTGGACTTCAGATCCCAGCAGGAAGGAGCCGGGGCAGTGACCTGAGACTCTGGCCTCCTTACTCCCTTCTTTTGTATCCGTCACATGGGTAAGACGATGACGTGGTGGAGGCCAAGTGTGTGGATATGCCAGTGAGGCTCGCCCCACTTCACCGAGAGAATGCCACATCTGAGCTAAGTTTTAGTAACACAGTGAGTATCTTAGAGCTAAAAAGTATCCTGGCTACATGCTGGTCCCCACACATTTGGACTCATTAGGATACACAGCATCCTAGGTCACAGATTCTGTATATCCACTTTCCCCACTGCCTTGAAGACATGGAAGAGAGCAGAGAAGGGTGTGGACACTTCAAGCCAAAAGTAGGAGCATACCACTGTCACTTTTGTCAGATTCTATGTGCCTTTCCTTGTTTAATCTTTCAGGGTACTAATCAGTAAGATAGCCACACAAAACTTTATTATTGTTTGTGTATCTGTTTGTGTGCATTCATACACACACACACACATACACACACACACACACAGAGAGAGAGAGAGAGAGAGAGAGAGAGAGAGAGAGAGAGAGAACTCAGTTATTTAATCCAACTCCATACACTGTTCTTCAATGTAAACTTGCAAAATGAATACTTAATTTTCATTGGCTGGCTAATGTAAGGCACTTTGGAGTTTGTCATCTGTCTCCACCATGATAGAATTTTTAAGGTGTTTAATTTAGCAGGCAAGCTGGATCATAATTGCTGGTAAAGCATACCCACTGGGGTATAGATCTTCCTGCCTCTTCATCATGCCATGTCAAGTTGTATTTCCTAAGGTGCTCAATGGGTTGTCATATGTAAGCAAGGAAATTCAATACAACATAATGTAAATTTAATACAAGGTATCTCTATTTACACTGAAGAATTATGTTTACCGTAGAAATTAAACAACAATGTGTCCGTGGGCCATAAAAAATAACTCACACAGTGAATATCGATGCTCCTAACCTATTTGTTTGTTTGTTTTGTTTTTTTTTTGTCAGTGAGGCTTGGCAATAAGAATATCAACTGCATGCTGTCCCCAAGGTTTAGATCCTTATTGAGTGTGGCAGATACCTCCCTATGTGACTACTTGATCCTTCAATTAAAAAGGAAGAGCGCGAGAAGCTCCCACACTGTGGAAAATGCCTTATTACTGCTATGCTTGCCTAAAAATGGCATCGACAGAATCTAAAAAAGGCTGTGCTTGGGAAATTCTACCTGACAAATTGATGGGAGGTGTTTCATAAAAGTTAACCAAGGTTTGTTCCAAACTGTCAAGCAGTCTCCCTAAGTGGCTCACTGGATTCTGGAATCCAGAGCACCTGTTAAAACTAAGCACTAACAGAAAGAAAAATGAAAATATATTTGGTTATGGAAAATAGTTATTTCTGAATGAAACTTTAAGAAAATACACAGTGACTTCTTTAATCCCGGAAAAAAATCACAATAGGCATGTAAGCATTTGAATTTTGCCTGTAGGAGATTAAGAGTGAGTGAGTAAGACATTCACTGTTATTTTCATAGGTCTGATTGGAACCTTATGCTGGGGACAAGTCTGCAAAAGCTAGAGTCGGACTTAGGGAAAAAAATCATGAGTTTCTACCATTCACAGATTTTTTTTATCATACCACATTCCTTCTTAATTAGCTGTCTCGACTTTGAGTAATTAAATTGTTTAATTCTTATTAATCCAAGTTTCTACATCTGTACATGGAGATATTATAAATTTCATGGGCTAATTTTTGGAATTAAAGTACTATCATAGTTAGCTTTAACCATCAACTTGACATAGTCTGGAGTCACCAGAGAAGAGGGTCTTAACCGAGGGATTGTGCTCATGGGGCATGGCCCATGAGCATCTTCTTGTGAGTGCTTGTTTTGACTATTATGTTTAAGTGAGCAGCCCATTGTGAGCGACACCATTCCCTAGGCAGAGAGTCTTGGGTGGTATGAGGAGGCTAAACAAGCATGACCCAAGTGATGTTTCCTCCACAGCTTCTGCTTCAAGATCCAGCTAGAGCTCCCATCTTCATGGTACTCTGTGTAAGTCTTCAGAAACAAGCACAGCTCCAGATTGTTAAATTCTTACAGGGATACAACTATTGTGATGTGTGCGTTTGGCTAGTTTTAATTGGCAACTTAGTCTTGGTCCATTGTGAAAATAAACTCATTGAGAAATTGTGTAGATGGTATTGGACTGTGGGCATGGCTGTAGGGATTTTCTTAATTAGGTTAATTGACGTGGGAAGATCCACCAAGAATGTGGGTGATGCTATTTAGTGGGCCAGGCCCTGGATTAAATAAAAAGGAGAGAGTGAGCAGCACACTTAGCAAGTGTCATACATTCATGAGCTCTGCTTGCTCTTGACTGTGCATATAACTAGATGCCTCCAGTTCATTTTGACTTCCCTGCAAGAGAAATCAGAGGATGCAATGAAGTCAAGAGTGAGCATGGGTAAAAGCCAAGGTTTGGGGCTAGTAGAAGTGGGTAGTGTCATTGGGAGGAGTGTGACTTAAAAGAAAAAGCAGAATGAGGACAGGGGACAGGGTGAAAAGCCAATGTGGACATGCTATGGTTAAGATGGGACAGAACCCAATGAAGGTGGCAACTGGAGCCTGGGATGGCTCATTTCTATTGTCAGTATGATGGGATCTGGAGTCAGCTATAGAGGAGCCTCTGGGTGAGGACTTATGTAGATCAGTGTAGCCTATGGGCATGCCGGGGAGAGAAGATCCAGAATGGGTTAATTGACATGGGACAAATCACCCTAATTGTGGGTGTGATTTTCCCACAGGCTGGAGTCCCAGACTCGATGAAGAGAGAAATGGAGCTGAGTGTGACCTCACCTCCAGCTGCATCAAGCTCCCATTGCCACTGTTGGTTACCAGGAAAAACTAGTCCCTAGAACCTGATCCAAAATGAACCCTTCTATCTGCATGCTGCTTTCCTGAGGTTTGTGTCTCAACAAGGACACAAGTAACTAACACAGTGTCCCAAGGAAGACTCTCAGCAGGGTAAGTTTATTAATGTTTCCCAACATTCTTACTGCCACTTGTCAAAAACCCTGGGGTGCAGCCTGAGGGTCAAATTCTGAACTCAGTATTACCAACAAGGTTCCAGTAGGAGGGTTTGAGAAATAGCACTCAGCATCATTTGAAAGTGTTTGCTACCATGAAATGGGACCTACAAGGGCAAGTTACACTTGCATAAACTAAGTTTGGACCTTAACAATAGGCATACCATTTATGCAGGCTTTCTACTGGAAATAAAGGAATGACTCATGTATTTGGTCATCTGCAAGAGCGCTTGGCAGATAAATAACATTAAGTCCAGGTCAAATGATGTCAGTGCCATGAGGAAGGCATTGAAAGAGATTGTGGTCGAGAGTAGTGGAGATGATTAAACTCAAGGAAGGACAGGGCGGCTAACCCACAAGGCCTCTCAAAGAGCAGCTGTGATCTTTACTACCGAGAAATCTCTACAACCCCTTCAATTGTTGCCCCACTACAAAAGTATTAGAAAGTTCTTCTTCAATTAAACATACTATGCTGCCATAAAAGTGTTATCAGAATATTGCTTATTTCTTGCTCATTGGATATATTTAACAAACACTTTGCACATGCACAGAGTATAAAGGGAAGACCCTCAAAAGTGACAAAATAGCAGGCAAGCCAGGAGCACAGGGCAGGAGAAGACTGAGTGACAACTATCAAACTGGGAAGACTGCCGTGTTCTCTGCAAACCAGGTAGCTGGTTAGCAGCCATCCAATCGTAACAAATCAGCAACATTTCACTGACACCTATGGACTAGACAGATTTCTTTGTGGAGTCAGAAATGTGACAAGGATTTTGGCTGCCTAATATAGTATCCTATAGACATCATTTATTTTTATTAAGAAAGTTGAAGCCATACAAGAGTAGCTTCAGTGGCAGAGAAAATCATTCTCTTTAATTACAACTCTCCCCGTTACCTCGAATGTAGCTTCTGCATTGGCTACACGTTTAGTAAGAGGAAATAGTATAATTAATTCATAGTAAACTTGAGGCAATCTGGCAAAACTACAAGGCTTTTGTTTCACTTTAGTCTTTCTGGTTATGCTTGCAGAAGCCACTTCTGCTTTCCGCAATGAGTTATTTAACAATAGTTTCTACAATATTAATATATTTTGATATTTTTCACAGAGAGGGACATGGTTCGATAGCTTGTTCCCTCTGCCAGAGTGAAACAGAAATTCTATGTTTAACAAATCTTAATGATATCTCCGATAACTGGATAAATAGATCAGTGTCTGAGAAAGCCTATTAAATGTCTTTATAATGAGGCTTTGTTTTCGTGGTGTTTAACTGGATAGCTCTTAACTCTCTAAACAGAGCAAGGACACATACATCACATACGAACGCAGTGCACCTTAAGTTAAGTATAAGTATATGCATGTTTAATGCATGCATTGTTTAAATCTCCATGTTGAAATATTTATAAACAGCATTCTAAGGAATATGAGTTCTGAGTGGCCTCTTTAAAATAAACTTATTAACTCAGAAGCATTTGGAACGCCCTGTGTACACGGACTCCCTGCCTCTTAACTTCTTCAAGGAGGTACTCATGGCTGCTGGAAGGGAAAGTCACTGAAGACAATGTCACTCTCAAAGCTACTCTCCCAGAGTCTCTATTTGTCCCTGTCCCCTCTTCTGGCTCTCACTAAACAATGGCATGCAGTACACAAGAGCCATCAAGAGGGAGCACTTTTGAGCCACCAAAACTGCTTGTTAGCCTAAAAAGCTCACTCTCCCCAACTACAGGGATAGTGTCTCAGGTATTTTATGGGCTAAAATGATCATTAAAAATTAAGTACCACATATAAGCTGCCATTTAGAATATTAATTTACTTTTGCTAATCATGTTTTTAACTTCAGGCTAAAAGAGTTCACTCACCATTCGGACACTCAGGCTCTGTCCAGGAGATGTTAAAGGAGTCTTGTGAGTAGGAGTGTGCTCTGGGGGCTGGCACACCTTCTGGAACCGTCTCCTCCATTAGAGCCTGGCTGGGCCCGCTTGTTGTGCAGCCCCCACGGGTACACACCTAAGCCGGTACAGAGAGAAACACTTCAGTCCTGGCTCATTTAAATGACGGTGACGAGAGACAACTCATAGGGGAGACCTGGATTCCATTAAAATAAGATTCCCTCCGCTGCCCCCAACTAGGTTTGTTTCCATGATGAAGGACAACATTGAATTAGATTGCTTTTTTAAGATCTGAGAGTTCATCTTCCAGTAAGCACAAAATGACCCATGGTGCAGGAAGAACCAGCCTCAGTTATAGCCTAGAGATGCAGGCTGCACATTGTCCAGTGAGCAGCTCCAGACAAGTGTGAGAACCCTTTCAAAACTAACCAGGTGGCCCTGTGGACATGGCTGAGTGAGTTAAGCACCTGTGCCACAAGCATCAGAGTCTGGATCCCAGACAAACATGGCAAACTTCTCCTGTGTCCCCAGCATTCAGAGCAGATGGATCACTGGGGCTCACTGGCCAGCCAGTGTGAGAAAAATGTAAGTTCCAGGTTCAGTCAGAGAACCTGTTTACAAAATAATGTGGAAAGCACACATGACCCTATCACATGCATGGGCATACAAGACACACGCGCGCGCGCACACACACACACACACACACACACACAAAGGGGGTTTGGTGGGGGTGAATAAATAAGTCAATAAATAGCGAGGTGGATGGCACATGAGGGATGATGTACATGGCTGACCTCTGACCTCCACATGAATGCATACACATGTATACACTCTCTCTCTCTCTCTCTCTCTCTCTCTCTCTCTCTCTCACACACACACACACACACACACACACACACACATACAGAGGGGGGAACGGGGGAAAGACAGCAGTAACCCGTGTCTTCAGAATGACTTCTCATGAGCTTAAGTACATTCCACATAAATGCGATCATCATCCATGGACAAGGATGTATCACGGTAGGGGTCCAACCAGACTCTGGGTTTCCCTCAATTTTCTGATGCTGGACACACAGATACATGCACAAGAAGAACTCTAGTCCTCTTGAAGATGAAGCTTTTGCCCATCAGGCCGAATCAGCTAGCTGTGTGACCAAACCTTGCTGTAAGAAGGACCCAAGAACCAGCTGCCAGAACATTTAAAAGGAACTGAGAACATAAGCATGTAGCTACATGCTACAAGTCTCAGAAATTACCCAGGAAGGGTGGGTGGTATCTGAGCTATCAAAGAAAACATGTCAGCGGGCCGCCCTGTTTCTCAAAGTGAGGGAATATGTTCACTTGTAGGTTCAGATTTTTATCCCTTAGATGAAAGCATGTGGCAGCATATGATCACAAAATGAGATTTAATTCTGATTGCTACCATTTTCTTTCTCATTTGTGCTCATCTTACAGGGACGTTCCCGTTACCTCTCTCCAGAGCAATCGCGTGCTATGTGAAGGATACTATTGCATTTATTTAAATGGAGCATAAACTAAAATTGGCTTTCTTTTGAGAATTTTATGGTGCTTCCTAGAATAAACACAAGGTCCCTTTTGGGAGGGCTGTTCCCTGGACTGTCTTCTGAAATCTGCAAACTGGTTGCTTGACAAAGAAGCACCTTGGAGTGGATGAGCCACTCCTGCTGGTCAGTGGAGCCGAGCATAAGCAGCTGCTGCAACAACAGAAGTGTCTGCAACTTGATCTCAGTTTTGGCATTTAGAGGACTCTCCTTAAACTCGCATCTGATTGGCCTAACGCTGATTGAAACTCTGACTTAGGGAAATAAATAAATAACTGGATTGATTGGAGACGTCTTTATAAAACAGAAAGGACTGTGAAAGCCTGCGAGGTAGTAAGCTGCTTCGACCTATTTCCTACAGCTCTCAATCACAGACGCTTGAAAAGAAAATTCACAGTGTTGTGTTGCTATCCCCAATAACTTCTGATCTAAACAGCCTTTGTTTGGTACGATAAAATGTGTATGTAATCTAGTTACAGTGATGAGTTTTGAAACCATAACTATAGGAACTACTAAAGAGAACATTCTCATTTTTTTCCTAGTGTTTTGTTTTCAGATAAGCAGGGTCCAAGGGACTGCAGGATATTTTAAAGCATGAAGGATGAAGGAAAACAATAAGCAAAAATCAAAAAAGCCCTCACAATTGCTTTATCCAGTCTTCCCTGAGAAGTGAAGCCCGAGGCTTAGGGAGAGAGATCATCTGGTAAAGTACCCACTATGCAAGCATGAGGTCATTAGTTCAGATCTCCAGTACCCAAGTAGAAAGATGGCTTGGTGGTATGCATATGTAACCCTAGGGCTTTGGGGAGGATCCCTGGAGCTTGCTGTACAATCTAGACAGTAGGTGAGCCCTGAGGTCTTCTACCGGGAAAGATTCTATTTCAAAAGATAAAGTCAAGAGAGAGAGAGAAGACAGATGTCATTGATCACTGGGCTCCACAGGGATGCACATATGCCTGCTCCTACTTTAATACACAGATACAATCATGTACCTATCTCTGTCTCTGTCTCTGTCTCTGTCTCTCTCTCTCTCTCTCACACACACACACACACACACACACACACACACACACACACAAAGTAGACCTCACCATTTCTGTTATTTAACATTCACCACGTGACAGTTAGTATTCTGCCTGCATTAATACCGTCTTTCCATAACGGTTAACTTACTGTATTTATTACAAACTATTGAGACCTATCAAACTTCAACACCAACATCACTGCATACAAAGAGTGCAGGCTGTGGACGCACGCATCTCCAATGCCAACATTCTCCAAGAAATCATGGAGTAGTAATATTTAGAGTCTCAGAGTCTTTCTGGAGTGACTGCAGTTGGTTGTCCTTCGTCCGTTCCCACGTGAACTGTCTCTGCGGTACCATCTCTCCAGCAGGTACTGTCCATACTCTGCACAGAGGATTCAGAAAGATGCAGCTTCTCTCCATCGTGGGGCTTGTAACCCAGTCTAATGAAAGCATTAAGTGGAGTGACACAGAGTAGCTCTGTATCCTATGTGCTTGATGTGCATCCCAAGGGATCAAATCCCCAATGGGTTTTCCTCTGTTTCAAAGGCCACTGGAGGGCTTTGGTGTCTGCATGTTTTGTTTCTAAGCACTTAGTCAACACACTGAGGCAATCCATAAAGGGCACTATGCTTTGGTGAACACCTGCTCTCCACCATTTATCTAATGACCTTGAGAGCTAGTTATTATATTGAGACTGTGAAATATACAATAATCCGTCAATTAACCGGGATGAACCTCAAATGTCGTGCTTCATTTAATTTACTGCTTAACTGAGTTAAGTTAAAACAAACAAACAGAAAAACTTTTAGCTGAATACTTCCTGAAAAATGCAGAAGGGTATTTTCTACCCCAATAAATAAGTGGAATTAAAAAGAAACTGAGCAACTTTGTCTCCGTAACAACCTTTAAGGCACAAGGACATCCACGTCATTATGACCTGTGACACCAACATTACTCAAGACCCGACACTTATTGTAATTATTTGGGGTTACCTTTTTAGCTTTACAGAATTTTAGGGCTCTCAAAAAGACATTTAAAAACCATTAAATTTAATGTCTTAGTTTTTTTCCTGAAAAAATTGAAAGTTGATGTGCCTCTGTACACTCGCCTTGGGTTACGTAGTAGGAAAATCTGAATCAAAACTCAAGGGAACAGACCACTAAGTCACTGGTACTTAGTTTTCAAGTTACAATAAAATTAAAAAGTCTAGCATATTGAAGTGGATTTTGATTGACTGCACAGTATATCCTAAAAATCGCCTTAGGAATGGAACATTTTAACGCCATTTACCTCCTGATAAAATACCAAATTTCAACAATTTCTGTTTAATCTTGGTTGCTTCCGAGCAATTGAGACTGACCATGGTTTTCATGTGTACAGCTATTTTGAAAACAGTGTGGGCCTCACTATTTAGCCTTTGGAAATCAAGTTCGCACGCTTCTTAGCTTTTCAGTGACATGACTAAAGTAACCTGAACTGTCACTTCCCAAATCCACATGCTGTGCTGAGCAGCAAGGCACATGGGGACCATTCAGAACAGGGTCTCACATTGTCTGCCTGCCCTTGTTTTGTGCTGTCAAGGCAGACAGTTAACAACAGTGGGATGCAGTTTATTTTCTCATGGTATAATATTTTGAGCATTCACGAGCATGTTAAGTAAAATGAATGCATACACAGTGTCTCCATAAATGTAAATTTATTCATAATCAAGAGCAGAATATTTTCTATGGCATTTATCAAAGCAAATGCCCTCCTCGGTATAAAATGAAGAGGGTGTTTAAAACAAACAGGGACAACCTCATGTTTATATCAGTTATTTTCAGATGTGCTATTAAACTTAAAAAAAGATTATATTTCATCAAAAAGCAAAAGGAAATGGGAGTACAAATTCACAGCAATATCAAGGTCTTTTAAAAGACCTTCCGATACAGAAGTGCCACTTAGCATTAAAAACGCCACCTTCTTCCCAAGGAAAGCTCTAAACTGTTGACTCTGGCATTTCATCAAGTGACTGTTCTTCTGAGGAGAAGTTTAATATAAATCACAGTAAAATAACAATCAAGACTATCTTGGGGTCATTTGAATCTTCATTTAAAAATACAAGATCTAAATTCATGCTGTGAGGAGTTTTTCAAATGAATACACGCACTGCAGGAAACCACCTTACTAATCTAAGCATTTTTGGGAAAAGCTCTCAACAATTATAATGCTCTACAAATAACAAAAAAAATTAGTTCTGAACATCTCACCATATTTCTAGGAAAATCTCCTAACTCAGATGGTTATTTTCTCCTTTCAAATAACACAAACTAAATATGCAGCCAATCAACCACTACCTTGAGGCAGTGAGGGGAATTTTCAGTATAAATGCTATGGTATAAGGCTTTTTGGTTGATTGTTAGTTTGTTTTTTTTTTCCTTTTGAATTTGGGAAGGATGGGGGATGGGACGAAGAGAAGGATAAAAGCTAAGTTGACTTACTCCCAGCTTGATGAGGTATAGACATCCAGGGGGAAGGTGGCGGAGCCCTTGAGCCTGGAGGTTTTCTGTGCTGTTATAGACAACAGTCCACACTGCAGAGTTATGTGTTAGATAATATGTATATGATATGTAGCGCTCCAGAATTCCATTTAGTTGCCTTGGTTGCTTCCACCTTGAAAGAAACAAAAGTTACAGCATTTCAGCATCATTCATTCATGCCTCTAAACAGAGACATGTAGGATCTGTCAAATGTCACACAGATATTAATGAATCCTGTATTTAAAAACCCCTACATATTGTTTATTTTTTCCTCAAATGTAACTGTTTCTAAAACCACACATAGTTATAAAATGCTTATTCTTAGAATTTTAAAAGGAATGTGACATAGACTTTGCCTTCTAGTTGCTTGCTTATGTGTGTGTGTGCGTGCGCGCGTGTGTGCGTGGCTATGTGTGTTTATTGTCTATGCTTATGCTTATGCTCACGCATGTAGAGGCCAGAGGAAGACATCAGGGTTCCTGATCCATCACCTCACTCTTTACTCCTGTACACAAGGTTTCTCATGGACCCTGAAGCTGAACAGCAAGCAACAGAACTCTCTTGCATCTCACACCAGTGCTGGGGTTACAGGTAGGTGTGACCACCCCCAGTTTTTATGTGTGTTCTGGGGATTTGAACTCAGGTCTTCATGACTGTATAATAGGTGCTCTTAGCAAGCCAACTTTACAGCTCATTGCAATTTAAAGTAGTTAACAATACACAAAGGGGTACGACTTGTTTTTATCCTGGGTTTAGGACATCAGACAAAAATTGGTAAGCACAGAGCATCTGAGTGCTTCCAAGGAGTGTGAGAGGAAGAGCAACACAGAGCAGTCCTGATAAGGCCAGCAGTCCAGCACAGAGTGAGCAGGCAGCCCCAGATAGAAACCCAGGAGAGCTGAAGGAAGGGGCAGGGCTTCTTGGAGCTGTGAGGTTTTACATCCAGATGGAGGATCTGGACAGAAGGAAGCAGGAGGGACTGGCATTTCAGAGGAGGGTTACAGGGTCTTGGGGCTGAGAAGGGCCAGTTACAGAACAGACAGAAGAGAACACAGAGAGATACTCAGGGAAGTGGGGAATCTTTGGGAGCAAAAACATGGCTTGTCTGAAGGCAACTGAGGACCAATACAAGAACTTGGGCTCACAACAACAACAGCAAGATGAACAGTAAGCACTTCAGTTTGAGTGAATGCCATAATTTATTCAGTGTAAACATTTTGTTCACAGATGAGAAAACTGGGAGTAAGCAATAAAAAAGAAATGAACTGATGCTATGAGAAATCTATTAAATTCTAACTCAGCACCTTAGACCTCGTAAAGTGAGTAATGAACAAAAGTCACTAATATCAAAGAGAAACGGAAACATTTCTAAAAGTCATATTTCTGTCTAACTTGAACTATAAGGGAAGGAAGCTGGTTGCTCTTGTACAGGGTCCAAGTTTGCTTCCTGGTACTCATGTGGAGGCTCACGACCCTCGGTAACTCCAGTTCCTGGAGATTTGATGCCCTCTCATGGTCTCCTTAGGTACCAGTCATATATGGCGCACACACACACACAAATAGATCTTTTTTAAAAAGAAGTTATATATGCACATATATATGATGTATATATTATTCTAATCATTACAATTTATTACAAACTACCCATGCCTATAAAGACCTTGACAATGGATAAGTAGGTGGTCATTTTTCTTTTACTGACAACTGCACAGAAGTTGCATACACATTTAGCTTGCTCTGATTGCCTAGAGACAAAAAGGAGATTATGTTGACAAGTGATAATCAAAGGTTCCTAGAACCACTGGCCTAATCATTTCTGTGCATTTAATCACAATACAATCAGTCTGATGTCACAAGCCCTGCTGAATGAACTCATTGGGATTCTTACGTGAATCGACATGTGCAACACACAAGAGCTTTACTTACTGTACAAGTATAGTTCTAGAATCCAGGACAGCCAAACCCGAGGGATTCATGCACTCTGGTGGCAGCTGTGCTGTGTGCATGATGACTTGGGAGCTGTTTGTGCACCCTGCATGTGTGCATGCACCAACTGTAATCTCGTAGGCCATAAATACTCTTAAATCTGGAGGAAGGGATGAATAAAGAATTTATTCTCTGTAATACACTTTCTCAGAAGAGCTCTCTCTCCTTCTACATTTTGACCTCTAGGGACTTTTCAAACAAAATAAGAGTCAACAATTATGAAAGTCAGCAGAAATAAAGTGGGTTTCTATTGGAAATAGAATGACTGCATTGAAGTAGACCTGTGTCAGTCACAAGTCCCGCTGACTTCTTCATCTTAACAATTTGTTTTCTTGAATGTCTATGATCAGGTAAGTATTTTTAGGATTTAATCTTAGTTCAAAGACTCTGTTAAAAATACACAAGATATTTAAATTATTTTGAAGACAACAGGAGTTGCTTTTGAAATGCAAGTATACAGCCTGTAACAATGACTTTGAAATTCCCTTTTCCTGTCTATCTGGCCATGGTCTATCTATGACCTTCAGATCATCCAAGTTGAGTGCACTGGTATCTTCATGTGTCATATGTCTCTGACACTCCCCAATGTGACCTTGGTACAGGCAGCAGCTAGCCTCTTTTCTGATGCCATAGGACTCTATTCATACCTCCAGGATGACAACCCTCACAGCATCGCAGCCATGTTGTGTTTTTAACATCTAATACAATGTCTGACATGCTAGAGGCTTTGGGTATATATAACTGAATCAATGAATATAGAACTAAGACTAAGATGAAGATACAGTTGAGCTAGGTATGAAAGGCAACCTTGAAAAGTTGGGGTAGTACCCTAACCAGAATAATCTCTCCTTCCCTTGAGTTTCCTTGGCATTTCATACCTGTTTGCTTTCCTAGTGACTACCACATCCCTAATGAGAACACACAAATCTATAATTTCCCAACTCTATCCTTAAGTGCCCTGAATTCTTCACATAAAAAGTACTCAATACTCTTAACTAAATTTTGGACCAAGTTTACCAAGCTTTACATATAATTTGTTCTTTTACAATATTAAAAATAGTAATTTTGAGAAACACCATTGAAATATGTCAAGATTTAAGTAACACATATTCTTAAATCTCATTAACCTTGAACCATTACAATTTCATGTTTAAAAGATTAATGAAATGCAACCTAATTCAGGCAAATAGATTTTGCATTATACTGATAGCAAAAGTAAACTAGGAAAGGCGTGCTGATTTTCATGCAAAATACAATCAATTGGTTAAGCATGTAGGTCACCAGAAGAAAGACAATCCAGTAATTTTGTAGCAAATGTTGTTTCAGAACAAAAAGAGGTCTCCAAGATGACACTCATTGGGCTTCTGAGCAAACCTTGCTTCTATATTGTATCTAATGGTGCTGTACTGACACAAGGCACCATCATTCAGTGTGGTCAGAGGAATAAGGTGAGGACACACTGACGGTGACCCACCAACACGAAACAGTATGACTCTGAGAGGTGATGAGAGCAACTTCATCAAATGTGCACAAGTAAGAGAACTGGAGTGCCTTCATTTGGACAAACATTGTCTAAAACTTGTGTCCTCCTCAGGGATACTCTGGCTGTGATGAAACACTGTGTCCAAAAGCAACTTGAGGAGGAAAGAGTTTATTTGGCTTACACTTTCATAATATTGTTTATCATATAGGACGTCTAGCCAGCATAATGTACCAAAAAACAAAACAAAACAAAAACAAACAAACAACAACAACAACAACAAACATCACAAGTGTGGGTAAAACCAAATGAGAGGTTGGTTCCTAGAAGTCATATCCTTAGGAATATCTTACCCTGATGGTGTGTGTGTGTGTGTGTGTGTGTGTGTGTATGTATGTTTCCATGAGCTCATGGAACCCAGATGTTGACTACTGGTATCATACTCAATTGCTATCTTATTTAATTTAATTCTATTTTATTTTATTCTTTAGCAGGGGCCTCTGACTGACATGTTACTTTGTGATCCTTCTGTAAATTGTTGCTTTTAGGTCTTTTGTCACAACAAGAATAAGAATACATGATACACCTGATGTGAGAAAAGATAATTCAAAGAACAACTTCTACCCACAGGGCTACTCTGCCAGATCGTACTGTGCTTATGTTGATGCCATCTACTATAAGTCTCTGATACTCTTCCTTTGCTGTCCCTGATTTTTAAGAACTTGGTGACCTTTCTCATTTTGAGCTTTGGCCAGGAGTCACAATCCATGTGGCCAATTCTGAGTGACCCTAGAATATATCTTAGTCATATCAGAACATCTTGGTTAACAGCAATTGAGACTTGATACTGCCATGTTCTTTGCTCAGTGATTATTGGAGTTTCCTCTTCTGTTACACCTGGGTCTTTGTTATCTTAGCTGTCACCCCAGTGATTGTTATGACTTCACAGAGTGTCCCCAACCTGTAAAATGTTCTGTTCTCCTGCATACTGTCAACCCATGTCTTGATGACTTAACATAAATGCACACAGGATATCTGCCACAGATGGGGATAGACTCCTGTAGCAACAGTAGGAAAGGGGCTGTTTTCTACGCTTAGATTCTACTGTGACAAGTTGTCTTCTTCTCTGGGTTGGAAAGCATACATTTCTATGACTGTTGGGACTGGCGATCAGGATGAGGAAGTGACTACACTCAGGAGGGTCATGTTTGGTGTAGAGTGAGCATAATTCTTGTTTTAGTCCATTTTCTATTGCTTGGAAGAGATACCATGACCATGGCAACTCATTTTTAGAAAAGCATTTAATTGGAGCTTTCTTACAATTTCAGAGATTTAGTCCATTATCACCATGGCAGGAAACATGTTGACATGTAGGCAAACACAGTGCTGGAGAAGCAACTGTGAGATCTACATCTGGATCCATGAGCAACAGGAAGAGAGAGCCACTGGGCCTGGCTTAGGCTTTTGAAAGCTCAAAGCCCACCCCAAGTGACACAGTTCCTCCATCAAGGCCACACCTCCTAATCCTTCTAAATAGTGCCACTCCCTAGTGACCAGTCATTCAAATCTCTGAGCCTGCAGGGCCATTATTATTCAACCACCACAGCTCATGAGGCAGAACTGAAACAGAAGAACCAATCCTTATCAAACCTTCCAGTCAGCGAAACAGTTCACCCCAACTATTCTGTGTCATAAATACTTGTTCATTTGTGATGACCAAGTTATTTCATTTTAGGACAAACACGCTTTAATGAACATTACATTTGGGACTTAAGAATGTTCATACTGAGCTGTTCCTAGAGGCCTTGCAGGTGTGGCTGCTGTGTCACAAGTGTGTCAGTAGTGGCAGAGAAGAGAGAGGCTATGTTTACATTCAGTGTTCTGACCAATAAATATCTGAGTGACTAATAGTCTAATAGTCCCCCCACCCCACCCCACACCAAAAAAAAGCAAGCCTGAAAGGACCACCAGTCTAGTACCAGGAGACCTAGACAGGAAGCCAGCCTGAGATGATCATCAGTCCTGCACTGTGAAGGCTAGGATGAGCTCCCAGAACAAGCCAGAGACTAAAAGAATCCTGTTTGGGACCATAAGCCCCAGAGACTGAGCTCAAGATAGACAACCATGAGCAAGTGGCATGGGGCCACTTGGGCAGCCTGGGAGAGGAGCAAGCCAAGAAGATCACTAGACTGGTGCCATGAAGCCCAGATGGGGAGTTAGCCTGGGATGAGTCCCAGTATGGTTCTGTGCAGGTCTAGGTGGCAGACCATGCCAGAATTGACCACTACCTGGTGCCATGATGCATGAGCAGGGCAGAGCACTCTTGAGACCACTCTTGAGACAACCCCAGACTTTTAGAGACCCTGGCTGCTATGAAAAGAAGTAGGTGAGTGATGGAGAAATGGAAGAGAAAGAGAGACAGAAGGATGAGGGTAGAGGAAAGAGAGAAAGAGAGAACTAGAGACTCAAGGGTAATGAGAAATAACCTACATATGTAGCTGGGACTATGGTGGGGTCTTGGTCTGTGCTTCGACCCAGGGCTACATCTAGGTCTGACCATGGTTCTATAGTAGCAGGGATCTGTTACCATCAAAAGCAACTTGGATGTCCCTGGTCTGGACTGACTCTGGGGACATGTTGATGTCCAAGGGCTGTGTGGAATGGGTCCTACCTCCCACACAGGCATCCTGTGAGAGCTAGCCATGGGGCATGAGAACAAGAGAGCTGACCCCACCTCTAGCCAGCTTCAGTACACTGGAGAGCAGGCCCTGCACATTGTGGGGATTGCATGTGAGCCAGCCTGGAGGATGAACATAGGAGAGCTGGCCCCACTGCTAGTTTCCCCTGTGATGGCATGGAT
The DNA here is from genome assembly GCA_019843965.1 of Rhynchomys soricoides. Taxonomy (NCBI): domain Eukaryota; kingdom Metazoa; phylum Chordata; class Mammalia; order Rodentia; family Muridae; genus Rhynchomys; species Rhynchomys soricoides. The sequence continues at coordinate 5,481,892 of JADRCH010000057.1, forward strand.
GAGGGAGAGAAACCATTCTCCCCTCTACCTCCTCACCACCACCTGAGAGACTCCTGGAAAGCTAGTCCTGCTCCTTACCAGATGTAGTACTGGAGACAGTGGGCCCTGCACCTCATTGCACCTCACCTGAGCAGCACAATAGAGCAGATCCTGGTCACAGGGGCACAAGTGAACCGGCTCAAGGGCATGAGTATGGGGGAGTTGGCCTCAGCACTTGTCTACAGTGCATTGACATGACAAGGAGAGATAGCCCTTACCTTAGCCCCTTGCCACCTAAAGCAGGCAGGAAGTTGGCCCTGAGGTCATCAAAGCAGAAGAGCTGGCTCTGCTCCTCACCTGCTGCAGTACTCAGGAGAGCAGACCCTGCAATCACCTGGGCAGCACAGTAGAGCTCATCCTGAATGTGGGGGCTGTGGGTGGCTTGACCCCAAGGATGTGAGTGTGGGAAAGCCAGGCCTGACTCTTGTCTGCTGTGTGATGACATGAGCAAGGGAGAGATCCCCTCCTCCTCCTCCCTTTTGTAGACACCTGAGGCTGGGGAGAGAGTTGGCTCCTATTTGGCCATGAGAATAGGAGAGAGCTACCCCTTCCCCTCACCAGCTACAGTACTTAGGAGAGTGAGTCCTACACCTTCCATGGGCAGCACAGCAGATCTGGCCCTGGATATAAGCTTTGCAGGTGAGCTAGCATCAAAGGGATGAGTGCAGGAGAGCTGACCTTGCCTCTTGCCTGCTGAGAGTTGTCACAGAGGAGGAAGATATGCCCTTCTCCCCCCCCTTCTCCCTCACTATTTATGGCAGGTGAGAAAGCTGGCTTTGGGGTCATGAGACTGGGAGAAAGCCTGTCCCTCACTGGCTGTAACACTCAGGAGAGCAAGCCCTGTACCTTGCCTGGGCAGCAGGGTAGAGCTGGCTCTGGTTTGGGGGGTTGCTGGTGGGCCAGCCACAAGGGCATGAGAGTAGGAGGGCAGAGGCAGTGGGTGACCAGCTCAGATACCTCTCAGGCCCAGATCTAGGGCTTTGACTCGGTCTATCCCACCATTTCCTCCATCAATGAACTGCTGGAGTACAGGAAGTAGCTGGTCCTATACATTCACAATTACAGGATCTCCATGACACAGGGCAACAAGATATTCCAGAGGAGTCCCAGTATTGATGGGGTAGCAGAAGCCAGATGCCTCATTGCAAGCAAAGAAGTTTGGACAAAAATGCATACAGTGGGACACACTGTGACACACTACAGGCTCCACAAGGAAATTATTTTCTCTCTCTTGATGGGGAGGTTGCAAGGGTGGAAGGGAGATATGAGAGGAGGGGAAGATGAATAGGATTTGGGTGAATGATGTGAGATTCACACACACACACACACACACACACACACACACACACACACAACTATAAATAATACGAGAAGTTATATCAAACTTGTCAGGAGAGCCAGTTGATTTGAAAGGCAGGAGTCAATGGCCATCTCATTGAGGTGACAGATACTTTGAGCAGAGACCTGCAGCCAGTGGATTTGGACATTGCAGGAATTCTGGAGAGGGCACATTGCAGGAGTAGGTATGGCCAGAACCATGGCTTTCACTCATGAAGGTATTAGAGATAAGAGCTAAGAACAGTGGACCTTCAAATATTTTTTTCTGAAGGCAAACAGTGAATTGAAGCAAGAGACAGAGGATAATGGGCAAGTGAAGGGATTCAAACATCTGAGTAAGAGAAAAAGTTTGTCAGGAATGATCTGAAGGAGAGAAAAATGGGAATGAAAGAGAGCCAAGGTCTCCTGGCCCTACACCATCTCATTCTCTTTAAAAAATGTAAAGAATCGAAGAAAGGGAAGAAAATGTAAAGAATCAAAGAAAGGGAAGAAAATGTAAAGAATCGAAGAAAGGGAAGAAAATGTAAAGAATCGAAGAAAGGGAAGAGCTAAACGTAGAAGGGAAAGAAACAAGGAGCAGGAAGGAGGCTATATGGGTAAGAGGGAGTGCTGTTAGAGATAGGGCAGGGTGGGGGTGGGGAGGGGTGGGGGTGGGGTCTGAGAACTGGATCCCAGCCAAGAATTCTCTATGGATTCCTTGGAAACAACAGTAACCACACTCACAGAGAGAGGGGGGAGGGGAAAGGGCCAGCAAGGGGAGGGAGAAGGGAGAGGGAGGGACAGGGGAAGGGGGAGGAAGAGGAGGAGAGGGAGGGAGAGGGGAGAGGGAGGGACAGGGGAAGGGGGAGGAAGAGGAGGAGAGGGAGGGAGAGGGGAAGGGGGAGGGAGAGGAGGAGAGGGTCAGGGAAGGGAGAGGGGGAGGAAAGTCCTGAATTGATCTCTTAATGCTCTTAAGATGAAATCTAATACTGGCCCATGGGACAGCTATTGACTTCATAATCAACCACTTCCCATTTCCACTCATTCATTCCCCAGACACAATTCTGTTCCCCTCACATCACACCTGGGAGTCTTTGAAGGTGTGTCCCTCTAATTAAAGTCCATTTCCTTCTTTGTTTTTGGATGACCTTTGCTTACCCTCCAGGCCACAGCCCTTTGAGTAGTCTCTTTGGCAGTCAGACAGAGCTCACTGCTATTTCTGGCTTCCCTCTTTCCTGATTTAGTTCCTCTTTATAATTACCAAAACAAGTCAGATTAAGTTGCCATCAATCCCAGCCTTATATCTCAACCTTATACACTGATCAAGAGAATGGAGACCTTTTGAGTATAAACAAATATCTTCTATCATGCTGACTATATTCTCTCATGATTAAAGTGATGCCTAATGAAAATATTTTTCATTTGTTGAGTGATAATTGGACAAGAGCAGAGAAAGAGCTCAATGCCTCTACTTGGACTGCCATTGCCTTTTTTAGAAGTATACTACTATTAAGAAGTCTCGAAGATTCTAATACAACTGTCAAACTAATGGAGAGAAGACAAATGTGCCTTTAGAAATGATGAAGCAAAGCTGTGTGCATCTTAACATCAAACACAACTGCCAAGCACTAATGCTTCAAAACCACACCACCACAAGACAAACAAAATAGCAGGATTCAGAGGCTGATGAACATGTAGGTTACTATGGAACAAGAGCATGCAGGCAACTTAAATTAGGGATAGTTTCATATATACTAATGTTGCATGGTACACACATATGATGTAGATAGAAAATGGCTGAAGGATATTAATACCAATTTATTACTTAGAAGAATTTATGTGCGAAACCTAGTTAGTACATGGCCTACTCCACCTCTGATGTCACATGTCTCCTTTCCTCAATGACTTCAGTATTGGCTCAGCTTTCTTTTCAATCTTAATCTCTCTCTTGGCAACTTCAACATCCTCAATAATGACTCATCTCTGAATTTGGCTTCACTTTAACTTCCTCAAGTGCAATGCCCTTCACCTCGGCTTCATTTATCCACCATCCAGCATAGCTCCACTCATTACTTCATCATCTCTGGAACCATCTCCCCGATTCTAAATCTGAAACCTACCCTATGCAAACACAAGCACATTGCTGCTCACCTCTGTAACCCACTATGCTGACGCAATCCCTCCTCCACCAACTCTCTCTGCTTTTTTGAGACCATCTTATTCCCAAAATATTCAACACTGGTACCTTTCCCTCCATGGCCTTTGATGATCCTATATAAGGAGATATTCTCTAAGTACTTGCCATTTCTCATTATGTCCCCTAAGTTATGCACTTGGTTCCTGGATGACCACAAGACTTTAGAAGGTGTTGAACCTTCCTAAGTAGATTTTACTAGAAATGAGTGATAGAGGTATGCCTTGAGAGTTTACACTCAGGTCCACTTAGTGTCCGTTCTCTGCCTTACTGTGAACATAGTGAAACAAGTTGCCTCATGACCATACTTTCCTGCCTTAGTTGTTATTAAGGACTATAGGCAACAATAAGTGTGACTTCTTGAGTGGGTTTTGTCAGTTATTTTGACATAGAAACTATGAGCATTAACTAGTACAGTAAATAGTACCAAGGGGCATGGCCATTACTGGGATAAGCCTAGCCATGTAGCTCTTAGTAATCTTTTGGAACATGCTTGTGACAAGAGAGTTGAAGAATTTGGGACTTCAAGGTAGAAAAGCCCTTGACTGATGTCCATAAAGCTGAATGTGCCAACCTGGTGGGAGTTCAGAATAAAAGAATACCAAGGGAGACGTGGGGTTCTGGCTTATTAAGTTTCAGAGGGGAATAGGGCTCTGTCAGAATCTGGCTATACTTTGTCCAGGACCTAAGAGCTTGAATTGGGCTGAGTTGAAAAGTGATAGGCTAATTTCTCCAGGGGAGAAATGTTCCACAGGATAGCACTCAGGCTTTGTCATGGTTACTGCTCTCTATTCTTACCCAGGTCTACACAGATAGCAACAACAGCATCAGGTCAGAACTGCAGTATGGTGAAGATGCGATGTCAGGCAGGTTAAAGCTGTAATTATGGTTCAGAAAAAGAAGCTGAAATTGTTAAAAAGATTACCACAATTGAGGAGAAAATTCACCTTTATACTGAGACAGTAGACAAGATTTTCCAAGGGAAAGATACTATCTACTGAAGGCTCCATCGTTTCAAAACAGAAATCCATTTGAAATGAGTAAACCTGAACTCAGAGTGCCAATGAAGTTATTTCTTACTTGAAAATAACCTAGGGAAGTGTTTCCCCAGGATCAGGACACAGAGACCACTGCAACTGTGGTCTGTGGCCACAAGATGCATCTCAAGCCTTTAGGGCTTGGCAACATTAGCCATGTGATATCAATTTTGAAGGTATGAAGGATGTATGGGTGAGGAATTTCTGGAGACTTGTGCCAAGGTTCCAGAAGGCATCTGTGGTCAGACAATAGAAGGCACAGTCAGAGTCCCTGTATGAAGGCTCTGAGAGACCACAGTGTGAAGCTGAGAAGCTGAAGCTCAAACTGCAGTGGAAATCCCAGAATATTAGAAATGGGAACTAGGCAGAAGACCTGAAGTGGTGAGACTCTCCAAGGCCACTCAAGTCCAGATGATTCTGTAATCAGCTCCAGATGACAAACGTGTACCTGCAGGGCTTGTCGCTCTCCCACTGGGAGCTTGACATTAAGAAATTGCCTTGGGTATCAGAAGGGACTGTGAACTTTGGACTTTTCGACAGTATTTGTTGAAGAAGTTGGAGGCTTTTGAGGGTGGGGTGAATACACTTCTAATTTTGATATACCTGTGAGGTTAAGGAGGCGGGGAGTGCAGTGTAGTGATTTGAATGTAAAAAGTTTGAGTATTTGGTTTCCAACTGTTTTATCTGTTTTAGAAGGTTGTGAAAGCTTTATGAGGTACATGCCATCTTATAGGAGAAAGTGTGTCATTATGGCGGGCCTGATTCCTTCATACACTCTGCTTTCTGACTGTGGATGCAAGGTGACGAGCTGCCTCACAGTCATGGCCCCATACCTTTATGACATGATGGATTGTGTTGCTTATCAAACTGTAGGGCAAGACAAATTCACCCTCTCGTAAGCTGCTTCATGTGAGGAGACATTAGAACAAGAATGTATGTAATATAGGGAATTCTCGAGTCCTTTGCCACCATTGCTGATCCCAATTCTCAACTCTGATTAATCTCAAGTGTCTAATGTTTTTTACATCACTAACACAGACATGGGGCATTTCAGACTGAACGTGTTGGAAGAGTATACTATGATTTTTTTGGTTCCTTGATCTGAAATGGGCCCTTGGGGCTACTCAGTGATAACTGTCTTCTTCCCTTGTTTATCTCTTTATTGTATTAGCTATTTTCTCCCCTTCCTTTTACGGTTTGGGCAATAACCTTGAGGAATCCAATGGGTCTAAAGTCAGAGTTACGATGCCCTCCTCTCTACTGTCTTGCTTTCTGTTTGCCATGAGGGTTGATGTCAGCACAGCAGTCATATTAGTCCATGGAGTTTTTCTTCCATTCTTTCTTCTGATTCAGTCTCTCTCATGTATTTGATCCTAACTTCTTCTCAATTAAGCTATACTTTTTTGTCTTAACTATAACATGTTATTATCTACAAGGGCAAAGAGTCACTGGTCAAGACACAGAGAGAACATAGTGCTACTAGGGCAGGAACTGGGGACATTCCTAATTGTGACAACTACTAGCTCAAGTGCACAGAGAAAGCTAACACATTCAAACATCTTTTGGCATCATTCATTCTAACGAGTGTCCCTGCCCACCTTAAAGCACTATTCCTAGTGGGCTTCCTTCAGGAAATGAAGACTCCTGAATGCTCTTTGAATAATAGGTATGAAAGAGCAGGCATGGGGAGAATGAAGAGGAAGAGGAGGGAGAATAAAGGAGAAGAGGAAAAAGGAGGAGGGAGAGGAGGAGGAAGAGAAGAAGAAAGAAGGTGAAGAGGAGGAAGAAAAGGAGGAGGAGGAGAAAGAGAAAGAGGAAGAAAGGGTAGAGGGTAAGGGTAGAGGTGTGGAATGTGACTGGATTGTCAGTAGATGACTCAGTTGGGAAATTCTTGGTGAAATGAGAGGAGAAAGTAAACAATGAGAGGATCTTTAGGAAGCCACTGGGATGAGGATTCCAGTCATGAGAAAAGGGGATTAGTGCCATTTGAGTTTTCCTTCTGAGGAGATACTGTGAGAGAGGGAGTTTCAGGGAACTGGCCTTGAATGAAGCTACCAGGTTAGAACTTAGAGCAGAGAAGAACATGAATATTGTTTACTGGTTTAACTGCATATGGTTTGGTAACAAGTCTACTGATGAGAGGGACCAGGTCACTGGTGTGGGTTACGGAGTCTAACAACCACACACTTGCCCAATTCCAAGTCCAGGAAATTGAAAGTAGGGGAATCCTGAAACCAAAAGACTTTTGTCAAGATGTCTTGCTTTCTATTAGCATGATAGCATCATTTGCATAAGCTCAAATGTCTGAAATTTTGACCAGAGAAGAGAGATCACTCTAATATGAATTATAAGTGGATTATGGCCCCTCCCCAGACTGTTACAAGCAAAAGATATGATTGCATGGAAACCTTCCCAATTTTTGTCAGGCAAACTATAATTTACAATACCAACCATGAATTATATGGTAGTTTACAATTGATCTCATGCTGCTCCTCACACAATGTCATTGATCGCAAGGTACTAAATGAACCAATAAGCAGGCAATGGTTTCTTTGAATTCTTTGCACCAACAGAGATATTAATATATTTGTCTCATTAGAAAATTAAAAAGCACTTCTTGCTTCTCTTTGATGACTATAATCTGCTTCTGTATCTGGTAACAAGCTAATATTTTATATATGATACAAGACACTTCAGCTGTTCCCTAGTTTTCTTTCCTTATCTCTGTGTGTACTTCCCATGAATAATTGCATGGACAGCTCTCCAGGCAGCTTTTGACCACATTTTTGTGTGTGTGTCATTTTGACCACTGATAGGGAACAGTTCAATGAGAACACATTACTCTGCAGATAGAACACCTGTAAAACAAAGAGCAAATTCACAGTGCATGGAGGCACGGAGTATCAGGGTGTATTCTGCATTGTGGAGCTAGTCCTTACCACACAAATGTTTGCCCAAGCTTTTATGTCCAAAACTAAATTGTCTTTTTTTTTTTTTTTTGTATAAAGAACAGAAACCAGAGGTTGTATTTAGCTTGAAAGAGCATCCTGGAATTTTTTGCTCCCTGGAAAAGCCTAGACTAGCAACATGCATGTCTATGACTCAAGTGGGTGATTATCCATAGCAAGGGCCAGGGTTTACTTTCCAGGTAATGTGCAAAGATGGAATCACTGTCCAGGTGAGGACTAGAACATATGATTATATACACAGCACATTTCAGTAAAACACTCTTGTCAGACAGCTCTGGATCGTTCATAAGATCTGGTTCAGTATTTTTCCTCTCCATGTAGCATCTCCTGACTGGCCCCGACACACAGATAGTTTACACTCTTCTGGGCTGCCATTTTATACCAATCTCTTGCCAGGTTTTATTCTGGCCATCACCTATGCACCATATACTCTGTAAGAATAGGAAAGCCTTTTCTTTTGGGCATCAGCCTCAGCTCCTGATACTTCAGATAGTCATAATGGTCTTAGAGAACCTTTACTGGAATTAAGAAGAAATGAGGAAGGAAAAGAGGATCAGGACCCTTTGTTCCAGCTCTTATAAGTGGCCCATGCTGGGCAAATTCTGATGACTAGGGGGACATCACTCAGCAGTTTATATGGGAGGACAAATTCTCATTATTGTCACTTATGACAGGAAGGGAGGGCACTGCCTTGTTTTCTTCTCTTTTTCGTCTTTGGATGGTTAGACCAGACGTCTGTCATGAAATCCTCTCCAGGATGACAGCACCCTTAGCCAGCTGTCTCCCAATCTGGCTTCCTGAATCTCTGTGTGCAATAAATCACAGTATTTCGAGCCAAGATTGTTGTCTGGGTACTTTTGTAATATAAGCCTAGAGTGGCCCCCTCATAGCTCCCCCCTCAAACCTCTCACCTAGGAGAATTATGGATGATAGGAGAGCAGTCTTTTCATTTTAAACAATGCTTTTAGTTTCCAGACTAGAAGGGAAGAAATGAGGCAATATCCCAGTACTCCTCTCTGAATAAATTTAGTTATATAATGTGGCTAAAGCTTTCAAAGCTGAAGATCCATTCAGATTTAGGTGGAATGGCTATAATTTTTTTAAAAATAAAATTCAGAGTCAGTTAATATTTTTCAAGATTATATATACTTAAATGACTTTTTAAAAACTTTTTTGGCATATGCATGAGTGTGTGTGTGTGTGTGTGTGTGTGTGTGTGTGTGTGCGCATCTTGAGTGTATGCCAAGTGAGTTCAGGTGCCTGTGGAGGTCAGAAGAGGGTATCTGATCCACTTGATGTGAGTGCTGGCAACAGAACTTGGAGTCTTCAGAAGCACAGTAAACATTCTAGCCCAGTGAGACATCTATCCAGCCCTTGATAGACTGTTGAGCAACAGAAGTCAGTTATGAGCTATAAGGCGAAAGGTAGTGTCTGGCAACCTGTGAGGGGAAAGAATGAAATGTGTAATAAGCTGCCGACTCTGACAGGATGGGGAAGCTAAAAGGTTGTAAGGGAAAAAATCAGTTTTCCCCTTCACCTGGCCCCTGCTCCTGAAATGATGGCTCAGAGACTAATTATTTATTATTAAGTGCCTAGACCATAAACTTTGGCTCATTCCTCAACTAGATCATAACTTTTTCAACCCATTCAAACTATTCTGTGTCTACCACTTGGTTAGTTACCTCTCCTTCAGTCCTGGCCTGCTTCTTTCTTGGAGTCTTCCTCAGTGACTCCTGCATTTCATTCAAATCTCTTTCTTTAATTCTCTCACTATTTCCCAGAATCCCTTCTCTTCCTGCTAGTGTTCCACCTCCCATTTCCTGCCTCAGCTCATTGGCTATCAGTGTTTTTTATTGACAGGTGATGCTTATAAGAGATTCTCTCTACAGTGCATTTTCTTAATAGTAGAACAATATTGGCTACCACCTGCCATTTATCAGGCACTGTTACATACTCTGTCTGCTTTACCAAACTCAAATCCCACCTGGGAATGCTTTTCAATAAAGATTCATTATCAATCCTGCCACATTAATTTAAGACTTACAGCAACCTAGCCTCATACTTGGCAATAGTATGACATGAGAAAGTAATGAATCTTTGCCCTCAAGAGCCACAAAGTCTCTTCTAGGTGGCAAGACACACATTTGTTTTTGGCAAATCCTTCTACCAGCCTTCAGAGGCAAATCAATGTGGCCTCCTGTGGGAAGCCTTTCCAAATTCTCTTAGTGTGAATGAATTCCCCTTCCCTGCTCCAACAGGGCCAATACTTTACTCTGTGACACTTCATCTAGATTCAGTGTTCTATTAGGAACATTCTTCATTAGTTCTTCAACATAAACTCTTAGAGTTTTAAAGATTGGATGAGATCATTTGGAATCCAGACAAGGGGACAGATGGTACATGCAAGTGAAATTGTATTAAAGAAAAATAAAGGCAAGATTATGCATAAAAACATCAGGAAGACTGAGGAATGTTCAACAATGCTAATTCACTGGCATCATCACAGAGCAGTTGAGGCATGACCATCTCAATCTTGAAGGTCATACCAAGCTGAGATCAGGACCACACTGTGGGTTGGAGCCCTCCTTCAAGTGGAGGACCAAAGCTACTGTCAGTCTGAGGTCTGTAATTCCACCTTATCTGCTGCCCATGTGATCTGAAGCTTCCTCCTTCTTCATCTCTTCAAAATGCTTCCCACTGGAGGAACCCAGAGAGTCCAGAGGCAGAGCACAGAACATCATAGAGAAGAGCAGAGAGAACACATAAGAGAGAATACATCAGGCTGGGAGAAACTGCTCAATAGGTAAAGTGCTTTTGCACATTAATGAAGACTTGTGTTTGATCCCCAGCACTTATGTAAAAAGCTGGGGCGTGGTAGCATATGGCAGCCATCCGGTTGGTTCTGAGTACTTGCAGGTAGGAGGATTGCATGGATTTATTGGCCAGCTGGTCTATTTAATCAGTGATCTTCAGGTTCAATGAGAGCTCTTGTCTTAGAAAATAAGGTAGAGAATAATAGTGGTCAACTCTTAAGGTTAACCTCTGCTCTCCACATAGGGAAGCACACGTTCACATACGCACATACGCACAGGTGTATACAAAATTTAATTTAACAAAGTGCACAGAGAACTCTTACTACAAAGTGATGCGTGTTTTATATAAATCATCAATTCTTAGCCACATTAGCATTATTGCAAGAATTTTCTCCATCAGTGCAGAGACCTGATTTTTAAAGTACTTACAAATTTGATGAGTGTTAAGGATTCTTATTAATATTTCTATTAATATTGCTGCTGTTACTATCTTTATATCTTTTTCTTTAGCAGTTCCTAAATAGCAGTTTATCTAGTTACTCAGATCTAATGGAATGGTTCTCATTTTACAATTAATTTTAATAACTCAATTTTATATAATATCTAGGACAGTGTTTGTTACTCAGCACAGTATGGGCAAATTTCTATTAAATAACCATACTATAAAATGTTTCATCTTGGTTTTTCATTTGTTTTATAATAAATAAATAACAACAACAACAGCAATAATAATGATAACAATAATAATGTTGTGATATAGATAATTTAAATCTTTATGCATTCAAATACAGCTACATTTCTTTAACATTTCCCCAAAGAGAATTTTAATCTAGTTGTATAAATACAAAAATTTTCCAAGAGAGATAATGTTAAAAGTGGAAACTATTATAATTTTTAAAAAGCAGAGACTAAGGGGAGAGATTTCTTGAAAGCAGGGGGCTAGAAAAAGATATTATATACTAATCTAGCATAAGTGTAGATGGGAGTGTATGGGAGTGTTTTCTTCATAGGCCAAGTGAGCTGGTGACCAGAACCTGTGAAGGAAGGAGAGAGAAAGAAAAAAAGAGAGAGGGAGGGAGGGAGGGAGGGAGAGAGAGAGAGAGAGAGAAAGAGAGAGAGGGAGAAAGAGAGAGGACAGGGCCTAGGAGTAACTTAAGACACCAAGCTGATGGCTTGACTGAATGATTACAATGAGTGTGTTTAAAACAGAGTGGGGTAGGGCAGGGTGGGGCAGGGTGGGGTGGGGCAGGGTATTGTTAGAAGAGCATTGTTCAGCCCTGGCTTTGTCACTAGATGTCTTCATGGGCCTGGGCCAACCCCTAGACTAGGAAAGGTGTGGTGTTTCACACTTGTATCCCCAGCACTCAGTAGGCTGAGGCATGAAGGTTGCCACAAATTCTAGGCTAGCTTATACTTTATAGGTTTTAAAAGGCCCATATAAAAGAACACAATACTACCCTTTGTTTTTGTTAATAATGCCTTGAAAAAAATCTGTTAAAGTGAATTGCTGTGCCAAAATAGCTGATATAAGCAACTTAAGGAAAGAAGGATAGAAGGAAGGAAGGATAAAAGGAAGGGGGAGGAAGGGAGAGAATGAGGGAGGGAGGGAGGGAGGAAGGGAAGACGGGGTACAGAAGGAAGGAAAGATGGACAAAGGAACAGAAGGGAAGATGGAAGGAAGAATGAAAGGAAGGAAGGAAGGAAGTAAAGATGAAAGAAGGAAGGAAGGTAAGGAAGGGAGGAAGGAAAGAGAGATGGATGGACGGACAGAAGGAAGAAAGAAAGGAAAAGAGGAAAGATAGATGGACAGACACACAGATGAAGGAAGGGAAGACTGATGGACCAAAGGAAGGAAGGACAGATGGGTTTGTCTTGGGTGGTTTTAGGGTTACAGTCCATTATGGAGGGAATATAAAGGCAATAGGGCCTCAAGGCTGGAGACCACATTACACATGCAGTTAGGATGCAGAGGCATGAAGTGGGTGCTCAGCTTGCTTCTTCTCTTCTGTCAAGTTAGAAAGTCTAACCCAAGGACTGGTGCTGCACACATTCAGGATAAGTCATCCTGCCTCACTTAACAGTTTCAGAAATGTCCTCGTGGACACATCCAGAGCTGGTGATTCTAAAACAAGTCAAGTTGACAATGAAGATTCACGATCATGATGCCTACATTCTGGAATGTTCCTAAAAATGCCTAAACAATGGGATTTAAGGATGTTCTGAACTGGAAGACATACTCATGCATGAAGAAAGTAGAGTCCCCACCACAGTAATAAAGGCTCTCAGACTGGGAACCCTGAAACCTTGTCCCATGAGTATCACAGGATAACTCAACACTTGGCATGACCTGTCAGTAGGCCACTGAATTGCTCATGGGGAAAAAACATTCAGAAGAATTGGACACTAGAAATCACAGGGGAAAAAAACCCAACAACTTGGGGCTCCCTTTGTATTGTGCAACAATTTCCTTTGAGATTATGATTCAATTTGTAGGGGATCTAGCTAAGACAAAGGATGTCAGAAGAGAGGTGAAGCAACAGGATTTTTAAAAGGAGATAAAACATTTCATCATTCAGGGAAGTTTACTAAGCTCAGGAAGAAAACAATTCAAAAACTTTAGGAAGTTCCTGAAACTGAGCAGATTCACTATGGCTCTCTCTCCCTAAGCATAGATTAGCACAGCTAGGATTTCTGGAAGATAGTCTTAGATTAGCTGAACTGTCTGGAGGAGGCTCAGAGTAGCCAAGCTGCCTGGAAGAGACAGATTAGCCAAGCTGACTAAAAAAAAAGCTGAGACCTGTTGAGCTTCCTGACAGAGGCTTGGATCAACTGAACCTCCTGGAAAGAACACTACAATCTGCTGAGTCAGCTACAGGGTACACACTGTACTCCAGGTTTCTTGATTTCATAAGCTGTCATTCATGCTGGGGTGGGCATTGGTGGTACAGCTGTCTTTGAGTCATTTTTTGCTCCTGGAAGTAACCCCAAAAACTCATTGGTTCAGTAAGTTCAACTTTGGAGATATACTGGTATGCCATAGATTCCCAATCTGGGGTAAGTAGATGGCTATTTACATCCCCCCAGAATTAGCGTCACACAACCACTTGTCATAGGGTGCACATACACCCCTTTTCTAATCATGATGTACTGGGGAACTTCAGAGCCACACTTGATGCACTATGTGCATGCACTCTCTCTGGAAAGACAGCTTTGCAACCTGTTGGCAACTTTTGATCCTCACCTGTGCCAAGCTGCACAAACTCCCCTGTCTGAGCAATGGAATAATGTTCTCTTCCTCAAGATCATTGCATTTAGACAGAGTCCATTTAACCACATTCTGCTTTTGTCTGGGACCAAGAGCAAAATAGCTGCCTGACCTGACTTAGACTAACTAGTTGGGTGCATGCAGAAGAAGGTGAAACCCTATCTCCATACCAACATCTATAGAGAATCCCATAGTCTCCACCACATGCCAGTGTATAATTAGGCCAATGTGATTAAAATCAAATACAGAGGAAGACATGGGCACAGAAGAGGAATGGTGACAGAGTTCTATCTGCCAGTCAAAACAGAGAATCACCATGGGCCTTAGTCCCAAGCCCCCCTTCTTTTAGATGCCATAGACAGAAACCCCTCAGCAGTAACCAAAGGCCTCTGAGCATCTTGACTCATGTATCTAGCTGTCAATCTTGACAGTTCTATCTTGCCTTGAATAGAGCTCCCTTGTTGCTCTGCAACCTGTGTACACCGTTATCTCAATCCTTTGAATAAGAGGCCAAGGGAACCTGTAAACACACAGCCTTGTCCATGACCACCAGAGATAGATTCACCTTAGGAGAAGAGGAGCTAGGCATGAAGGCCTCATTCCTGGAAGAAAATTGTCCTTCTGAGAAGATGCTTTCGTTTACTGGTACCCAATCTGCACAGCAGTAGGAGACACTTGAGTGTTGGCAGAACATCGGTGGAAAAGCAGATCTCAGTGCCCTATGGCAAGGGCATTTGCACAGAGTGGAACTGGACAAACATCCCAGGGAGTACCCATGGCACTTAGCCCACTGGTGTCAGACACCATCCTAAATGTGTGTGAAAAAACCCAAATGGATTCCCAGAAACACATGAGGGGTGGCACACGGAAGTCAAAGGTCATCAACAGCAGGTAAAGGCAATGAGCCAGGGAAAGATGGCTATTCCAGCTAATGAGATGTGTTTGTACCTTCAGATTAATGGGTTCTGGGAAAATCTGAGATAAACACATCTATCTCTTTAACTGTCCATCTTTGCATCTCTGTGCTTTCTGACTGTGCTTCAGGGTATAGTCGGTGGGTGGTCGGGACTCTTTACACTTCATAGATGATCAACATCTTTAAAGAAATAGACCTAGGGAGGGAATGTGAAAACGGTCCTATGAAAAGTTAGTTAAAAAAATATCATAGGATAATTGAGGCTATTTTCCTCTTTCTCTGATTTCCAAACCAACTTCATTCATCCCTGCTAAAAGTCTGTTTTCTAAACAAACAAACAACAGAGCCAACCATGGCATAAAGTGGTAAGCAAAGCACAGAGTACGTACCCACGACAGTGGTGGGCGGGGGTGGGGTAGAGACTGAAGATCCCAATGCTAGAAACGGACCCCAGCCAAACCACAGCCTGCAAAGCTGAAGAATAAAAGTGTGAAGACATAGATGTAAGATATGTGTGGAAACATATATCTGCTTGGTAAGTATATCCAAACACGTGAAATGTACAGCACAAAGCAACACTAAGTTTAGATAGAAATCAATTATGTGATGCCTGATATGGTATAGTGTTACATATCGGAAAAAGCAATGTTAACAAAAGTGATTATTGCCTTATCTACATGACTGTTTGACTTTTCCCAATTTTTCAGGAATCTAGTTCTTTAAATCTTGGGGATGAATAGATGAACACACACACACATATACACACACAGAGAAACATATGTTAAAATAAAACTACCAAGACTATTATAAAATGAAAAGCAGCAGTGTCCCTTACACTGTTAACTCACCGCTCTTAGTTATGTTTTACGCATGAAGTAGTCTGCTTGCATGTGTGCCTATACATCTTAAGTGTAAAGTGCTGGCAGAGCCTAGAAGAGGGCATTGAACTTACTGGAACCGGGATTACAGAAAGTTGTGATCTGCCATGTGGATGCTGGGAACTGAAAGCCCCTGTCCACCGGTCCTCGGAAAGAGCAGCTAGTGCTCTTCACCACCAATTAACTCATGGCTCTTAGAATTTAAACCCTGAGATGAGCAACTCCAACACAAATCAAGATCATTGTGGATTCACCAGGAAGATGGCATGAATTGCATTTGAGTTTGAATAATCACCATGTAACTCATTTCCTGTCCATTTTTCTCTGGTGTAGTTTTTATCTTAAAGAATGTAGATCCATTTCACAAGCAGACAGGCAAAACTTGAATGTTCTCTTGGATGAAATCATTGCATTGGGAAAAGACAGTTTAAAAACAAAACAGAGAAGACAAGAACTCTGTAAAGACTCAGGAGCTTGGAGTGTGAATGAGCTACATAAACAAGGAGCAGACAAGGCATGTTGCCCCGTCATGCCTGTAAGTCTGGAGTCGTGACTGCATTCCACACGGGTATACACAGAACACTGCTGAGGGTTGGCAGCTTGAAAGCATTATCAAAATCATCAGAAGCCAAGTGGTTCTTTCAGGGAAATTCTACTCTTATTAGCAGATATTCATAAGAACTGGAAATAATGCACTCCAAGAAAGATTATTTGTCAATTTCATATAAAATGGAAACATATGGATTCAACTTAATCTATATAGATTCAGAAGTAACTGTCTTGCCATTCATTTATCTACCTCACCCTAGAAATATTTATGGGGTGATGACTGTACCTTCTGTATATCTTACAGAATACAGAAGATAAGACAATTGGTATGAGATCTTCTCACATAGCTCTTGAATTACAAAGTGTTCCGGATTATGATCTATCACCTACATCTATCTATCTATCTATCTATCTATCTATCATCTATCCATTATCTCTAATCTTTATTTTTCTATCATTAATATATATAATCTATCTCTATCTGTTGATCTATCTGTCTGTCTTCTATATCTACCTATCTACCATTTATATATGTATCATCTATCTATATTGATTTATCTGTATGTCTACCTACCTATCATTTATATATCTAAAGTCTATCAATTATCTATCATCTTTATATCTACCTATCATCTGTCTGTCTATCCATCTGTCGGTCTATCCATCTGTCTATCTATCTGTCTGTCTACTATCATCTATAATATCTACCAATCATCTATCATTATCTATATCTATCTACATACACATATAACTATGTACATGCACAGAGTACATATGATTCTAAACCATTTTATTCAGAAAATTACAATAAAGAATTGCAAATTACCTGAGGAGAATATTTTCACAAAATTACAAATCACTGCAGACTTGCTGTTCAGGGTACTAAACATGCTTATAAGAAGAGCTAATTCAGCATCTAAAGCGTCACTGATTAATAACAAATTAAAGTGAAGATAGTAGCATCAAAATATATATAGAAATAAAATTCAAGATATTAGGATTAATATTTAATATTAACCCCTAATATTTTCTCTGGGCTCCTTTTTAAAAAATATCATATTATACAGTAAAGCATATATACAATGAGTAATGAGAGTATTTATAGAGTGAAAATCCAACTGTCTACTTATGTAATTATGCTAGTCAGAGAATGAGCGAATGGAAATGCACATGTACCCATGTTTGTCTTAGAGCAAATGTCTCCTTGTCTCTAAATTGCACTGTCTCCACCATCGCTGAAATTGTGATGACTGCTTGGGCCTCTCATAGTGGTCATCTTAGAAGACATTTGTTTTCTGAATTACTTAATGTTCAGTTAACTATTAGAACTAATTTTATTTACATAGTACCTTTTGATAACAGCACACTTAGAGTAATGGGCGGAATATGGATGCTATTAAAACAAGATGATATGAGAGTATGAAACTACAGCTCAACTTTTATAGACTGCTTTTAAAAAGCAGATTTCTCACAGCTGTTGTATGGGAGAACAGTCTACTCAGAAGTGCTTCAGGTTTGGCTTACATTAAAGGTCCAAAGCATTATAGAAGCCTTTTATTTAACGTATGTATTAAAGCCAGCCTTAATGTTATAGCCAACATTCAACAGAGGCCAAAGCTCTTGAAACTGGCTATAGATTAATAGGTTTTTGTGACACCCAACAATTCAACTCAATAGAATTTATAATTTTGTCTTGATTATTTTTCATAATGAAGCAACCCAAGTGGCAGAGATTGATGTTCTAATCCCACATAAAATCACTGTTCAGATGTATACGTGTTTAGTGGTGTATTGTTGGTGGGCACAGGCTTGTAGACAACTTTATAGTCGGGATAACAAACAGGGAAGGTCCTAGAACAACGTCATCGTTGCAGAGCTCTCTACAGAGAATTCAAGACAAACTTCCCAGCACTCTTGGGCTCTGTTCTTTCCTGCAAGCTCTCTCCCTCTTCTACATCAGAATCGAAGCCAGAGGCGGAGTTCTCAGTTCCTAAGCAGGATGCTTTAGTCTAGATGGGATATTTCACCAGGGCTCATTCCATGTCCTACACCCAGACCAAGGCAAACATTTGACCTTTGAACCATGGAACAGCTAAGGCAATTTAGCAAGACCCTGCTTCACGTACACACGAAACAACAGCAACAACAACAAAAAACAAACCAAACAAAAACCAAATGGGAATGAGCACATATAGCCTTTCTATTTGAACATTGCAGAATTTATCTTTATAACTATTTGATATTTTTAAATTCTAAAATCTGAAGCTCACATCTGAGGAGACACTTCAACTGACATGCCATCCTTAAGCGCTCACTGATGGCATGAAGACAGCAATGCTGTGTTAATATTTTGACACTACTGACTTATTAATAAGCCGGTGAGGCTTCCCATCATCCTTGTACAGGAAACATCTAGTTGAGGCTTGTGATTTCGAAGACAGAATATTATCAGAGTGCCAAAAATCTATTCCTAGCTATGTCATTAACTAGCTGGATGAGTGTAGACAAATCAATGGAACTCTCAGAATCTCTGTTTTGCATGTATAAATAGAATGGAAATAATTTTGTTGGGTTGGGACATAAAATATAACTAGGCTAAAGGTCACCCTTGGGTGCCCTTACTTAGGTGCTTTTGTGACAGGGTCTCCCATTTGCACAAGGCTCACTGACTAGGCTATTCTGACAGGACAGTAAGCCTCAGGGCTCCTACTGGATACCCTATACCCCTAATGCCGAGATGCAAGCACCTGCTTCCAAACCAGGCTTTATCATGTATGACTCGGGAATCCAACTCAGGCCCTGTGCGGGGTGGCAGGCATCTGAATGTGTGAACTATCTCTCTAGTTCTGTGGATTTTTTTTTTTTAAACCTTCTATATCACTGGGTAATTTCAAGATGCACAGTATCCGTTACATGTGAAAATATTTTGAAAGTAGAACATACTAGAGAAATATTAATAAATACTTATCTTGGCAAGTGAGAAAATATTTACAAAGGTTACTCTGGTAGAAAATAATTTAGTTCTTCTCTTTCCTAATTTTAATTTTAATTCTATTTTATTTTAGGTATGTGGGTACGCCTGCATGCAGTACCCATGGAAGCCACAAGAGGGCATCAGATCCCCCGGAACTGGAGCTACAGTGATTTGGACACTGCCATATGTGTGCTGGGAGTCAAACTCAAGTCCTTTGGAAGAAGAGCCAATGCTCTTAATCACTAAGCCATCTCTTTGGCCCTAATGGTATTTATATGTTAGACAACATGTTCAATCTAAAGTATCATTTAAGATTTAACATAAAGTATAAGCTCCAAATGATAAAAAATAGAAAAATCATATTATATGGCTTCTGTGCAAACAGGAAGCATTGCGATGTATGTTAAATATACTTACAAATATGAAAAAAAACATATCAACTTAATGTGCAGAAGTATCAAGGGTATTTAAAGAAATGATAAATGTATACACACAAAATGTTAAGGTATGTGAGATCACAGCATTCATAACAAATGCTAGAGACAATTCCAATATTGGAATTGTCTCCAAAAGTCTATTAGGCAGTCATTGAGAGTGCAGTCGAGAGACTAAAAGCATGGTTTAGAAAATACTACACTCGTTTGAAAATGTTTACTTGTTATATAGTCTGCAGAATAGTCCAACTCCTCTATAGGAATGCACAGCTGTGAATTAACCAAAGCAAATTCAGAGACTTTAAAGGTGTAAAGCAAAATATAATAGTAATTGTTGCTGGGAGGTGGAGATGTGGAAATGGTATTTTTCTCATCTTTTTAAGTTTTCTTTTATCTTATTTCTCTAGATGGGAATTCTCCCCATCCCTGTAGTTATCTTCCCCAGTTTGGGTTACTCACAGTCACCCACAGTCTGAAATGTGCAATGGAAATTTCCAGAAATATCAATAGAAACATTTGAAATAACTTTTATCATAGTCTAACACTATAATTATCTTACTTATTATTAGATATTTTCTTATATGCTTAACTTGTAAATTAAACGTAATTATCAGTGTTTACGTATAGGAAAACAATGTATGTAGTATTACCCAGTATCCCCTGAGGGTTTGGGGATAGTTCCTTTCGAGAGGATAAGACTGTGTGAGCGAACTATCTTATGTTAAAATTGAGCTTACTCTTAAATGGCTGACACGCTAACATACATGCCACACACACCATTTGAAAGCTACAAAAGTCCTTAGATGCAAATTAAATCTGCTCTACTTTTCCCGTTGCTTTCCTGTCCAGCGAGTAGTCCACCAATAATTATGCTCTTCTGCATCCCTCCAGAGGCTCTCAGAACATAAACACCCTCATATACAACCTCAAGAGAGTCTGTGATTTTCTGCAAAGTGCTTCACAATGTAATTTGAAGATCGTACTCTATGTGCAGAAATGAATGGGCTTCCTTCAGCACAAGAAAACAACTTTTTGAGAGGAGAAAGTTATGGCCTGAAAAGATTTGAGAATTCAGAAGTGGAAGCAGAGGAATTGATAAAATATCAAATTGGTGATATCAGGCAACAGTTCAGGGAGGGTCTCTAGGAAAAGCACAAATAGGGCAGCCAAGTGGAATGATTTCCTGGGACACATGTTAGTCACCCACACAGCTGGGAAACATATAGATGGCTTGGTGAGGGCCACCTTTACTAGTGACAGCATTTTGATACTTAAAAGCTTAACAAGTGAGCCAAATTTTTAAGCTGTAACATTTGATATTTGGTACTGGGCCCTCAGTCATTGTAATTTCCCCCAAGGCTTATATGTTTCTTTACATTCTTTTAAGAGTAGGAAGAGGCTGTCCCTTTGGTGTTAAAGTTGGGCAAATGATTCCAGACAGACTAAAGAATGTTTTGATGTTTTTCAATCTGGGAGAGTTGGGGTAGGTTCCCAGCATCAGGCCACTAAGGCAGAGCTTCTCATGAAGGAATGTCCCACTCCATGGAGAAAGTCCACATATCACAGGAAAGAGTGAACGCTCCTACCAAAAGCCCTAAATGAGAGGGCTCTATATTTACCCATTACATTCAAGGGTAACAAGCAAACAAAGAAGCTTTGTAAAGGCAAGAATGACCTCATAGTGCTGAGAATGACTGCACAGTGCTGCTCTTAAAGCATTCTATAGACAAAATCAACTACAAGATAGCAAACAAGGCATCCCTGAGAGATGATTTCCCAGGTAGTTGACTGAACTAGGCAAGTTGTCTTTCCAACGTTGTCACGGCCCTGACCAAAAGAAGGAAACTGAGTTTTCATTGGGTATTAACTTTTTGCCTATTCTGTACAGAGATATTATGTTGAAGACAATTTGTAAAAATGTTGAGGGAATTTTACCCATCAGGAAGCCAAAAGATTCATACAAGATCTCTTGGGACAATGAAAACTAACCAAGAAAACAAAACAATTTGAATTTAACCTCTGTGTCTAATCTTTGAAATTCTACCACACAGCTGTCCTTCCCTGAAAGCACTGCTACGTGGATGCTGGGCATTTCTTTGTATCGTTAACAGCATTCAAGCTTTTACCTCCCTCTGCCTATACCATTAAAGAAAGGGCACCCTAATAATCTAAAGCCTGGGCTCTGTTAATCGTGGTATTCTCCTATGGTTTGCTGAACTTCCCAAATCGGATAGAATGACAAAGGCTCTAAGCTTATCCAGATGTGGACTGACAAAGGCTCTAAGCTTATCCAGATGTGGTTTTATAATGATGTCACTAGGCTTTACTCCATAAGCAAAGCCCCCAAAATATACAGTATCTACAACAAGGTTAATGGAAATCCTCACCAAGGGTAAATACTTGAGCAGATTGTGTCATCAGAATATATTTAAACACTATTTAAAAGGATTTTAAACTAAGAGGATTTGATTTTACACTGCTGGATGAACATACATATAATCGACGGGGCTGTCAACAAATAACTGTAATGCCTATCTCTCTTCTCCTCCTCCTGCAGTCATCTGCATTGTTAGGTTCAATTAGCTTCTTGCATTTGAAGTTCAAACCTGTCTGTCCTTCTGCTCACTGCATGTCCCCATGCCTCCACTACTGGGTAATAATCTTATGTTTTGATGTTTTTATCTCCCCAAACACTGGTGATTTCATGCTATGTCCTGTTTTAAAGATTTATTTTAATTATGTGTATATGTATCTGACTGTATATGGGTATGTGCAGGGTAGCTGCAGAGGCCGAAAGAGGGAGTCAGATCGCCTGAATCTGGAGTTACAGGCATTTATGAGCAGTCTGGCATGGGTGCTAGGAACTGATCTGGGTCCTCTGGCAGACCGACACATGTTCTTAACCAACGAGCCATCTGTTCAGTCCAAGTTCATGTTAGTTTGTTTCCTGAAATCCTTCTCCATTGGCTCACAAAGAAGTTTAAAACTTAATTTATCCTAGAACCTTTGATTATTGGACTCTCTCTTTGTTTCTCGTTGCTGCCCAGGTACCAGCATATTATATCAGGCCCTGGTGGATTTGCCAGAAATGAGCATTATAGCATTCTGTGTACTTTATTTCCTGGGCCAGCCAACTCCTTGATGTGTAGCATCTTTCTTTATTCTTATGTTTCCAGAAGATGTCCTCAGACCGAACGGCATTCTATTTGGGTTTATATCTGTTTCTGAACTTTACCATAGAAAGGTTGTGAAAGACTCTGTCTCAGTCGCATCGAACTTCTAACCTCCAATGCAAAAAGATGCTCAACAGATAGATTCCGGATAGAATTGAACAGGCAGTTTAGACATATGTCTGAAGGGGATTTCACATTAAAAATATTTATTATAATAGTAATTTGACAATTTTATAATTATAATTGTGTGGCTGTGAATAATTCTCTATGTTCACAAATGAGTGGCAAGCCCCAGGCTCAAGCCACCATGATTCAATTTGTTATCATATTTAGTTCCAAAACTAAATCCTAAGGTAGTTCCATCCTCATCTCTTACCAGGAACCTACGTTTCTCGGGGTGTTGCTGCTACACCCTGGGGTAGGAAGAATTCTGAGGGAAACTCCAGTCAACACTTAACCTTCATATAGTTCTATCCTTGTCAGTGTAGATTAGAAATGACTGATTTGATGAATTTTCAGCAAACTGGTGTCTGACGGATAAGAAGTGAGATTATTCTGGCGGATGTAGACTAAACGTCAGCCCTTTGGGGTTAGAATGTATAGCTCCTCGCATTCATAGGAATACACTGCTCCCCGAGGAATTTTGAAAACAAAGAAAGCACTACACCATAAATGAGATATTTTTCACACACACACACACACACACACACACACACACACATGCACGCATGCACGCACGCACGCACGCACGCACGCACGCACACCAAATAGGATCAGTAAGAGATGAACAGTAACTAATAGTAAAGTGGTACAGTTATAGCAAATCACTACAGTGAGTAGGACCACGCAGACTGAAGCTGTGCAGGGTAAACTGATTGGCTCCTGTCATATTTTTTAGCTGTTGGTAGATGGATTTAACATAAAGGGGATTTGATACAATGAGAGTTCTCCGTCACAAAGATGGCGGGGACTCTGGGAAATGGCCTGCCAGCGGCCTCTAGAGTTGAGCAAAGCCTTACCTGAAACCAAGCCCTCTGTTCTACCTCTACAGGAACATAAATTCTGAAACCTACATGGGTCTAGAAGATGAGACTTTCTCAGAGGACCCCCAAATCTCCAACTCCTTGATTTTGTGGGACCTGACTTAGGAACCAACTTATTGCATCCAAACCTGTGGCTATTTGATTTGTGAGTTTATTTATACTGAGAGCTAGTTACTGAATCTCCCCTATTGTTAACATGGCATTGAGACTGAGTTCTAACTGCTGGCACATGGTCTACAGCAATCATCCCTTCCTGGCCTGAGTCATAAAACTCTTCAACAATGATCTTTCCTTTTCGTTTTGTATCTGCTGTACCAAGGGTGGTAATGTTAGAGAAACCCTAACAGTCATATGTTAACTCAGTAGACATTGTATCTGCTTGTGTGCTTGAATGGCCGTAGAAGAATCTAATCACCAAACTTTGTGTGCACGCAGAGTTGTTAAGGGAACAAAAACACTATTCCCTTGTGTTTCTGTAGTTACAGATGTGGGTGTGTATACAGGCACACACAGATGTTTTCAGTATTCCGGGATATCCTAACTAATATATAGAAGTCTTTGTAAGATCTGAAGACAATGGTCCAGCCCTGTGAGGAGCCAGGAAACCTGAATTCCAGTCAGAGGAAAGAGGAAGGTCAGAGGCTGAGGATACATCTAAGAGCAAACAGACAACCATGTGTGTTCATGACTAGAAGAAAAATATCTGAGCTGAAGATTGGCATGAATGGGGATTGTACAGAGACCTTGTTGAGTGTTCAAAGACTGTGAAAGTAACCAATGTTTGTTGAAGAAGAGAAAGAGAGAGTTCAGACCAGAGCTTGAGCATGAACAGGGAAATTTGGAAGGTGAAATACAGATACCAGGAGAGGGGAGCCCAGGAACCAAGGAGAATCAAGACACCAGGAGAGTGGTGTCCCAGGATCCAAAGATCATCTGCACACTAAGAGAGGGGTATCCTGGGATTCAAGTAGGATCCTGACACCAGAAGAGGAATGTCCCAGTATCCAAGATGGATCCAGACCCCAGGAGAGGGGTGTCACAGGATCCAAGGAGAATCCAGAATTACATGGCATCCATGTTTATTTGAATCTGGAAGAATGTGAATGTGAAAGACACAAGTTAGAATGGTAAGGTTTTGGATCTAACTCAGGTGTTCTGGGTTAAGCCTCTCTTTTGTAAAGGGACATGTTCAATTCCTAAACCCCTGTATATGTGTGAATGTGTTCTTATACGGAAATGGAGTCTTTGCAGTTTAATATGACCCCGATTTAATCAAGTTAAGTCAAAATCAAGGGGTTAAATCAGTCAACTTAATCAAGTTATAAAACATAATCAAGTTAAGTGGAGGTCATATGCGATTAGGGTTGAGCCATAAATCCGATATAGATTGCTATGTTTATAGGAATGGGGAATGTCATGTAATAGTAGAACCAGAGATCAAAGTAAAAGGGAGAAAAAAAAACCCAACAAGTTAAAGAACTAGAGAGAGATTAAGAGCAAGCACAAGAAGCCTACTGGAGATTGGAAGACACCAGACAGCAGAATGCCGACTAATGGTGGGCTTATCAAAGTTACTCAGTACCTCAGGGCCTTGGGCCCAGGTATGAGGAACACCTATGTACATTTTATAGCTTTCATTTGAATGCATTGTAATCATGATAGCACCAGAGAGGCAACACTCTGTAAATTTTATACCCGAAGTGAGCATAGTAGGGGGGGGAAAGGACAGGTGTGAAATACGGAACTTAGGTTCAAGGACAAACACGACCCCTGTTCCTACGGTCCAGGGAGCATCATGGGGAAGGGAGATGGAAGGCTGTGGGAGCCAGGGGATCAGGACAGCTCCTATGAGGTACTGCCTTCTACATGTGATAGGGAAGATGCAACCTCAGCAATATGGTCACCTAAACAAAACCTGCCCAATGACCACACAGGTGGCATGCCGAGATGGATGGGAAGGAAATCTCACAAAGTCCCGTCACTCGTTAAAGAGCTACGACTGATGAGAACAGATTCAGTCTTCTCCATGTTGAACTTGCTGGTTATCTGACCCTACGTACATACCAGCAAACACATACATAATACTTACCGGCAAAACTGAATGGAATCAGGGGCCGTATTAAACATGCATGTTCATGTGCACAAACACCAAAGAGACCACGAGGTTGAGAGGGAATTGGGAGATATGGGAAGAATTGGAGAGCTGAGAAAGGTTTAGAAATGACGCAAATACAGTGTCCATGAGTGAAGTAGAAATGACGCAAATACAGTGTCCATGTGTGAAATGCTCAAAAAAATAATTAGTAAAATAAGAAAACCAGATATTTTAAGTAAATTAGCAAAAAAATGTGAAGATGAGGATGGAATATAGGATGGAATAGTGAACCCATGAGACATGAGGTACTTCAAGGTGAAGAAAAAGTCCTGGGTTCCAACCTGAAAGAAAATAACTCAAAAGTGCTCCATGGTCTTTGTGGACAAAGGCAGGACGGGATCTAAAAGTTGAGGTTACCTGTCTAGCATTCATGGAGAATCCAAAGGCTTCAGTGCTGGAGAACTTGGAGTCAAGGAGGAACAGATAAGTTGTAGGGTTCATGAGCAGGGTTAGGAAGGGTAAATTATGTGTGAGAAAAAAACCCTCCCATAAGCAAGAGGCATGGGCCTTACAGAGTCAGTGAGTGGAAGAACATTCTGGAAAGGAAGATGCATGCTAGGCATACAGCACAGGCTCTGCAGACTATCTCCATGGTTTCAGAACTGCAGTATCTCTCAAGCTCCTCCTACTGAACAGAGGTGATGTGCGGACAAGGCCTTTGACTCTATTGTCTGCTCTGAAGTCCCTAGAGATTATGAAAGACACCCAACAATTGCAAAATTAATGAACCGCTTCATACGGAAGTGATCGGTCCCCTTACTGCCCCCACTGGCAACTTCAGCTGTCACCGAATGTGGAGACTTTCAACTGATTTTTTCAAAGTATTGCCTTATCTGGTTCTAATAAGTAAACATTGAGGCAAGTTTGCCTATGGTTAATTATAGTATCAAATACACAGCCAGACACTTCTTTGAGAATAGAGCTTATGGGTAACTAAGAACACTTCCACGCACGTGTTGAAAACTGAGCCCCTATCTACAGCCTCCTGAGATGGCTGGAAATAAAGGCCTTCAGTTGAAATTGGTTAATATGAGGTTATTAGGGTAGATCTGAATACACCAGGATGGGCATTCCCATGGAAGTAAAAATTTAGAGGGGGTGGGGCACGTCATGAAGACAGAAGCAGCTATCATGGTAACATCCAGCTCCAAAGACGGCCAGAAAATCAGAGCAACCAGGAGCAAGGATCAGGCGGTCTCTCTACAGAGAGGCAGTGGCAACAGGTGCTGCAGTCACCTAGATCTTATATCACTACCCAGAACTGTGACATAACCCTCCGGAAAGAACACAGTTTGAGGTCCTCTTTCATGGCAGCCTAGCAAACTAACACAAGTAGTTAAAATAATTTTTTTTTTTGCTACTTGTTGGGTGATTAAATGAAAATTTCTAGGAAGCGACATGAACAGCCTACCTCATTAAAGCCATTTACCAGATTTAGCATATTAATTACTTCTGAATTATGCATCAGTACTTATTTACTTCAAAATATTAATTTACGAATTTCCGATGATTTTTTCAATTTAATTCATTTGAACTCAATCCAATAAAAGTTTGTGAGATGTCAACTCTGTCCTAGATGGTAGATACTACAGATTATGGAAATTAGTAGCGAGATAATGGTTGTACAAGCCCTTAAATTCATGTTTTGTACAGAGACATGCCCTATTTAAGATCGGTTGATGCAGCAGAATACATTCAAATGGCAAATGTGCATAAAGTGACCTGGGGAGTCTGTGAATCAGAGGAAAATGTGGGAATGGATGTAAGTGATGTGTGTTTAACGTCTCAACAGTGATAGACAGTGCTGGATGTCCAGGGTATAACTCTGATACCATCTGAAGCAAATGAGTGACACTATCAGTAGGACTCACTATCAGAGGAAAGATGATGGGGAGGTAGAAGGTAAGCACTACTCTATACTGCCATCAGATTTCCAAAATGTCTCTTATACCAACTTTATGGACTATATTAAGATGGAAAATGCCAAACAAAAAAATATAATTTCCAGACTCCAAACAACAGAGAATTTAAAACATAAGATGACTCACTCATGGAAAAGAAGAAACAGGTTGGGGAGACTGGATTCCTAGTAAAATGACTGACACAAATGCCTAAGGACCAGAGTTTGGATCCCCAGAATCCACATGTAGGAGGTAGGTGCCATGTGCCTATGACCATAGAGCAGTATGGGTAGAAAAGGAAGAATACCTGAGACTTCCTGGCCAGCTAGCCTAGCCCAGACAATAAACCAAAAATCAGATAGTTAGTTAGTTAGTTAGATAGATAGATAGATAGATAGATAGATAGATAGATAGATAGATGATAGATAGATAGATGATAGATAGATAGATGATAGATAGATAGATGATAGATAGATAGATAGATAGATAGATAGATAGATGATAGATAGAGACTGCTTCAAGAAATTAGAGGTAGAGGGCAATTGAGGTGAGAGAAAGCTGATAGGGACCTCTACAGGTACATGCTAACAACTTCACTGCCATGCACAAGATGGAGGGGGGGAGAGGAAAATGGGAGGAAGGAAGGGGAATGAGAGGAAGGGAGAAAGGGTAAAGGAAGGAAGGAAGGGTAAGAAAAGGCAAGTGTTAAAATCCTCTTACTAGGAGAAAACCCTTCCTATTTAGGAGTGTATCTCCCCATATATAAATGCAAATGTCACATGCATTCATCCACATACACATATGCAACCACATCTATATGTCATTAAAGGGCACACATATCACATCCTGTGTGTTAGAATGCCTGTTTACCGTGTCTCTAGACTAGACTTTGGCTCCAGCATTGGAAGCCTATGGTTAATATATTCTATCATTGAACACCGAGGACAGTGGGTTTGGCTCCTCTGCAGCCATGCACAGGCTGGTGACATACCGTGCTGGTTCTGAGTACCTAGGTAAAACATGATGAGTTTCTAGGTTAGATCTGCAAGGGGAAAGTATATAGGTCTCACTTTACAAAATCTCCGTAGATCTAAAGAACTGATATTCTCTGAGGAGACTCTGCCTGGAATCAGAGAAGGTTCTGGTCTGTGGGTACCACAATAAAAAAGACTGTGTGCTTGAATTACTCTCCATCCAACATTCAAAGTTGACCAGTGAAATGACCTAAGTGCACTTGGCCCTACTCATATTTAGCATACAATCAATCTAAGCTCTAGCAGACAAGACCTGACTACTGTACAAAGCTGGGTGCACTACAGTGGTGTTAATGCCATTGACTGATTTGGAAAATGGCCATGCTTATTACAACCAGCCAAGAATATTCATTAAGCTGTCTCCTTCTCCCAACACACACTATTTTGGAAGACACTCTAAGAGTTAAAATCACAAATTAAAGTAATCGGCAGGCTCTATTTGTCAAGGTCTCAATAGGTCACCTTGTACCATGACTTCTGCATTGAACTTCATTGCTTTTGTAAACTGCTATCATTCCCATGATGCCTCTAAAGTCCCTCCCTGCACAAGAATCCTTTCATACCACTTAGGAGCATAAAACTCCAGTCAACACTTCATGTGTGAATAAGGGAACAGATCTTAATATATAAATACACATAATTTATTTCCTCACACGTCAATGTCTTGTACAGTGAAGCACTTACCTGGAAGAATGTCCCTTTAGTTACAATGTCTACAGCTAAGCTTGAGGGGTAATTAAGCATTCTATACATTACATGCTACTTCATTTCTTTTGATCCTGTGCTGCTCAGTAAATGTGACTCTATCGAAGGAAGCACGGACCCAAGGTGTCAAGGTATCTAGCCATATCCCGAGAAACTGCTGTGGGGCTTCGCTCACAGAGTCAATTGCTTTAGAACTTGACTTGTAAAAGTTCCAGATACTTTTCACAGCTTTTTTCTTCTGTGTATTCTATGACAAGAAGAGAAGGTACCCTGTGACTTACAGATGCCATCTTGATCTTGTCTGACCATGCACACTTGCTCAGACTCAGGGCTAAGGCCCAAGCCTTTTAGCAGGATTCCTCTCTGTAATAATATGTGCAAGGAGTACCACGACACTGCTGCATTCAAACTGTAAAGTCAGGGCAAGGGAATCAACTCAGACACTAGAGTGCTTCTTCAGCACGCACGAGGCCCTGGTTTGATCCCCAGAACTGTATAAAGAATTCACGGTCCCATAGGACTCCAGTAGCAGCACAGGGGAGGTAGAAGCAGGCACAGTAGGAGCTTTAGGCCATCCTCAACTACATAATGAGTTCAAGGTCCACCAAAAGAAACTACTAGAAAAGCTTTACTGTATCTCTATAAAGCAATAGCACGGATCGATAGAATGTTAAATTCGCAGAGTATTGATGAGGTCCATCTAACGCTTGGCTAGAGGAAGCTAACCTTTTAGTTTTTATTTTTTATTGTGTCACAAAGAACACAGCTCCATCTCCAATAAATTCCTTGTCATAAGACTGAAGTGTTTGGTACATTCAAGATGAACGTCTCTAGTTTGTTTTTTATATGTGGTACTGTTTGACCTTGAGAAATAAGATCAAAGAAAAGTTGTGGTACTTTTAGTAGGTTAAGGATATAAATACTTAACTACCTGACTTTATCAGAATTTCACCCGGCATCCCTTCCCCACCCCCTCTGACCTTTCCTCCCCCTCTCCAACATTTTCAAGGTCTCACCTCTTTTCTCCCTCTCCCTGGACCCTTGGGGTTCTCCAACTATGAACCACCAACCAAAGAACATACACAGGCTGGACCTAGGCCTCCCTGCACATATGTAGCAGCTGTGCAGCATGGTCTTCGTGTGGGTCCTTGAACAACTGGAATGGTGCTATCCCCAAAGCTGTTGCCTGTACATGGGATATGCTCTACTAGCTGGGGTCCCTTGTCTGGCCTCAGTGGGAGAAGAAGCGCCTAGCCTCGTGGAGACTGGACGTGCCAGCCTGTGTAGGAAGAATATCCAGGGAGCCCGGAGGAGGCAGAAAAGTGAATATGTAAAATAAAATTAAATTAACTAAAAATAAAAGATCTGAGCTCTCAACATTCTGCTCCAGCCACTATGCCTGCTATCCACTGCCTTGTCTCAACCATCATGGGCTCATATCCCTCAGGAAGTGTAAGCCAAAAGAAGCTCTTTCTTCCATAAGTTGTCTAAGCCATGATGTTTTATCACAGCAAAGGTGACTTAAGAGGTGGGCCTGAGCAAGCACATGTGTTTTAACTGATGCCGGGTACCTTTACTTATTAAAGAGTCCGTCCTCACTGCCATTTCTCCATTGGTGGTCTAGAAACCATCAACAACCATAGTTCAGGTTGTGTCAACCAAGACCAGCTGAGAAGACAACAGAACAGCTTCAGGCTTCATTCTCGGTGCCTCCAGGTAGCGAGACCTTGGCAACTTTCTGGCCAGTTTGTGGCGTATCCTTCTGACTTCTAAGAACATGCTGTTCCTGTCCTTCAAGGCCCTAAGGGCTTCTCTGAAACATTCCTTCAAACTTCTTAAAGATTGTCTGTTTCTGGTAGGATGCCCCTTTACAATGAGAATGATCTGGTTGACTACCACTTGGATCTTCACCATCCATCACCGTGATATCTGGCCTTAAGTCCGAAGCAGTCCTGGGATGTTGAATGCTCTCACAGAGCGTTCCTATTTTCTACCTAGTCACAGAGGTACCACACACACCCAAGGGCTCACTGTAGCCGTGCTAGTTATCAATATGAGTCTTTCAATCTTTTGATAATGCTTTTAATCAGAAGTTTTAAAAGCACAATTGCTTTTAACTCAAAATTCTTTAAAAAAAATCTGTCATGGGACAGAAATAAGAGATTAATGGATAGCTTGCAGGAAAGATAAATGGCACCACCAGAATACCACAAAACTGGGGGGAAATTAATTGAACCCTTACTTTTGATAAATATTTATTTTTTGCAGAAGAAAAATGCATACTAGTTTAAGCTGTCATTACACTAACCTACATCCTATTTTTCATATTATTAGTAATACATAATGTGGTAGTTTATATTCAAAAATAAAACCAGAATGTATATACCTCATGTATTTATCCAGAAATACACCAAGGTTACTATGGTTACGAAAAATCCATTACCTTTGAATATGGAATGAAAAAGTTTGACTTAAAGTATGTGCTATTTATTATAGCAAACATCAACAGCCTTCGGGAGGTCCCCTAACTGGATTCATTTTTCAGTGTCAGAGCTGACCCAGTGTACTACAAGCGTATGGCCTATGCAAGGCAAAAACTCGAACTGTACGCATTTTTAAATATAGTTTGTACTGACCCAAGGAGCAGCGGTGCTTCTGACTTTTAATGCTTCATATTTAAGAGGAAGAAGAAAAAAACCTCAGAGCACCCAGAGGCTAAGTGGCTACTGGGTGGATGCCCTGCTTCAACCTCAATCTCCCTTGCCAGCTAGGCCCACTCACTATGCATGCTAGGGGTTTGCCTGCTCAGCTGCAGACGTTAAGAGAAGCCATGGACAAGTGGAGGAGTGGGGAGAAACGTCGACCCCTTGAATTGTTATGGAGGAAGTTTTTAATGCAGTAGAAAGCAAAGGATTTAAAGTGCCGTTGGCCATGGCCAAGAAGAAGTTCTGAATTATTGTCCTTAGTGAAATTTAGAAAATTTTCTTGTCCTATTAATGTTTTTTGCTCATCAAGAGTAATTCGATGTTTTGAAGTAAAAATACAATAATAATAATAATAAATAATAATTATTAAAATAATTAATAATAATAATGATGATAATTGCCCAGAAATGCAGTTGGTGGAAGCAGAAGTTACACATGAAAATAATTATCAAACACTTTTTTGTTAGTAAAAATAAACATGATTTGAAAACAATAATCACCACTGATGAATTGTCTGGAAATCAGGTGACAATGTAGAGCCAACCTGTTTGTAAAAGTAAAAGAAAGACATGAAAGCAGAGAGGGAGGGAGAGGAGTCAGTTCAGGTAGAAGGGGTGGGTATGGGCTCAGTCTAGAGAAGAATGAAACTGTCAGAAGAGTTAACAGTCCTTAACTCAATTGTTCCCCCTTGGAAACATAGCACATCAATAGCTACATATGATAGTTATCACATATGATAGTTATCACATATGATAGTTAT
>JADRCH010000057.1:5514762-5700928 GCA_019843965.1 Rhynchomys soricoides
ATGATAGTTATCACATATGATAGTTATCACATATGATAGTTATCACAACAGTTTTTAAAAAGATGGATGCTTGTATGGTTATATGTGCTCACGTGACTCTCTTAGATGCAGTATGCTATTAAAGTATTCTGAAATGGTGTGCAAGAGAGAAGGCACAGTGGTCAAGAGGACTTGTTGGTCTTCCAAAGGACCCGGGTTCAAGTCCCGACACCCACAGGATTGCTTGCAACCACCTGTAACCCCAGCTCCTGAGTCTCCAACAACCTCATCCGAGTGCTTCACACACCAGCCATGCACATGGTACACATGCATACAGGCAGGCAAAATACCCACACATATAAAATGAGATTATTCCATCCTATCGTTTTGAAAAAATGTATTCTGCAGTGGTTT
This sequence comes from Rhynchomys soricoides, assembly GCA_019843965.1. NCBI lineage: Eukaryota > Metazoa > Chordata > Mammalia > Rodentia > Muridae > Rhynchomys > Rhynchomys soricoides. The sequence goes on from JADRCH010000057.1 coordinate 5,515,156, forward strand.
TAGAAAAAAAAACCCAAAAAACCCTTAAGGATGTGCTAGTGTGCAAGGATCCAAAATTATACAAATCCAGAACAGATTCTAACCTCCAACGTGTCTGTATTTGGGGACAAGAATTTTATTAAATGGGGTAATAGACTTGCAGACCTAAGTTACTGCTAACCCTACAGGAAGAAGAGGAGACAGCAAGCAGGGAAAGGCCCAGTGAGGACAGGTGAGAAGGCTGTCTTCCTCTTGGCACACAGAAGCATCTGAGGACAAAGGGAAGCTGCTAACACCTGGACCTTGGATTTGGCCTCTCCTCTGTGAGGAGTGCTTAAACCACATAGCGCCCCCAGGCGGTGGTATTTACTGTGCAGCTTGGGAGTAAACACAGGTGTCCCAGGTATTTCTCTCAAGTTCTTTTGTTCTGTAAGGTCTTTAGTGAAAGCAACCTGTATCTAACATGAAAAGCGTGAACCCTGGGACCATGCAGACCCACACTCAACTTGGTTTATCCAGTTACTGACTTTCTTGGTTTAGCTCGGCCTCAGTTTTGCATACTATCAAATTCGAGAAATATGAAATATCCCTCCCCATCTCCTCTGATTTTTTTCTTTTTCCTTTTTTGTTTGGAGTCAATTTCATCAGATATTGGTATAGTGACATCTGTTTGCTTCTTGGTTCCTTTGTGATGGAATGTATTCTTTGACCCTATGTTAGAGTCTATTGTTGATCATGAGGTGTGTTAATTGAATGGAGCCAAAAGTATGCTACTTCATAAGATAAAACCAATTCCTGGCAGCATTAACAGTAAAGAACCTGAGGTTAGACAGGTCCAGGCTCTAGGGGAACCTTTCACCACTGAGCATTAAACCATCTCAGGACTTAAGGTGATACCTGGAGCTCGGTGCTTCTCTCATTATCCCTGAGAAATGTCTCCCTGAGAAACATCTCCCTGCAGCAGATGGTGGTTCACACAGTGACCTCCAGCTGGCTAAGGCACAGAGGACAAGGGACTGCATATTGCTCAGCTCTAACAGGAAGACACATACCCCACCCATCCTCCAGTGGCTCCGGGATCAGTTCAGAAAAACAGAGAGAAAGAATGTAACAGACAGAGGTGGAAGATGACTACAAGGAAACTGTCTTCTGGACACAGCAGGGTGCTACACATATGAACTCACAGTGTTCAACAGCATGCACAAGGCCTGTGTGAGCCCAAACCAGACAAGATCACAGTGTGGAGACAGTAGCTAGCCTTTCTACCCCACCCTAAGCCACATAGCTTTGGCAGCTGATGGCCTCTGGAGGAGGAAGAGATGCTTTTCTTCCAGAGCGTGGGCTCTATAAGTCGACCACATTCAGATAGAAGTCCACATACCCAAGAGAATTGGTTTTGAAGGTTTATAAAGGAGACAGATTCACAAATCTGGGTAGGTAAGGAAGAGGGGATGAATCAGCAAACAGGAAGGAGAATAGAAGCAAGCATGCTCAGGATACAGGAAACTCTCAAAGAATTGCTGAAGAATAAATGTTTACAAAGATCAGAAGACTTGGATCCATCTTCCAACTTTTCCTTCATCTTCCTCTCCACAGCGAAGGACAGTGAAATCTCAGAATGCTTCCTGTCTTCAGCTATTCGGTGGCCACAACATGAAGTACAGCTACTTGTGAGTAAGCTATAGAAGTTCAGTGGGTGATGCTGGAGCTACCGTTCTTTAAAGCTGACACACAGACTGACCCCACTGAGGGACTTGCTCCTGGAGAAGGAAGGTGGCTGTGAGCATACAAAGTGTAGGTGTCGAGAGTACAAAGGGCTCCTGCTGCCCCGGCCCACTGTGATACCATTTCTGAAGTCTTCTGCAGAAGATCCATCAGTCTTTCCAAAATGTATAGAAGGCACTATGGTTTTGCAGGTGGTATTAGAAACTGGTGTGGGCTCTTTAGCCCTCCCTTCTCCACGTGGCTTTTCTTCTGGCTTTGCAAAATGTCACCTGTTGATGACTTTGCACATCTGGGAACTATTTGCAGCCTACAGTGTCTTGTGTGCCGCTCTAGTGCATAGAGCTGTAGCACTCTGTGTGACCGATTTGGCTTGTGTTGTGCATGGATCTGAGATGCTTTGTGTATGGCTGCAACCCTTCCTTCTTCTCCTGCCTGGATTTCCTGGCCCGATGTGTCTACTCTCCTTCAGGTCTTCCTTGGTGTGTTCTTCTCTTCCCTTTTCATTTGAAACAGGGTCACTTGTTTAGCTTACTCTCAAACTCAGCTGATGACGGCCTTCAACCTCTGGCCCTCCTGCTTCCATCCTCTGCATGTTGGAATTCCAGGCATATCCGGGACTCCTGGTTGAAGTGCTGAGGAGTGAGCCCAGAGCTATCAGCTCACTTGAGCAACCCAACCAGTCCTTACTATTTTCTTTCTTTCTTCCCGAGAGTCAGATGACTCCTTGATTGTTCCTCTGCTACTGCTGAGTTAGTTTCCTATCTGGAGTAGGTTTTGTGTTTACAGCATTGAGCAAAGCAGACACGCTCATAGCCTCTTGAATGCACATCTTAGAATAAGAAACATAATCATCCAAAATAATGGGAAACACTACAGAAAAACGGAGAAACCCACCAAGGGGGCTATAAATGTATTTTGTCTCTCAGAAGTCACAAGAAGGTTCTTCTGGGGGATAACATGTATGTGTATAGACAGAACATTTGGTTTCCTCTCATGAACAATGATATATTTCAATCCCGAAAAAGTATTCCATTTGTTACTCCATGTATAAAGTTCTCTGATATGTTTTAATAATTATCATTTGTGAAATATTTTCTCTCAGTTCCCTTCCCAGCACCATGCTTCCCGCCATGATGACAATGGACTGAACCTCTGAAACTGTCAGCCAGCCCCAATTAAATGTTTCTCTTTATAAGAGCTGCCATGGTAGTGGAATGTCTTCACAGCAATAGAAACCCTAACTAGGAAAGGAAGAAAAGGTTTATCTTGGCTCATGGATGGAGGTAGAAAAGTCATCACTGTAGGGACAGCATGGCAGCTGGGATGTTGGGCAACACGAGGGCATTAGGAAACAGAGGAAGGCAGTATTCATCTGTCTTTTTCTGCTTTTGTTTTTATTGAGTCTTGGGTGTTAGCCTAGGGGACACATCTCAAAGCTACATTTTGGCTTGTGGTTCCTTTCTCAGCTAAGTCTTTCTGCAAGACCTTCAAAGAAACACCTGGTGCTGTGTTGCCTAGGTGATTCTCAATCTATTCCAGCTGACAGGGAAGGTTAACCACCATCTTCCTGTTATGGATTCAGAACTGAAGGCTCAGAGAAGACATGGTATAAGCCTATGTACTTCCGCTAGACTGTTTCGGTCAGTACCCATGTCTGTCACTCACTGGCTGTGCAGTCTTGATCCTGTTGTATCTCAGTTTCCTGACCTGTAAAGTGGGGACCACATCTACCTTGTGAAATAAATATCACAGATGTCCTTCTAATCCTGAATGAAATACAAAAGTCACAGTTCTTGTTCACGGTATGTTCTCATACTAAAGAGGAGGAAAATATAGAGAAAGGAGAGTGCAACCGCCCAGCAAAGCCTCGTGCTGGGATCCAAATGTGTCCCAGAAAGCCAGGGACACCAGAGGAGGAGGGGCATACGGTTACCTTAGTCATCTTCACGCCTGACTTTCATGTGAATGAGCAAACCCTTGAATAATTAATTCCAACTTTGACTGGAACCTGTTATAACCTTTCACAAGAAAACTTAGTACCTTTAGTCCTCAGTTTCCAAATCAATCAACATTTGAGTAAAACTACCGTCCCATAGTCTAACACAGCAACGCAACAGTATAATCACATGGCTAGTCTGGATAAACACTGAGCACCCTAAACACAACGCAAATGCCAGATGGCAGTCATCGTGAGCCTTTGGCAGTTAGAAAGCTTTTGGCAATTTCAGTTTGCTCATGTGTCAGATAATTTGGCCCTATGATATATGCTTTGTCTCAGATGGCTTAAGATTTGTGCCATGTTGAGCCTTCCTTCTGCTACTTCAAATTATCTCCATGCAGGCATATTTCAAATAGCCAGCCATGTGACCATGGAGATGTTTAAAGATATCACCAATTCAGTCAGCCAACAGACCCACGAGCATGGGGCCACACTGGCACTCAGTTTCAAACACATGGTCTGTGGGATCAGGAAACATCTGGGCTAATGCAGTCCCAAGGCTCCCTTGAAGTCCCAAGGAGGCAAAAATCACTCACCTGATTCAGAAAAATATATGCAATGGTCATCTAGAAAGGACATTTATGAATCTATTACCTGATGGTGACTGAAGGCCCACCTGTGACTGTGTAGTTCTGTCCCTTGCCTGTGTAGACCAGCCTCCCATCCACGTATAAGGAGGACTATGTAATTATCCCATTTGCTTGTCTAGGTGGACTCCAAAAAAAAAATGACAAGGAATTGGGAAGGGCCATGGCGACTGGTGACTGGACCTCTTGGGGTGCTGTGGAGTACTAAAATGGAGTGTAAATTTAATTTACTTTTCTAAGTAAAACTTTTCAGACCCAAACCAATAAATCATGGGCTAAAGCTGTAGTCCCGTGCATGGAAGTGTTCATGACTCGCAGGCAGCTTGTCAGTAATTGCTTTAGGAAGGGCGCTAAATAACTGTCCTGAATTTCTGAGAATTTGCATCTGTGATGGATGGGGAGTCCCTACTCTAGTTCAGTTGACTGACATTTGTGTTACTTCCTCAAAAGTACTGTTAACCCATCATGTCCTTGTGGGGCTGAGCCTGTTAGAGCAGATCACTGTGGCTAGCTTGGCTGAGCATGTGGTGGGAATTGGGTAACACTGGTGAACAGTTCCTAACTGGGAGGTTTTAAAAACTCTCCAACGACAGGAATGGCCTGGAATGGACACTTAAGTCAATTGTTTATTGAAACTACACTGTAATTGTTGAAAATGATTTAGTTACATACTAGCCAATGAATTGAAACCACCGAAAATTAAAAAACAAAACAAAACAAAAAACTAAGCAAAAACAGAAACACCGTTCTGCATGTTAGACTTGGCTCCTTGGAAAAGCGGTTTGGGAATTGCTCACATAATGACAAAGGAATTGAATTAGGTGAGTGGCCAATCCCTTGGTGAAATGGTTGTGAAGCAGGCATGAGGGATACCAGGCAAAGTCTAGACAAGCAGACAGAGAGGAAGCAATGGGAAACTTCCCAGATGAGGGCTGACAGAAATGACTCTACAACAGGATTATAAAGCTGTGCCTCAGAAGACACAATGTCACCCCAAGAGGAACAATGCCACTTCAGTAGATTAGACAGGGCTAGTGGGTTCCTCTGACAGCACAGCAGGGAGTGGGCTCTGGTCCAGAGCATGTGTGAAACAGAGTAGAGGGTCTCAAGAAGCATCTCAAATCTTCTCTTTCTCCTCATGTCATCGTACAGGGCTTCTGCCTGCCTGTTACCATCTCTCTCCTAACGCATTTCCTGTGCAAATGGGGTTTGCAAAGATATGTAAGACCAGAAACAGAAAGGGAGATTTGGGGAAGCGTGCATGGGGGAGGGAGGAGGAGGAGGAGAAGAAGCAGAAGAAGAGAGATAGAGGGGGAAAGGAAGAGAGCAAGAGAGCCAGAGAGAGCATGAGAGAGAGCGAGAGCAAGAGTGAGAGAGCATTAGCTTACAGACTAACTTTTGCCCTGAAGACCGAACTTTCAGTCTAAATGCCTTTCCTACTAGGCAGCATTCAGGAGACAGGGAGCTGGTGTTTCCTGAGGAGGTATGGATGCTTGAGCAAAGCTTTTACTTTTGGAGTCCCGAGGTGTTTTCTCTTTCCCACTGCCTCCCTCACCCATGTTTTCTGATACATTAATTTAGACCAACAGTTTGCACATCCCACGAGCACCAGGAGAGAGACTGGAGTGGGAGGAAAGGAGCAGGGATTAATCTTGCCTCCGTTGGCATGTGGAGGCTCTGTCTTCCTGAAGTCATCGTTGCCCATGCTGGTGTTTAGCAGTTAAAAGAGACCATGGAAATCAACCGTTTGATTCTCCATTTCATACTGTGCCATACAATCAATTCTTTTTAGTCAGACTGTCTCTAGATTTACTTCTGAGCCATAGTAAAATGAAGAAGCATGCATTAATCTTTCAGACGCTCCATATTAATGACAAGGCTCTTGCATGAACAATGTAACAGCAATTAAAAAGCCCATTAATCTGCATTACAGCTATTAAAGATGCATGTCATTAAAGGCTATGGAGTTTGATTCATTTTCGCACCCCCCCCAAAAAATGGGAGCAATTATGGCCTGGCGGTGCACTTTGTCATCAAATTAGGTCGGGGTTTTCCAGCAAATGGCCTCACAGCATTTAGCTCTTCTCCTATTTTATTATTCATGACTGAAATGTGGAAGTCAAGACCTTTGAAATTACTTTACCTTCTTGTGGAGTGGAGATGCTCAATGCATGTGAGCTTTCGGTGCAGCCCGCCTGAGAACAAGCAGTCAGGGTTACTGTGTAGCTGCAGACGGGATGTAGTCCTGTCAATATGCCTAGGATAAAAGGGGGACACAAAAGGCTTATATGTTTGCTAGCTTACATGTGAGGGAAAGGGGTAGACACAGAGGAAGAGAAAATGGCACAGATATGGCGACACACACACGGGGTGGGGGGGAGAGGGAGGGGGAAGGGGGAGGGAGAGAGAGAGAGAGAGGGGGGCAAAACCACAATGCATAGCTTTAGTTTTTCTCACTTCCACAACTGAGTGTTGAAGAGTGTAACTCATGAGCAAAGACCTTCACTGCCAAGGCAGCACTAACACAATAGTGGTACTTATGATGCTGAACACCCATTTCTGCATAATGCTTCATTACAGGGCCTGAACCTCCCACAGAAACAAAACTGATTCAATTTGCTTGAACCTGACACTCTTTGACCATATTTAACTAAGCAGCCCCATGTGCAGTTTGTGAGAACACTTTAGAAAGCGTTCCTCCCAAGAGGGGTTCCATTATTTCAATGGTAGGATCCACCGAGCAAACCGAGCAAACCGTTTGTGTGGCAGGCAAAGAGTATGCAAATTCACACAAGAGAACAATTAGCAGATTGGATAATTATGCTTTTCTACTTCTACTTGCAAAATTATTAGTTTATTTAATTAAGACACCTGTCTCAAATGGAAGCATTGCACAGGGAGGTATTGAATTAACCTGGCTTTGCAGGAGATGTGTAAGGTTTGTTCAGCAATTGAAAGTTTCCCTAGACCCCCAAACTCCATTTGTCTACTGATATAATCAAGAAGAAACTCTTTACTTATGGGTTAAAGACATAACAAACATCGTTTATGCATTTTCTCTGGTTTCTCCCACGGAATGTTCTTAGGGCAATCTTTGATCCAAATGGTAGATTGTTATCACTCTTACAAAAAATGTGCTCCAGTCTTTGTCATCCTTCATTGACTAAGCCTTCAGTGACCCAGAGAATACATTGCTACTCCAAAGAGCAATGTTGGTGAGAGATGTCACCCTTTAACTTCTTTATTACTTGTGTGAATGTATTTGTGTGTGTGTGTATGTGTGTGTGAATTCATGTGTGTATGTATGTGTTTTGTTGTGTGTATTTATGTATGTATTCATGTGGTTATGTGTATTTGTATGTGTGTATGTGGTTTTTGTGTGTATTTGTGTGTATATGTATTCATGTGGGTATGTGTGTTTGTGTGTGTGTATATGTTTGGTTGTGTGTGTATATATTTGTGTGCATATGTGTATAGAAGCTTGTGAAAGATGGAGGTCAATCTTGGGTGTCCTTTCCACCTGTTCTTATCTTGACTTTTGAGAAAAACTTTATTTACCTGGAACTTACCAATTACTTTAGACTCTTTGGTCAATGAGCCTTAAAAATTCTCCTGTCTCTGCCTTGCCAGCACTGAGAATGCAAACATGTGCTTCTGCTGAGTATCTCCTTAGCCTAACTTAGTACACATTTTAACAGATCTGCATGTGTCTTTGTCCTCCCCAACAGAGAATTTAATGACTGGAAAAGGCTAGAAGAAGGAATGAACAAAGACTGTGAGCCGCAATTTGCTCTCGGATCTCGCCCTCACCTGTGGGCCTTAGTCCTTGTCTCCAGGCTTCATTTCAGTGACTCCACAGAGAGAGCCCTGCAGTGCATCTTTTGGGAAATACCCAACCATGTGGCACCCTTTTCTCAGTTTGTGGTCAAAGCAGCAAGACAGTGAGCTTGCACACACACACACACACACACACACACACACACACACACACACACCATGTTGGGGTCTTTCTAATTTTGAAACTACTTGGTGGTACAGCTTCTACTCTTCCTCCATCCTGCCATTGGGACGGCCATTTGCTCTTGCATGTCCCAGTACTCATGACCTGTATTCTGAGTTCCATATTTTCAGGATGTTGTCTCTCATCCCACCTGAGCTAACCCAGTCACAGAGTCATCCTCATCAAATAGCAGGAGGTGACACAGCAGCTTAGGCTGGGGTGCCTGATGTGTGGACCTAACCAGGCCTCAGTGCTTTAGCCTTGTCATATCTACATGGATAATAATCTCTGTCTTTAAGGAGAGACCCCAGGAATGGTCTATGTGGTGGGATAGTGTAGTATTTACCTCAAAAGTTTGCTAAGGAGATTTACCAGTTCAGGCACGTAGCAGCCCCAGCGTAGCTTTGAGTGCAGAGGATGCTAGTGTAGAATAGCTTTAGCGTAATTCATGCTATGTCTGCAACTCAGCTTCTGCCTCCATTGCCTCCTAATGACTTCAATCTTTCAAAGATAACTCATTGTCTCTTCATTCATTTTCTGTACATACTGGACATGGGCTCCCTCTGTATCCCTGGTGCCACTGGAGAGCCCTGAGCTGTTTAGTTTCAGATAGTTTGTTTCTTTCCTTGATTGACTGATTCCTCCATGGGCACTTTTAAGAGCCCACTGTTTTACCAGACTGGCTCTTCAAGTCTTTCTCTTTTTCTGATCTTGCTCAAGCCTCATCATGCGGGGATCCCCCAAATCTCTGCAGACTTTTCACTGACCCAGGGTTCTGGCCCTGCTTTTCCATCTGCAGGGTGAAAGTCCTCACCTGTCTTCCTAAAGTGTGTTCCACTCAATCAGCTTCAATCCACAGATAACACCACGTGTGCATTGCTTTCCTTCTGCAGCCCTTCCTTGGGATGGGACTTGGGACGTAAGCTCACTATGTAATTGTTATATCTCAGACCTACTCCTCTGGCTCTTTATTTCCATTTTTTTTTTAAGATTTATGTTTCTTTTAAATTATGGCTATTTATGTTTTCACATGGGGATATGTTCACATGTGTGCAAGTACCTGCGGAGGCCAGAAGAAGCATTAGATCCTTTGAAGATGGAGTTATAGGCTGTTGGGAGCCATCTGACAGGGATGCTGGGAATTTAACTAGGTTCCTCTGCAAGAGAAGTACATGGTCCTAACCACTGGTCCATGTCTCCATCCCACCCTTTACATGTGTGTAGATGGATGCAAGTTCCTGTATGTCTGTGAGTGTGTGTAGAAGCCAGAAGTCACATCAGGCATCTATATTTCTTCACCTGACTGAAGCAAGATCTCTTATTTGTACTATTAGCTGGATGATTCTGCTAGGCTAGTTAACCAGCTTGCCCTTTGGGATCCCAATCTCACCTCCTGACCACTGGGATCACACACAGATGGACTGCTACACCTTTCTGATCTTTACCTGGGTGCCGTAAGTTTGAACTCAGGTCCTCATACTTGTGTGGTGAGTTCTTTACCCACTCAGCAACCTCCCCATCTCCCAGGCTCCCATTCTTCCATTTCTTAGTACACAAATTCTAGTGTCAAAATCAAATCATCATTCTTGGCAATTCTAGCTTTATCACATTTTTCGACTTATTTTTTTCTTGTTAGGAAATGCAACTCTACTGCGAGTGTCCAAAGCCACTACAGCTTATGTGGCTGAATTCCAACAATACCCATAGGAAGTGAGACAGGCCTCAAAGAATGACGCTTGTATTGTCAACATTAGCAAAGGATGCTGGGATATAAAGCTCATGTGTGATCACGTGAATCACAGGACAAAAGCAATCTCTCTTAGATGGAGATCATTAGTGCAGGCACAGCAATATTGACTCAGAAAAGACACAAGGTTGCATCCTGGTTGGTGATATAACACGCTTTATAGGAATAACTGATAGGAATTAAGGAAACATCATCACAGAGAATCCCAGATGCCTGACCTTACACAAACTTCTTACTTGAGATAATATCTCTTCTTAAATCACAGCTGAAGTGCCACGGTGGCACTTCAGCCATTCTATTGACTTCTTAGGAGAGGTTCCCACATACAGGGAGGATCATGGGAAAGCCTGTCACTAAGTGAGCTTCAGTGTTTCTGCTAGGACTAACTTGTTTCCACAAAATAAGTCTCCTTGCATAGTTGTTATTCAAGTTCCATTCTATTGCTCTGACCAAAAGCTTGTCACAGGAAGAATGATTTATTTCAATTTATAGGTCACACACAATCTATCATTGATAGAAGATGGGGCAGAAATTCAAAGCAAAAGCTGTGGAAGAAAGCAAACTGCATGCTGGGTCATGCAGATAGTAGATTAGCTTGCTTTCTTACAGGTCAAGGCCCTCTGCTCAGGGAGTGGTGCTGCCCACAGTGGGCTGGATTCTAATATATCAATTAGCAACCAAGACATCCCACATCAGAATTGCCCACAGACCAAACTGATTAAGGTAATTCCTCCATCAAGGATTTCCTCTCAGAAGAGTCAAGTTGACAAGGCTAAGCAGAACATACGTGCACCATGAGTTCTTCCCCTAAGCTTCCTCTTTACTTAAGGGGCGCATCATACAGAGTGAAGTTTCCCTAAAGTTATTAAAGTATAGAGCCATGAGAATTTAGAAGATGCACATTCTATTCCAGGGTTACAGGGGGCCTATTTAATTAATGAAATCTTTGAAGGGTGATCATTTTAACCTCTCAGCAAAATACTTTTTCCAGCTTTCTGCTTTGGGAGAGAGGTTTACCAAATTGTGTTCTATTTCCTAGAAAAGCTTAGAAACCTTAAAGGATGGTGGAGAGAAACTAGATCACTCTTCAGGCCATTTATCAAAGCATTTGCCTTTCGTCTTTTAAGCAGGTAAAGAAAATAATACATACTAAGAAAGGAAGGTACAGAACGGAGACTAGGGAACAAAGGCAGAGAGGAGAAGAGAGCTGAATTTTGGGGGGTTGCCAGCTTTGGATCTCTGGTGGAAAGTTTGCATGACTTCGACATCACACTTTTAAAAAATGTGTTACCCTTTTCTAGGTTGGAGTGGTGATTCTTTCCGACCTCCAAGGGGGATTTGCCCATTAAATTGCATCTCTGAGATGCAAAGTGTTTGTCAAAGTGCCTAAATAACTTTCAGACTAGGAACTTCAGGAAGAGGCCTAGGGTGACCATTCAGTGCTTTCTCCTTTCTTGACTAGTTACCATTAAGCATGAGTCATGAGGAGAAACGAGCTATGCATGTTGCTGTCCTCCCGTCTGGAACACGTTCTTAATTCCCTTTGTTGCAGTGTAGAGAACATTCCCAGATGCATTATGCTTAGAAAAAGTTGTGTGATTGACAAAGGAGGAAAACTAGCTTCTCTCTGATCCTAAGCAAGTAGCCCATCTTGAATACAGTCTCCCTGATCCTTAAATGAATCTCTAAAAGTCTTGCTTTGAGCGTCAAGGTAAACACTTAGATTATACTGTCTCCAGAGAAAAACATAGTGCTATCCTGAGAATCTAGCATCAGAAACTATTAATCAATGCTTTGTCTGTCAGCCTCTAGCCAAGGTGATTGAGAGGATAATTTATTCTTATAAGGCTACCAGGACTACAATGATGGTAGCCACGCACAGATTCATGAAGAAGCAGAGTTGCTTCAGGCATGCTGTGTGCAGGGAGGCATTTGCAGGATCTGCACCTGTGAGTCAAGGTTTTCAGGAGTACTGGTTTCATTTCTTTTGCTATGAGGCACACTCTGACCAAAAGGAAGCTAGGCATAGGATGGTTTTATTTGGCTTCCATTTCGAGGTCATCATTGAGAGAAATCAATGGTTGAGATTAAGACGAGAACTTAAGGCAGATCTGTTTACTATTCTATCCAACATGCTCTTCTATACAGACCTCCGATCAAACTCACTCAGCCAAAGAAGTACAGCAGGTCCAAGAAAGGATGTTTTTTGCCGGCCAGTTTGTAGGCCAGCTTACACTTTGCGAGGATTCTCGTATAGTCCATGAGCACCTGCCTAGGAATTATACTACCCATAGTGGGCCCGGCAGTCCAATATCAATTAACAATCAAGACAAGTCCCCAGAGTCATGCCTCCAAGTCTGATCTAGACAGTTCCTTAATTGAGACTGTTTTATCAGATGAATCTAGGGTGTTCTGTTGACAGTTAAATCCTACCAGAATAGGAGGCCTTTAAGCAAAGGGAAATTTATAAGGGATAATTACAGAAATTTGCTTGAATGTCATAATTTAAAAAAATATGGAGTGATACAGAGTAGACAGAGTTATCAAGGATTCTAGAGGGAAAAACGTGTGTCCACAAAGAACTGGGCCAGCTTTCTATGAAGACAAAGAGGTAGATGTCAACACTATGAACTTTAAGTGGGCTGGGGTGGATGTCCTTGTGGGGGACAACCCTGAGAAATCCTTTTAATTTGAGAGTGCCCCATTCATCAGGCAGGCAAGTGACCTCTCAAACTTCCTTTTAGCCACAAAAGTCCGTGAAGTCAGAAAATGGCCCCAGCCATGTCAGAAAGCCTGCCGGTCTTTCTTGATAATGGAAGAAGGCACCCTGAAATAGCATTCAATAAGCATAAAGCAAGCATTATCGATGTCTTAAAAGTGTGAGTGGCCCACGAAGCTGGGGAACATCAGTATGTGGACCTGAATTGCTAGCCCCAGCAGGGCCCTGACTCTCACTCTAAGCGATAATGCATTGTGCATTAATGCCTGGCATTGAGATGTCCTGACAAACCACACCAGGGGACTTTCAAGTCAAGTACAGTCTCTGCAAAGCCCAAGCTAAGGATGGGACAGGGACTTTGTTTAAGGGAGAGAAACCCATCCATGTAGGGAGGAATGTAAAGCCCTCTTCTGTATAAGGTACCAAATGCTTTCTCTAGAGAGACTGGCCCAGGAGAGCTCATGTACAGAGAAGCTGCAATGTCAATGTCCCTCACAATGACTCCCAAGTCAGTGACTGCAGAGACCATATCAATCCACTTCTTCACAAGGCTCCTGCTGCTCTCAGTATCCCCCGTGATGGTGCTGTGGCTGGTGGCCATGCAAGCATGAGAACCTGAGTTCAAGGCCCAGCACTCCTTCAGGGTCCAGAAACCCCGGATAGGCCAACTCAAAAACAAATCAGGTGTGGAGGCAGACCTTGTCATTGTAGAACTGGAGAGAAGGAGACAGGTGAATCCTAGGGGCTCACTGGCTAGCCAGTGGAACCTACTTTGCTAACTTCATGACAGTTAGAAATCCTGTGTTAACACAGCCAGTATCTGAGGAAGGACAAGTGAGGTCGTCCTCTGGCCTGCACATACACACTGTACTCATGCAAAGACACACACACACACACACACACACACACACACACACAATGGCTTAATAAAAGCAGATCTTCGGTTCATTGAGCCAGTGAAGACTTTGCTCCTGGTTCATCACTAATGCACCCCAGACTGTATCTTTTGACTGACAGCTAAGTATCTCCAACACTGGTTTGCTATCACCAACATCTTTCTTTCCTTACCTCTCACCTCAAATGCCAAAGGAAGCAAAGAGGAATGTGAACAGTTAGAGGCGGCCTGACTCCCTAGGAGATAATTCTTGTGAGGTTATCATTAGCTATGCGAGCTGCTGCACCTCTCATGGAGCCCGAGTGCAGAGAGGCAGGAGAGCAGAGGAGGTGGCTTTGCCACTGAGATTTTATGGATAACTTTAAGACTAAATGTCTGCAAGTACAAATGCTCTGCAGGCCAAAAAATTGAAACCAAAGCAAGATGGCAGCATCCCGGAGAAGGCCTGTGCTTTTCTATTCCCATTCTTCAATGGACTCCTCTCCCTCCCCCACCACCCCCAGCTGCCAAGCTAGGTGTTTGGCGGGCATCCACTGTAATCTGTTCTCCTTCATTATGCTAATCTGTGGGCGGAAAGATTTCTGTCATCTTCCGAATGGCTTGTACAGCAACGGTAAACACCTTGGCCTGTCTGTAATTGGACAGGTGTCTGCACTGATGTCACCCAGCTTTTAATTCAATTAAAGACCTGGCTGCTCTGCTCTCATTACCTACTCATTTCCGTTGCACTTTTAGTCTGGTGGTTGAAGTCTGTGCATGGCATTGTCTACCCGGAGTCTAAAGCCAGCGGACTTCTGCAAAGATCGTGCTTCAAGGGAGGTGTTTGTGTTAGGAGAGATAGTCAGAACAATATGGAGAATTCATTCATTCTCTGTGTCTGTCTCTCTGTCTCTGTCTGTCTGTCTCTGTCTATCTCTCTGTCTCTGTCTCTCTGTGTCTCAGTGTCTCTGTGTCTCTCTGTCTCTGTCTGTATCTCTGTCTGTCTCTGTCTCTATCTGTCTCTGTCTCTGTCTTTCTGTTTCTATCTCTCTGTCTCTGTCTCTCTGTGTCTCTATCTCTACCTCTGTCTCTCTGTGTCTCTCTGTGTCTCAGTGTCTCTCTCTGTGTCTCTCTGTCTCTGTCTGTATCTCTGTCTCTGTCTCTCTTTGTCTCTCTGTTCGTCTCTCTCTCTCTCTCTCTCTCTCTCTCTCTCCTCTCTCTCTCTCTCTCATCTTCTATTTACTGGCCATAATGAGTTGTGGACACATCCCCAGCCATGCTGTCTCTCACTTCCTTTCCCCGGGGCTTTCCTCCATCTCCTGAGAACTCAGCCAAGCGCCATTCTCTGATTTATTTGCTGGCATCTCACATTTGGATGGAGAATTCGAGGGTGGGTCAGAGCAAGGCACTTATTAAGAGGCCATCTGGTGAGGGACACCACATAGGCTGAATGACTCATCACTGGGGACAGAATGGAAGAGCCTGGGAAGAAGAGAAGACAAGGGGCCAGTTTTTGCCTTCAGATTTCTGCCATGGTGCCGATAAATTATAATTCTCAAGTGCGTATCCAAGCCAGCCCAGTGGATGGATTAGAAGGAGCAAATCAATCCAGCTTGCCGTATTTTCTGCATAGGTCCCCTTGGAAACAAACTTCTAACACAGGCATTTGAGCACATTGACCCCAAGAAACTGTTTAATGATGTTTGTTAAGTATGTATGAAAATTGAATAGTCTAGGAGAGGTATGTGGGGGTCTCCAGAGATGCATCCACTTTGCCCTGTGCCTAGCATGCAGGATGGCAGGCTTCTGCTACTGTGGCTTCAGTAGCATTTTAAATAACAATAAGCTGATGAGAATACTATGTTATTGATTGCTCAGTTTTAAGTGGACATTTGCATCACCTCTTCCAAGGCTCAGGGACTTTAGTTGAAGAACCATTACTCTATATAGTTAGTGCGGGCTAACAAGACATATGAATAAGATCCTGTAGTACTTATAAAATGTCAGCCTTCAATCTGAACTCGAACTGCGGAGAAGCCATGGCACTTCCTCTGACCTAAGCCCATGCTTTGGAAGTGTTAAGCCCAGTGTTTTTAATACTCAATCTCTTTTCAATGAACTTTGTGGCCTAGTTTAGAACTTCTACTGGGAAGCATAGGAGATCGCATACCTGGGATCCAAGACTGCAGATTTTGATGTTTCCAAGTAGGAAGAATAACTATTTCCTTTATAAAATATAGGGCTTAATCCCAGACTTAGAAAATGGTTTAAGCAGCGATTTGGATTGACCTCAAAGCAATACCCATGAAGATTCTTGCAGCAGGCTTACAGCTAACATCAAATTTTAAATCAATGCCTGCTTCTTTGTGAGAGCCACGGAGTCTCTGTCATCTTAATTATAAGGAAGTTTGAAGCCACAGGCTCGTGTTAACTCCTTAACTGACATAATGGACAGGTGTTCACCTCAGTGGAATGCCCTAAGAAATAATAGACATGACTCAGCCGGAAGGCGGGAGGCAGGAGGGAACCGAAGGGAAGCCATTTCTTCTGACCACTGTCCCACGAGCTGGTTCGAAGTCTGACAGAGCCACCTGTTTCTCAGAAGGGCTGTGGGTATGCAGAGAAACATAAACTGCTCTTAAGCCAGGGTCACACCCTGGCTTCTGATCTTTGTTGTTCTCATATGACCTAAACCTATAGGGTAGGAAAGGAAGTGTCTGTAAAAAACCACTACACTTTTAATAGCAAATACTTCACTAAAGTGAACCTTAAAATGTGTTCAGAGATTCATCCTTTACTGCAACAATTTGTCTACAGAGAGTGACTTGTCTTTCAAACCAGCTGACAACACTTCTTAAAGAAGACAACCGACTCAGAAGTGTGTGTGTGTGTGTGTGTGTGTGCATCACCTGTGTGTATCTTTCTGCATCAGTCCGAATATAATACAGTTATAAAAGGATGAAAGAGTAGATAGAGATAATTTGGGGGAACTTCCTTTTCTTTATCTGCTGTGATTGATTACCCTAATGTACTTTTATGGAGTATTATGAGCATACAGGCACACCTCGCTGCGGATCACTGACCAGCAGAATTTAAATATCTTTACTTTCAACCATGGTATGAGTAACACCAAACTGAAACCCAAATGCTTATAACAATAATTCTTACTATGCAGGCTCATATGAATTACTTGCTAAAACAAAAATAAACAGAAAAGCGAAAAGCAGCCAGCCTCACAGTGTCTCCTCAGTGAGTGAGTCGCCTAGGCACATTACATATTCCAGGGAAATAGACAAAGCTCTTAACTCATCAACACCGCTCAGCCTAATGCAATTCTTCTACATTAGCGAAGCAGGAACATTACATCACTTCTATTTTTACAATTTCTGTCATAGGGCTGTATTTTTGTCCTGTGCAAATCTTCAGACCAATTTCTTTCAAGATTTACATTTAAAGAAATAGTTTGTAATAAACTACAAATAAATTTATGGAGTACTATAAAACTGGCATAGACTTCCTCAGGATTCATCTGTGAACAATCCCAATGAAATGAATTTCTCTTTTCATTTCGTTCCCCATTTGCTGGTGGCGGCAGAGAGCACCAGTTAACCTCTGAGTATATATTATACACTTCTCCCTTAACAAACTAAGAGGTTTTCTTCCTACTAGATAGACGGCTACCTGGAGTAAGGTCAGCAGTCCCCGCAGTCCACACAGCCATGCCACTGAATTAAGCTCACAATGCTCACCCATGATAGACTAGTTTGTAATATACCACTTTAAAGTGAATATGTAGATCTTTCCCTAACTGTTCTAAGTTTTTGCTGAGTGGAATCACACAGGCGAGGGGAAGCCCAAGCAGCCATTTTGGAACATGGAGCCAAAGACTTGATCCCACACAAAGTAATGAGTGTTGCTGGACTATGACAGCCACTTCCACATTGACAGACCGTGGACATCTAACTCTAGAAAAGGCCGCCATGTTGGTAAAGTCGTTTCTCTGAGTTCTCTATTTTTCAAGCGAAATTAATAGAAAATGGTAGATCACCGTTCAGCTATTCTGTACAACACTTTCCTTCTCCTCCTCAGCCTTTTACTTAATTTGGCTGCATCCTGGCGGTCTAGCCTAGAACGCACCAGATCATTTATTGTTTTTAAAATTTAGTCTATGAAATAATGGATCTCACCAAGGCATTTTTCCACAGGCTCATCTACTTTCAGAATCTTCACCCCCAGGGCCTCTCATCCCCCTTTCCCTCTGAGTAGACCCCCTTTCTCTCCAAAACACACTCTGCTCTACTTGCATTCTTCTTTATGTCTGAATAAAATTCCACCATGTACATGTGCCTCAGTTCTCAGGAATTCATCTGCTGGAGGACATCTAAGCTGTCCTGCACCTTGGCTCTAGTGAGTGGTGCCATGGTCAACATGGATGTGCATGTATCTCTGTGATGTGCCGATGCAGAGTCCTTAGGACACATGCCAGAAGGATACAGCTGGTCTACATACATGAGTTGGTCATTCTGGTTTCTGTGTTGTTGCTTGTTTCTGAGGAAGCTCTGCAGTGAGTCCACAGTGGCTGCACCAGCTTTTAGCCCAAGCACCAGGATACGCAGGCTGCCTCTCCTTCCATATCCTCCTGGCATTTACTGTTCTTCTTCCTCTTCCCCTCCCCCTACCCCCTCTCTCCTCTCTCTTTTTTCTCTGTACAATAACCATTCTGACAAGGGTGAGTTGGAATGTCAGATCAATTCTACCTGGCATTTCTCCACATTTGAAGATTTCCCCACATTTTTATTGGCCGTTTTATATGCCTTCTTTTTAACAATTCTCTGTTGAATTCATTTGCCCATTTATTGATTGGATGATCTCTTTGTTTTTTAAAATTATTTATTTTAGTTCTTCACATAATCTGGGTACAGGCCCCTTCAAAAGATGTACAGCTATCAATGTTACACAAACTATTAGTTGTATGTTTTTTAAAATCAATGAATTTTTTTCTGCTGTCTATGCATATTATCAGAATATTGTAGTGCAAATGCTTGGCTTGTGAATTTCATCATGAAGTAAAAATTTAGAAGCCAATCTTTAGAACCTTTCCATCTACCATTAAATTTTTTTTTTGCCATGAAGAAAATATGCATTAAACTCTAAATATCTGTTCAAATCAGGACCAGCTCTGTATGTCATTTCATAAGAAAGTTCCTGAGAACATAACTACGTTGAAGCTCTACTAAGCAATTGTAGATCAAGCCTTAGCACCACTGAGCCCGATGTGATATACAATATTAACTTCACATTAACTAAGGGTTAGTAGCAGACATTCCATAATTTATCCATGGAAAAATTATCACACAATACCTGAAAATGAGTGCATAATGCAATGCTTGCTCCTGAAGAGCTTGTTGTCTCAGGGGGGAATAAGATGTATGTACAGAGAGTGGCCATTTAGAAACAGTCGCATAAACGTCAGCAGTTGGGTAGGGAAAATATCACATGGTATTGAACTGTAGAGATCCAACCCAACTTCTCAGGTAAATGTAATGAATATTGTTTGTAATTTAAATACAGATTCTACATAGGCTCCCATTTACACATATTCACTGTGGTGGTTTGAATGCCCCCCAATAAGCTCCTAGATTTAGACATTTCATCTTAGGGAGGGGCACTATGAGGGCGTGTGGTCTTGTTGAAGGAAGCGTGTTACTGGGGGGAGTTTTGGGGTTTCAAATGCCTAAGCAAGGCCTAGTGTGTCTTCCTCTTCCTGCTGTCTGCCAATTC
This sequence comes from Rhynchomys soricoides, assembly GCA_019843965.1. NCBI lineage: Eukaryota > Metazoa > Chordata > Mammalia > Rodentia > Muridae > Rhynchomys > Rhynchomys soricoides. The sequence goes on from JADRCH010000057.1 coordinate 5,534,567, forward strand.
AGAGACACAACTCTAGGCTTCTTCTCCAGCACCAAGTCTGCCTGCATGACGCCACGCTTCTCACCATGATGATAATGGATGAATCCTCTGAACCTGTAAACCAGCCCCAAGTGAATGTCTTCTTTTACGAGTGCTGCCATGGTCATGGTGTCTTTTAACAACAATAGAAACCCTAAGATTCCCGTTTATACAGTACATTATACAGTATAGAATATATATATATAGAATTATACATTTATACATTTATACATTATACAGTATAGAATAAAATCTCTTTGACCAAATGATAGCTGGATTCAAGTCCAAGGCAGTCTCAAGACAGGAATAACATAATTTAAAGTTCCCCCTCCAACTCCTTCGACTGTTCAAGTATAGGATGTTTGGTTTTGGAATGTACCCAAGCCCTCCTTACTCTGTGAACCTCCAGGACCCTTTAACCCTTCATTTTCTTTGAAGGCATCCTACTAGTAAGTTTTTCTTTTTTATCAGTAGGTGGAAAACCCTAAAAGAGCTCATCCATTCTTTCTGGTTAACAGGACGGGTCAGTTTCAGGAGTAGACACCATCCTTTGCTTATGGCTTTACTTTATGTGCTTTCTCCAGATTCAAAGGGCACGGTCAAACATCTGCACTTTCAGCACGTGTGGGTAAAACGTTACTGAGCCAGCCAATCACTGCACTTGCTTGATTTTGCTCTGAGGCAAATGGGCATCATGAACGTTAGATTTATTTTTCCATTTTCCACATAATTAGCAAGGTGAGTTCTACTTGGCACCTCAGGGTGGGGAGTGCACTGATTAGACATTCAGGGTTGTCCCTCGGCCAGCCCAACTGATAGATCTACAACACAACCCCTGCACTTAAGGTTCAGGGAACAGCATAGACAAAGAGGGGAAGAGGTTCTAAGAGCCAGAGGAACAGGGCATCTCCTGAGGGATGTCTTCTACATGCAACAGGGAAGACAAACCGATGAAATCTCAACAGTATGGCTGCAGGCAAGACCTGAACAATGGCAACACCAGCTGACATGCCAATATAGATGGGAAAAATCACACAAGGCCCCAGCCCAAGAGGAGGAGCTATCTATGGACGTTAGCAGTTGCTAAGGGAGGAGCAATCTCTATGGACAAAACCCCTGATTGGCTATCTAATCCAAAGCATTCATCCTTAGACACAAATACATTTGAGCAACTCTAACGTAAGCTCAGCAGATTAAGTTTATAATTATTACATAAAAAATATACGTGACTATTTACAAAATAAATGGGCATGGATTTGAGAAGGCATGAAAGGGATGCAAGAGAAATCGAAGACCAGAGAGAGCTGCAGTAATAAGAAATGATGTAAATACAGTACTCGTACATAAAATTCTAAAAAAATAAATTCAAAATAGAAATAAAGGGTATAAATTCCTAAATAAGAGAAACTCAGTCACACATCCCATTTCTAGCCTGAGTGAGTGGGGATCTATATCCTAACATAATCTCCAGGGAACTCTCTTTGCACTGTGAGCTCTTGGCAGGCCCATACCCACCCTCACTGCCTTTCTCCATGTGCCCTGGGATTTTCCTCATGGCAGAACTAATGCAGTAGGAACACGGGGAAGGAAGAGTGCGGGTAATTCCAGCCTCGATGGTGAAAAAGGCCTCCCAAAGGAGCATGTCTCTATGCTATGCTTTATTCTCAGTGGTCCATGAACCCCACGCAAAAGCACAAACCTGGGAAATAAGCAAAGTGCAGAATTTAAAGTCCTAGCACAGGACCTTATAAGAGGGGCTGCATTTCAGAAACCATTTGGGAATCACCTGATATGATAGAGTTGAATTGCTAACTGTTACTCAAAAGAGAGAGTAGAAATTTGTAGTAACAAATGTAGACACTGTTACTCTAGTCAAGAGAGAGTAGAAATTTGCAGATTTTCAGGGAACCACTAGCCTGCTCCACCCCACCCCGCTGCCCCACACCAGAAGTAAATTCAACTGGGTAGGTCAAAACTAGTTTTAGTGAGAAAAGCTATTACCAATCATATTATACATTGAATCTCTTATTTTTCTGCAAAGATGTAGATGTGGTTGTTAATATTTAAAAAAATATTATTGTTGTTGTTGAATAGTAAATAATATTAAATAATTTTCTGGCAGAATAATAATTACTTAGTGGTACGGGGAAGGAACATAGCCCTTAGATTTCAGAGCAGTGTAATACAACAAGACTATTAAGGAACTGATTCTTGTTTAGCAATTACAGCCTTAACAGGATGCCAGGTGCTCTGCTAATTATACTGATAATTAAGTTCATGTGCTTAAACAGCTCAAGAAAAAAATAACCATATATGTGCGCATCCTTGGATCCACTTATTCTTGGTATGCTTTCAGATCAGGTTCTGCACCTTTCTCTGTGCAGCCTCAGTCAGAGGGGAAAGGGCTGTACTCTAGCTGCATCTTGGCATGTTAACAGGGCCAAAAGGGAAAATCCACAGAAGCTACAGAGAGCTAATTGGAGCCCTTTGTAACAAGTCTACAGAAATAAGGAGCGACTGCAGCAGAGCTTCCTACCCGGAGTCTCAGGTGGAGGAGATGAACTCTGAACTCTGGCCTTGGGAGGGTATGGAGTCTAGCCCCTGTGGCCCAAAGGGGCCCATTTGCTCCTAAGTGGGTCTATTAGCCCTTGGACTCACCACTGCTGGTGGGATTATCCTCACTGAATCCTCTAGTGGCTAAGATCCACCAGGCGAATATTCGACCATCGAGTTTCGCTGTTCTGCTTGTCCAGTTCTTCCTGTTTGATATTCGTGTCTAATCACTTGCTCCTCTTCTAACCTCTGCCTTCAGTGTGGTGTGAGTCTGACCACGGAGTCCAACACCCACTGTGCTCAATTGTCCTGCTAATTGTTAACTTTGAATAAGATTCTGTTATCTACAGTTATACATTATGTGAAAGAAAGATCTTCATGTATTTCTTTCCATTCTGAATCATTCCTTTTAAACTGGGAGGGAAAAGTTATCCCAAAGATTTCTGGATGAAACTGAAATTCGGTCATGATGTCAAATTTCTCCTCTTAATCCCATTTCGCCATGCTAGATGGACAAGAGGATTTATTCAGTCTAAAACTCTAAGACTCAGGCTCAATTCCAAAGCCATCAAACCAGATGCTCTGCAGTTTGGCAAAGGGTAGTAGAGTGTTTTAAAGCTTCCTCATTAAGAAGCCACACCTTATGAGAAGCCAATAACAGGGGCAAATGCTTATAAATATCTGAAAGAGTAAAGGCAAAAAGAATTTTGCTATATATCAGAGAGGGCCAGGAAACCTGATCCACAGTAAATGAGCAATGGCTCTGGCTCTTAGTACTCTGCTTCATTGAACCCTTGAAGGAAAGGAGCTTAGCTGTGAGATAGCTGTGAGGGTAATGTAAGTTTCCCTCAGTAGACCTGTCACCCTCCCTTGAGAGTCTTCATTGACACTAACTCACTGAGCAGTAAAATAGAAATCCACTTAGTTTTCCTAGGGATGGGGCTACTGAATTGTAGAAGGTGAGGTTCTGTGGTATGCATTCAGCAGATGGAGAAACCATGTCTGTTCCAGTGAGGAAAGCATGGCAGTAGACTGGCTTCTGTCACCAAGGAAAGGGACAGTTCACATGGCTCCACACAGAGCACTGAAGGGGACAGAAGGAGATTAGGCTGTAACTCTTGAAGGATCTGCCTTCAGTGGATACCTGCATCAGATAGGCTTCATATGGCAGAGAGCCATGATCTTCCAAAATAGCACCACCATCTGGGCACCAAGTGTTCAAACATATGAGCCTGTGGGGTGAAGAGTTCATTTCACATTCAACCCAGAATATCTGCATTATCTCAAAAGCGCTACTTGAGTGCAACTAATGAATTTTGTGTCTATGAATCAAGGGACAAGTTAGCTGGTAAGCAGAAAATTAGACAGCAGTCAAAAATGTTGAGAGATTGGAATAAGTAAGAGCTAGCAAAGTAAGAAAGTGAAGATGTGGAACTTTAAAGATTGAAACCAAACAATTAAAAGCCAGTCAATGAACAAAATCCAAAGCTTAAAGACATGAAACAAAACCAAAACCAAAACCAAACCAAAACCACAAAACAATTATAAGACAATAACCTAGAATTCAAAACTTTTAATTCAGAGATCTGTAACTATGGCTGAACATTTATTTCTTTCTAATTCTAAGCAAAATACTTTACTTGAGGAGTTCATTTGTACCTTTGCAATAATTATATAAATGAGGGTTTCATACCCCACTTAGATGGAAAACTTTGATTCAGGGACATTACTTTAAACCTGTCAAGGGCATTTTGATAAATCTTTAGCAAAAGTGGGCCCTGAGCACAGATTGATTTGATGCAAGTTCTGAAGAAACAAAATAAGAGGGGCGGGGCAATCTGAGAAGAAAGAGTTAAGCTGAGAACTTGCTATTTCTTAGAAAAAGTAATGATCATATACATAAGGCTGATTTTTCACAGACAAAGACCTAAATCTGTGGAGTAAAAGAGCTCATTATAAAACAGAAAAATAATTAATGAAAAGAAGCAAACTCATTTTCTGAAGAAAAAAAAAAAAAAACTTTTCAACTTAATTGGTAAAGAATCCCGTATTGGGCAATAAATCTAAACAGCCTATATTTATCCAGTATCAGCATTATTTTATTCAAATAAATGTGACTCTAAAAGGCAAAATTAATGAAAATAGTAACATCTCAACCAAAGTCACTTTAGTTATGTGAAAGCAAAGTTATCTTCCCAATTGACATACAGGCTTACTGTGTGACAGGAGCTGCTTCATAAAGTGACCTACCACCACCCTTCTGCCAAGTCTGCTCAACTTTACCCCACCCCTACCCCCAGCCATGGAATCTGCTCGGCTCTCCCTCATAGTACGTTCTAGCCTTTATTTCCTTTACTCTGGAGTTCTTTGCCCTAGATAATTATCAAGGTTACTTTGGTGGTGCTCAATGTACATGCTACCCCATCCTCTATTACTCTGTTTCTGTATTAGCAAAGATCTCTGGCAGACTTGAAGTTATCTTTATTGCTTACAATTCCATCTACACATGGCCTTGTCTGCCCATCGGAGCTCTCAGCAGCATACATACCTTTTGGGATCAAGGCAATGGGTCTTCAGTCTATATGGGCACAAATAGAAATTAAGAAAAGAGGGGGCTAGAGAAATGCCTCAGTAGGTGAAGCATTTGCCATGAAACATGGACCTGACTTTGAATCCCCTGAATCGTGTCCCAGAGGATTAAAATCTATGGCCATGATGTCAGGGACCATTGCAGCTGGCAGACAGGTATGGTGTTGGAGTAGTAGTTGAGTACTCACATCTGATTTACAAGCATGAGGCAGAATAAGTGAGGTGGAAGAATGCTGACTGGGAATGGAATGGGCTTTTGAAACCTCAAAACTCACCCCCAGTGACACACCTCCTCCAACAAGACTATGCCTTCTAATTCTTCCCAATGTTTCACCAACTGGGAACCAACTATTTAAACATAAGAGCCTATCGGGGCCATTTTCATTCAAAGCATCACAACCTGTTAGCCTGGTCTATTCAACTGCAAAGAACTAAGTGACTTTGACTCAAAAGGCAATGGCCAACATTAGATATATTGTGGCATATGTGTACCTGTACACACACATACATACACACACACACACACACACACACACACATCATTCACATACATCATACACATACACAAACATTAAAAAGTAAGATAAAAGACAAAATAATCATTAAAATAAAGTGGTAAACAGATGTTCAGAAGATCACATCTGTGATCCCTGATCTTGGGAATGTAGGCAAAAGAATTAGTGTGAGTTTGATGTTTACTTGAACTACATAGTAATCTATGTAGAACATTCTAAGCCAGTTGGACATTCAGCATGGAACCATGTCTCAAAACAATGACAACAGCACAACACTACACATACATATACACACACACACACGCACACACACACACCACATATATAAATATCCATACAATGAGAAAACTGCAACATCTGCACCTTGAAGGCAGAAACAAAGTAAATCATGCAACTATAAAAATAAATGTGAACGAGCAAAATTCTGCTTCTAGAGCAAAGGATTTCAAGATGAATATAAAATTCAGCCCAACCACAAAACTACCAAATCCACTGTGAGTTCGAAGGTGAAAACACACACAATTTACATAAAAGTCATAAGAAGAAAAAGAAAAATGCCAGTAGAGACAGTATTGTGAGGAAAATTGGAAAGTTCAGTTAATGAGATTCTTTCTGCTTCTTCATCAACAGATTACATAGAGGAAATTAGTAACCAGTCTGTGACTTTCCCCTCTCTGTACTCCATCCTCCTATTTCCCATGCTGATGTGAACCTTGACTAATTCACGGCCCTGGTTCTCAATCTGGTCTGTTCTTCCTCTAAGGCAGAGCTTTTCAACCTTCCTAATTCTACAACACTTAATACGGTTCCTCATGTTATGGTGACCCCCAACCATAAAATTATTTCATAAGTGAAATTGTGAGATTGTTATGCATCATAATGATATGCAGGATATCTGGTTTGTGACTCCCAAAAGGGTTGTGACCCACAGGTTGAGAACCACTGCTCTAGGGAGAAATCTTCCAGAATCTTGAAAATGCTTCTCTAAGCTCAGTATCTAACTTGATCCTGCACTGAAAATAAATTTGTTATTACAAGTAAGGTATTTATAGTTGGTTTATCTAATATGAACAAATACTAATTTACCCTGAATACAAAATATGCATTTTTAATTTTTAAACAACTCATAGAAAAAAATGAAAATATTATATCAACTATGCAAAATATCTTTTAAAATTTTTGTATGAAGTAGAGACTAATAGAAAAATGGCAACATTTGGAAGATCTATATTATATAAGAAAAAAATCTAATATTCTTTATAAGTAGAGAGAAAAAGGTGACCCAGGCACTAGGAAAATTAACAAAGAACCAATTTAGGCCACACCTCAAGAGAAGTCTAATGAGTAAATATTCAAACAGTGTCTTTAACAAGCAAATAAATATAAATTAAAACAATTTTTTTATACTTTTGATTCTCATATTTGCAAAGGATTTTTTAAAAAACATAAAATATAGTGGTGGCTAAGATGAAATGAAATGTGAACTCATGTTCTGCTTGCTGGTAGAAGCACCGACTTGCATAACCTTTGGGTACAGATTTTTGGAAGTGATAAGCCCCTGAAATCAGTACTCATTTGTTAGGAAATTGTACCAGTTATTGTGCACTGTGTTCATAGTGTATAGACCCTGACAACTCCAGTTTATATCGCTTCGTGCGCCAAGCGGCATTTTATATGTTCTACACAAATGTGGTGTTAATTTCTCTGGTTATCTTATGGGGTAAGCAGTTGTATTTCATTCTCATTAGCATCAACGAAATCTGAAGCATACAGAGTTGAGCTGATGTCTTCAACCTGCAACAGTTAAGTTTCGGGGCCAGAATGGATCATGTAATATTAATATTCTTTTGGGTATGTATTACTTTTCCATTTCATAGGTTAAGAAGAAGATGAAAAAAAGGATCCGGGAGGTAGTTTAAAGTCCCTTTATTAATTACTTTCCTCGCTGCTGTGAAAAGAGAGCTAATAAAAACAACTATGAAACAGGGTTTATTCTATCTCATGGATTGAGCAGATACAGTGCATCAGAGCAGGGAAGGCATGATGGTGGGAGCATGGGCTAGGTGGACACGCTGTGTACTGGTGAGAAAGTAGGCAGTGTGAATGCTGGTGCTCATCTGGTTTCCTCCTTCTCATTCCTTTTGTACTCCAAGCTACTGAGACAGTGCCACCTACATTCAATGTGGATTATTCATCCTCTGTCAAACCTCTCTGGGAAGACCCTCACAGACACCTACTTCTGCAGGACAGACTCATACCCATGATAGCAAAAGCGCCATGGAAAGTCTTCAGAAGACATTCAGCAGTTAGACTTGATCAGTAGGTAGGAAGACATGGATGAGTTTAACAAACATTTTGAGAAAACGATTGCCACATGTAGATCTGTGGAGGTAAGGAGATTAGAAGGCAATAATAATGCTCAAGGGAAGGACAGACAGAACTGGTCACATGTTTACTGGTAAGAAAGTTGATGAGATCCTGCGAGGTAGACTCAGCTTCCATTGTGGTATCTGATGTGTCTAAGCTATGAGGGCAACAATAAGAGTGATGTGGGGGGGGGCATCCACACGTGGGTAATTTGGAAAAATTAGATTATAAGACAGAGCTTACAGAAGTGGGGCGGAACAGGTATTGCTTGAGAGGTGTCACAATCAACTGCTGGACTGCTTCCCTTTTGCCTAGCCAACTGTGCAATATGGAAAACGGCCACTGGGCATGTAGGTTGAGTTTCCATCAGGGAGTATTAGAGAGAAGAAGGAAGTGGAGAACATAAGTTTTAATATAAAATTGGGCTGCGGGCTACCGAACTGGCTCAGCAGGTAAAGGAGCTTGCCACCAAGCCTGAGGATCTGAGCTCAATCCCTGGGTCCCACATGGTAGCAGGAGAAAATGACCCTCCCAACATGTTCTTGATGTCAACATATGCACTGTGCCCTGCGTGCTCATACAAGTGCATCCACAACAAATAAATGTGATTAAAAATAATAAAATTCAGGGGTGTGTACATATTTGGATGACACATAAAACTTGTAAAGGTAGGAATGGAGGCTTGAGGTTGTGCAGTAAATATGCTGGAAAGCGAAGTGATCGAGAAGATGCTGTGTCTACAGGATGACTCCACTTACAAATACTTTGCTATAGATGAGGGTTTTTCCTCTTGGGGACAAAGGCTTCTACTTGGCTTTCTAGCTGAATCTGCTGTAGCGTTTTCTAACGCTGAGAAGTACTGTTCCAACACACATGGATTCTGGTGTGAGACTGGCAGTGAGGTGTGGGCATATTCTCTTCTAATCACTCTTCATGACCAGCTGCACTGTGAAAAATTGATTCCCTGATTTGCCAGTCAAATAGCTGGGGCTATAACCCCCCTCCACCTTGAAATAATTAGGTTTAATCAGCAATTTTACAATAAATAATGGTTCTGTGAACTTGGGCTAGTCCCAAAGAGTAAAGTTTTACATGGTAAAATATGCAAAGTGATCATATACATATTTGTGCATGGAGATATGTATGTGTATATATATATATGTATATATATATATGGCTTGCATTTGTATGTATAGATACATATATGATCTTTAAAAAGATGTTTATATTCAATATTCAATATGCAATATTCAAAGGCTATGAATCCTATAACCTAGTCCTTAGAAGAAGGAGAGAAGATAAACCTTAGAATGCAATTATATTCACTGGAATCTGTGCAGAATTATCCTTTATATCCTAGACAGATAGATATAGAATTCCATCACATTGATTTTCTTATTTGGTTGGTGATGTGTGTGTGTGTGTGTGCATGTGCACATGTGCACGTGCTTACTTGTTTTGGAATAGGGTATTGCTATGCACCCTAGGATGGCCTCGTTTATGGCGTAACTTGAGCTGGCCTTGCACTCACTATTTTTCTACTTTAGCTTCCTAACCTTGTGCTTACAGGTGTGTGCCATCATGGTCTACCTTGTTCTGTTGTTTTCCACTGGGCCAAACACACTTATCCAATGTATCTGGGGGAGAAAATTGTGAAGAACATCCTGTTATCTAAAACCAAAACAAAGGAAACTGCAGGATGGACTCCACCAAGGAGTCTCCTTTACCTGAGCGGGTGTTGGTGTCATTAAGCTCAGTGCAGGCTGAGGGCATGTGGGGCTGGGAACTGTCCTCACTGTAGGCTTTCAGAATGTACTTCTCCAGGATATCTTTAACCACAGCAGGTTCATCCCAGGCCACCTCAATGCTGTATCCATTTATGCTCTGGGCTCTTGAGGGAGTTGGCACACTCTGTGGAGCTGGGAAAGAATAAAAGAGAGAGGGAGAACGAGCGCCAGTCTGAGGGGATGTCTGTTCCTATTCTTCACTTTTAATGGCAGCCGTAAATCAGACTCAACCATTAGCATAAATACAATTTATTAGAGTTGTAACTTTTCAGCATTGATTTAATATGACTGCACATCTTGAGCCATTCAGTTTAAGCTATATTTCAAAACCATCAAAACTCCATCGACAGAACATCCTTTTTAGTTGAGTCCAGGTTTCCCCCAAACATTGACTGCATCCGATGTGTTTAAGCAACACTCATCAGGAAGGAGGCGCATGATCGGCAGGTAGCAGGGTGAAGCAGTATAACGATGTGCCAGTTTGGAGCAAGGTAATTAGGGTGTTATTATACACAGTGAGCTGACACTTTTATGCCTTCCAGGTAGCCAGCAAAAGGAAAATCACACATGTGATTGTATGTGGTCCTGGAAAGGCTGTTTCCACTTTCCAAATTCAATTGTTTTTTTCAAAATGGTTTTCAAAAAACAAAGTCCCAGCAGGTATGATATATATAGGACACAGTTTTAATTGCATTTGGTAGGTTAAGGGAGTCGGTGCCCTGGATAGACTTCAAAGTCAGCTTTAGAGACATTCTCTTCAGAGCATCTCGGAAAGAAACGAGAACGCTCACAGGAACTATAGAAGACCTCGAAAGCTGATCTCAAAAATCCATAACCTTTAACTATTTATCAGATATTTGCACAGCTCTGATCAGTAACAACTTCATCACAGCTGACTGCACAGGGAACACGGAGAAAGAGCCCATGGAACTGTGTGACAGCGTGATGGACGAGAGTGAGACTCTTAACTGCTCCTGGGTTTCTGAGCCATTGATGGGCGTCAGGAGACAGTCAGGCTCCCCACACTGAACAGTCTCCTCTCCAACTTCACTGTTCAGACCAATACCACAGGACAGCTTTAAGGGAAGCATAGTGAACATTAAAGGTGAGAGAAGGCACAGTGAGCAGCTCTCTCTGTGCTGAAAACCCTACAGGCCTCTACGGAAAAGAGTGCACACCACCAAGTTGCCAGGAAAGAGACAAGAGGAGAGAGGCTGATTTTATTAGTTGTGAAATGTGGTACAGGGCAAAGATGGTACTGTCTACCAGATGGTCTTCTCATAAGGGACAGAGCAAAACTGACTCAAAAAATAATTAAATAGTGTAATTATTCTCCAGCCCTCGGGAGCTGCTTGGCGTTGTGGTCAGATTACCAATGTGAATCCGTGACACAGGACGCATGGTCGGATCATGGCTGTGCCTTCAGAACTCCATAATGGGGTCACGTTGGTGAGTGAGCTAACGAATTTTCTAGACACCCACTAAGTTCCTAAAAGCAAACTTTTGTAGCATATTTTCTAAGAACATGGTGGATTGTGAAACAGAGGTAGAAACATGTCAATTACCAATGGCTATTTTATTCTGAGTCTTCTACCCACTCTAGGTTGAGGAGGGTCTAGAGAGAATGTTCATCTCAATGTCTTGTCTATATGTAGATAATTAGTTTAGTTATCTTAGGAGATTCTCCCATCATCCTCTCTGGAAAATCTACAGGCAGAGAGTCTTGAAAATTATTGTTAGTGATGCTGGTTTTGTGTGTCAATACAAGCTGGATTTATCATAGAGAAAGAAGCCTCCCTTGAGGAAATGCCTCCATGAGATCCAGCGGTAAGGCATTTTCTCAATTAGTGATCAAGGGGCGAGGGCTTAGCTCATTGTGGGTGGTGCCATCCCTAGGCTGGTAGTCCTAGGTTCTATAAGAAAGCAAGCTGAGCAAGCCAAGGGAAGCAATCCAGTAAGCAGCATCCCTCCATGGCCTCTACATCAGCTCCTGCCTCCAAGTTCCTGCCCTCTGTGAGTTCCTGTCCTGACTTCCTTTGGTGATGAACAGCAATGTGGAAGTGTAAGCTGAATAAACCCTTTCCTCCCCAACTTGCTTCTTGGTCATGATGTTTTGTGCAGAAATACAAACCCTGACTAAGACAGTGATCTATCTCAGTATTTTACATTCTTAAAATGAAGGTTCCTGGGCTAGTAACCAATTATTGAGAAATATGAAAGAATATGGTGAAAATCATGTTTTGGGACAATTTTTATGGCTGGAGAAACTGTCCTCAGAGACAACAGCCACTACTAACATGCTAGACTTTCTGACAGACATTTGATTATATTGGTGGAAAACTCCTGATTCATCAAACACTTTGTGATCAATAGCTCCCTATCATGCCACCCTAAGAAAGATTGTGCTGCCACAGTCAGAAGTACAAAATACCCACCCACTGCTCAGGGTTCTGAAGTCTGGTCTAACATGCCTCCTAATGGTTTCTCTTCTGATTTGAAAACACTAAACTTATTTGAAACTTTTTGCCTCTGAGAGTCACTCACCACCATGACAGATGTCTCCTAGGACACAATAAAGAGATATCCCTGATTCTAGAGTGCACTCTCCGTGACACTCAAGAGCTTACCACCCTGTCTGATGCTACCCTCATGTCTGTCATCTACCTTTTGTGGTATAGACGACTGGTAGATGTTTCCCACTCTGAAATAGCATGCGAGCACCTGTTAAATCTGTAAGTACTTTAGTTTCCTTCCTCTGAGTCTAAAGAGGAAAGAAAAAAGCCCTAGCAAGATGCAGTTAACTCTTACAAACTCAAATGCAGTGGTCTGTATTTTTCCACAGCCATTTTCAAACTAGCCTCGTGCTGCTTCAGGGCATAGGCTTTATGTGCACAGCCATATGCATAAGTGTGCATAGTTACATTTGAAAATCAGCAGACTTTACCTGTGCCCAATGTATGTCCCCGACTCCAATCACTCGACACTGAACCTCCTTCGTGTGAGGCTATGACCCGATACAGGTATTCTTAAAGGGAAATAAAAAGTAGTTTAAAATAGGCTTCCCACAGACCTGCAGTGGGGTTTCAGCAAGGGAAAAGGAAGCAGATGGCAGACCTGTAGCATTTAATTTAGAGACTGCCACGTTACCTGTAAAGGGCTGGAGACCGTTCTCGTAAACACTCTGCTGGCTTCCCCGATAAACCAGGATGGAGTCATTTCCCCCACAGTTAACAGTACTGTCACTTGATAGGCACCCATCCTGATTGACTCTGACAGCACGGCTGGACACAGATGCCAAGTTAACGACAACACCCCGTGTAAATGCAACTCCCTTCATGCAACCACGGAACCCTACCAAACAGAAAGGAATTCATGTCACAGAAAGGGCTTGGGTCATTAATGACCAACTGTTTTTATACTCAGTTTTACCTCTTGGGGGAAGGTTTAGCAAGGGACAATAATTAAAGTCTTGTTCGAGAAATCTTTACAGCTCTTGCTTTTCATCTGGCAAAATAGTTGCAGAGATGTATTTATAGACACCATTTTGAAAAGCTGCATATGCATAGATAATTACAATCCCACTTTGGCACATAATTAGGATTTCTTTTGCCTATATAGGCCTACATTTTCTAAATTCTTTGAGCTATAAAGTAAAATTTAAACTTTTGCACAAGATAGACAGGAGTCTCCATGTGCCTAGTCAATGTAGGATAATTATTAGTATGAGTAAGTGGTAAGGGGTGAAAAAAAATCATCCCCAGATTTGTATGATTTGGGAACAGGATAGACCATGAAATGTTTATGTATAGGATAGTAGTGAAGAAAACATTGCTTTTCATATACTAGGGCTCCCAGATACTGGCATGAGCTGTATAATATTAATTTTATAGGTATGGAATATGTCCCAGCAAAACCAGCAGGAAAAGGCAAGAGGTCTGTGCTCTGTCATTTCCTCTGTACTCTGTCATCTTGAACATACACCTTGAATGCACACTGGGTTCACACTCAAATTAGCAAAGACCATCAGTCAGCCACGTTAATCCCACAGACTTCAGGAATGTGCATCTCACATGCCGAGCCTGAAACATGGACGGTCGTTGCCAGTGAATGTGAGCAAATGAATTTGTAGATTTCACTGTGTTTAACAAGCATAAACAAATAGCTGCTCAGCCAAGGAGTCAGTTTCCTTAAACACGAGTTAACAGAGGGTGTGTCTGTGAAATCTGGCCAGAAGATGCCCCAAATTCGGATGAGCGAGATCTGCAGTCACAGTTTCTACAGAAACACTCACCTTTCTGCATAAGACAATGTCAAGTTTGAGGGCACACTATGAATGTTCTTAAAAATTAAAATGGTCAAATTGTTCTCTTCAGTGTTTAGCTGATATCCTATTATTTTTTCTGTGGTGTTAAGCTGCAGTCTACTTCCTTTTAAATGCCTTTGGCTATTATTCCAATTCCTTCAGGCCTGACTGATCAATACTGCGAGTCTGTCTTCAAAACGTGGTAGACATGAAAAGAGTTGGTTGAATTGAGTTAGAAGCAGTGGGGCTTGGTATACGATGCATTTGTTGGAAATTTCAGAACCTAAGAATCCTGTGGTTAATGGCAGCCATTTTCTGATGATGCGTATGAGGATCATCTCACATCTCCGCACCCTATTTTCTACCGCCATAAAAAGAGGACAAAAGACAGGCAGCTCTCACAATGTGGCTGTGCTGCTCTAAAGAATTTCACAGGCCTCTGGAGCTTCCGGTTGTCAAGACGGAGTTCTGGAGATGGATGGGGATGAATGTACACCACTTTTTGTACACGAAGCTCCTGAAAGGTCTACTTAAAATGGCGACAAGCCTCCGGGGGATGGTTCAGATCAGTCAAGTGCTTGTTATGAGGTTGTGAGAAACTGATTTCTATCTTTGGAAACCAAATAAAAATGATGGGCAATCATCAGAGTTTGATGGTAAGCCTATTGTTGAAGAGTTTGATCACAGCACCTGGTGCAATCTAGACACTGCTGGCCAGGAAGCTTCCTCCCTGCTGCCTAGCCTTTACAGTACTGAAAGGTGATCTGCAGCTTGCTAGGGGAGAAAAATCAAGCACAGTCTCACCAAAGCTATGGGAAAGATGTGATGATGGGTATAGGAGTCGCATGAGCATTATGGTAGTAACTAATTATTTTATTATTGAATTTCTAACTGATTTATTATTGGATTCATTTTATATCGGATTGGAGGCCAGCTTCAGAGAAGGAAAGTCATGCCTAGTACCAGAAGTCTGAAAAAGAACCTATGGCTGGGAAGCTCAAAGGCCCCAAGGGTGAATCTACTCCTATTATTTTGCTAAAACAATACTTAGTACCAAACTGCCTTCTAAATGTATAACCTTGTGCCCATAGGTCAGTGTAGCTCAGAGCTCCTCAAAGAAATCTCTTTGTGCAATGATTAATGTAGAAACTCATAACTGGTCAAGGTACAGAGAAAAATGGCTACGAAAACTCGGCCTGCATATCACAGTCTTTACTCAAGGTTCAGGGGACAGCACAGAAGAGAGTGTGGGGGAGGGACTTATAAGGACCAGAGGTCAGGGATGACCATAGCAAAACAATGTCTTCTGGACAGGACACGATCAATGTATGCATGAGCTCTAACAAATGTCCTGCCGAAGACCCGAACAAGACCAAGCTCGTGCACATTTCCACATGGAGTAAGGAGGGGCTCCCATGCCTCCATCACTAGCTGAGCAGCTATTTCCTACTGATGGCCAATAGAGGATGGAAAGTCAGTTTCCTTTAGCAGCACAGGGCCTGGTAGGCTGAGTGCTCTTCAGTAAAGACCTTTACCCATCCCCATATACAGTGCACAAAATGGACTTAGTGAGTTATTTTAAAAAATGAAGGCAAGACACTGGAAGGTCGAGAATGGAGTCCAGGGGTGCTAGAAGACAGAGTTGGGGGGAAAATGATCCGCATACATTGTATACATGCATAGGTGTCATAAAGATCGGATGTTATATTGGAGAGCTTTTAAAAATTGCCGAGCATTTTTGTTAGTGCTTGTAATTCCAGTGTTTGGGAGATAGAGACAACAGATTCTTGGGTTTTCTAGCTAGTCAATCTAGCCAACCAGAGAGACTCAGACAAGTGAAGAACCCTGATTTCCCAATAAACGAATAAAGACATAAACATGAGGATAGTATCTAAGGAACACCACCAAAGGTAGACTTCTGGCTCCCATATGCCAGAGCATACTCATCCACAGGCAGGTACAATGTAAACCTGGAGGAATATGCACATACACATACATACCCAACAGAAACTGGTTAGAAGCTTCATGTCCGTCATGTTTCATTACAATTTTCAAAAGTTAAACATCTAATGCCATGGAGACCGCTTTAGTGAGCAGATATTTAAAGTCAGGAAAGGCACAGGTAGGTAACTCCCTTTCATTTTGCACATAGAAGGTGTCTAGAGAGGCAAGAAGTGGGTTTTCAGGCACCAACTGCTGAAGCAAAGACTCCTGGGGCCCTCGCCTGCTGGCAAAGCTGCTGAGCTCACCTACAGGGGCCTGCTGTGGTTTCCTTCAGTTGGAACAGATCCCTCTGACAGGGTGACTCCATTACTTCAACACCGTGCATCCAAACCCTCCCTAAGACACTTCACTTCAGAACTTGCATGAACATAATAATACAACGCTGGGAAAAGAATTGCTTTTGGCAGGGGCGGAGACTCTCTCTTCATCCCCTGCTTTTGTACAAAACAACAGAAGTTCCTGTACCTTTCTTCCTTTCCCCAGAGCCCAGATGTCTCAATATCTAGATGTCCCATCCCAAGTACCTATGTGGAAGTATCAGAGAAGCAGCAGTCAGTGGGCTATGTGCTCTGAGAGGCAGGCTGGATGGGTTCTCGCTTGCCCCTTCCCTGTCTTCCAGGGCTTTTTGATAGAGTACACACCACAGGATTATGTGCCTTGGATAATTACAGCAGGCCTGGATGTGTTTCTTGTGATATTTCCAAGAAGACAAACTCCCACAATTCTATGAGGTGTTAAAAGTTTGGCAAATTAAGTTGCCCAGAACTTTCAAAACAAAGAAGAAAATTAATTTTACATTTGATTCAAAGAACAATTACATTAATGGCTAGAGAAAAAATAACATGAATATAATCAACAAAATGGAGTCTGGGTACAAAAGAGTCTCTCATGAGGAAGTGTAGAGAAGGATGAGGTAAAAGATAAAGATTATTGAGAGGGCTACATTAAGTAAACATGAATCATTTCAATTACATGTGGCTGCCTGTAGGCTGCACATCTCTTTGTTGGATATTCTCTCAGCTGAGCATATATTCAGGTAAAACAGATCAGCATGTCTCAAAGTATCCGAGTCAGAATCTTAAAGCACAGGGTGGATGGGGGCTCTCAAACCTGGATGTTTATCAACATTTCACCCCATTCCTGTGCACCTGGGAAGACGACGATGATGATGATGATGATGGTGATGGTGATGAGGAAGACAATGAAAAAAGGTAATTCCTATTTCTTACTGTCTTCAAGCCTACTAGTCTTCAATAGTTTATCAGTGGTTTAAAACCAGTGATACAGATAAAACCCCATACACTAAAAAAGCTTAGTCTATACATAAATCAAAAGTGCCTTGATATCATAGACTTTTATCTAGTATAGGTAAAATTGCTCCCCTTGGGTTTATGTTGATACTTTACATTTTTCTCAGCATCAGTTCAGATTCTGTTTCATTCATGTCTCCAAGGCCTTCAACAGGAACAGGGTCAGGTATGATTCTCTAGTCTAAGCATGGATAAGGAGATTGTTTTAACCAACATTGCCTAGCTCCATGTAAACAGGATGGAGTATTCTCATTCACAGAGATTTGCCAGATTCCCTCTAATACCAGAAAGCCTGAAAATCTAGGGACGATCTTGTATGAATGTAATAATTTTAGCAGCTGCTACATCTTAAGTGCCTTGAAAATGTCATTACTGTCTTAGATGCTGGTTATTCATTAACTTCTTACTGCTACTCTGTTCAGAGTGTCGTTACGGCGCCCCATATATTCTCAATCCAAAGTCATTTAAATCTTTATGTACTTACCAAATAGGCAAAGACTCTTCATGGAAATTTTAACCATTCATGGTGCGTAGATTTAAAAATGCACAGAGAACGTTCTCTCTGTGAGAGCACGTTTGGTCACACTTTGGAAGTTTCTGTATTGTCTCCAAGTCACAGAGGCAGGGCAATGGCAAATGCCAATCAAAAGAATACTTCACTGTAAGGAGACCAAACTGTGGCACCAGGTTAGCCACTATGGACTCCTGTATCTGCTTCCTAGCTGTACCATCTCCCGTAGATGCTCTCTTCCCTGCCCCTCACCTTCCACTTCTGTCAGGTGGAGTCATGAATTGCCATGGCTCACCCAAAGACTCCTTGTGAAGAACTTCTGGTGTTCTTCCCATGAGGAGTGCTCAGGAGAATTACACTCAGATGCTGTTAGCCATTTCCCTTTTGTTTCTGAGTCAGGGGTCTCACCATATAGCCCAGGGGGCTCCAAAATTGTCCTCCTCCTGCCCCAGCTTCTCCAGCGCCAACATGACCAACTGCCTTTTAAAGTATATATTTTTCTAATTAAGTACAAACATATATGAGTTAAATGCTGGGTTTGGTGTTTAACTGCTTTTCCTTTTCTGATGATTATTGATAATGCTGACTAATTTTTCCACAAATATATTTGATATGCTACTAAACTCAAGAGCTTCATGTGCTTTTTCTGCCCAAAAGTTCTGAGGAGCTGTGGAGGTGACAGGCTCTGATGTCAGAAGCTGAAATGTATGAAATCAATGGCAGTGTTTTACTAGTCATTCATTCACATCTACACAAACTTCTATATTTTACCTTCACATATAATGATCAATATTTCTAAACTTATTTTTAGTTTTCTAAATTCATTTTTTTTACTTTTTTAGTTTTATTTTTTATTAATTATTTTGTTCGCTTACATTTCAAATGATCAACATTTTAAAAACCCAAACCACATGTGTTTTCAAGGAAATTATGCATGTAATACATATTAAAATTGGCTTATCTGTATGACATCTTTATTTGCTGAAGACATGTTGGAATAAATATGCTGAATTTAAGGAGTGTGATGAGACACTCTTAGGATCAACATGGAGAACTATCTGGGGCCACTTGAGAGGTTAAGAGCACTGTCTGCTCTTGCAAAGGACTTGGGCTGCATCTCCAGCAGATACATGGTGTCTCTAACCTTCTGTAAGTCCAGTTCCAGTAATCTGATGCCCTCTTCTGGCCTCTGAAGGCACTGCATTGCATGTATATATGCTTAGGCAAGACACAGACGTAAAATAAAAATAAAGAAAAAAATCTTTAAATCTTACAAAAAAACTACAAAAAAAAAACATTTAAAAATCTGTTTGAGGAAATATTCAGTGAGTGGTCTTTTGTTTTGTTTTGTTTTTTGTTTTTGAGCTTAAAGGGAAGGCAGGTTAGTGAGGATTATTTTAGTGCAAGTTGACTGCCATATTGGAAAGAGCACCACCAAAGCCTGGTGGGCCAGGGTCATGTCCAACAGTGTGTGCCTCTGAAGGGAACTTACCTTGCTCCAGAGTCAAATGTCTGTAGGTGTCCTGTAGCTCCTGTGAGATCCCACCCAGATAGATAGGTGAATTCACCAGCAGAGCCTGGCCTCTAGTCTGTGAGGTGCTCTTCGCAAGTTCATTCACACCAACTGACACCATAGAGCCTTCCTTTTTGATACTGACTGCATTCCACTTTCCACCACCACAGTCCAGTTCTAGCCTGAGATCCACTCGTGTAAAGATG
Organism: Rhynchomys soricoides; assembly: GCA_019843965.1. Taxonomy (NCBI): domain Eukaryota; kingdom Metazoa; phylum Chordata; class Mammalia; order Rodentia; family Muridae; genus Rhynchomys; species Rhynchomys soricoides. The sequence goes on from JADRCH010000057.1 coordinate 5,554,243, forward strand.
AGGCTGGAATTTAACCTGAAGCTCAGCCATCCCTTCTTCAGCTCCATCTGCCTTTCATATTCAATAAAGCAAAGAGGCATGTGTGTCAAGAAGCTGCAGGATGGCAGCTTCGACAAGAACAGGTCAGTTTCCTGAAGAAAAGCAAAACACAGTAAACCATCTCTTATCCTAAGCAGAGCTGAAGTAGTGGATAATGAAACACACAGCAGGCTTACGATTGCCATGAAGAATGTTGTATTCAGTCAAACAAATTCACACCCAGTAATGATTATTCTACGCAGTGAGATATTACAGAGATGCCAGCTTCCTCTGTAATGTAGTTAACAGGTTAAATCCCACTATAAATGACTGGCAACGTGGAAAACAGAGCACTATGAACTACGACTCTGTTCTCCGAGTTCTCAGAAATGAGAAAATACAACTGCATGTATCAATTTAATTTGGGAGAAAATTTGACAGGACAATAAGAAAATGAAATGTCAGGCTTGATGAAGCTTGTTTTAAATGCTTAGTGAACTCAATTTCAAATTTGTGAGATTTATTTTGATTCGATGTTTCAGTTTTATTCTGAATCTCTAGCTTAATTGCCTATGTGTGTATTCTTTTAGATTAATGCACCATTTCCTAATGTCAGCATATTTTACCCAAATTTTCAGTGTAAGGGGAAAAAAGCATTCATATGTTTTCTCTCAAAATGTTACATGATAATTATTTTACCAACCATTTTTTTAAATTTTGTTTTAGGTGTGAAATCAGCTACTATTCTAGTTGATAGTTTGAGAACAGCACGTTAAATAAAATAAATCTTGATGAAAAGAGAATATGTCTTCTATGTAGATACCTTCATGATACATCCCCAGCAAGCAGGCATTACGATTCATTCAATAAGCACCAAGATCATCAGCTCCCTAAAATCTTCCGATAGCAAAGGAGCATCTTAGAGCACCCTTGTAGCCAAGAGAATGATGAGATAGCACATCAGCAGATGAGCCACTCACTCCCTGGAAGTCAAGAAAGATTTAGAGGAGAGAGGGAAAGATCTAAAGGCAAAGGTTGAACCATGTGCCAAGCGGGGTGAGGAGGTCTTGGAACGAGCTGGATATATCAACTGGCTAGATTAACAAGCTCTGGGCTCGGCAAGAGACCCTATCTCAATGAACACAGTGGAAAGTATATCCAGAAAGAAATTCAACATCAAATGTGGATTCCATATGCACACATACACATGTGTATTCACACAAGTGTACCTACATATGTGCACATATGCGCGCACACACACACACACACACACACACACACACACACGAGTACTCATTCATACTTGACTGCACCACACCCTTGAAGTGGTTTTGTTGAAAACTTGGTTGTACCATGTGATGTTTCTCTGGAAGCTGTATGATGAGAGGATGTTTTGCTGGAGCAGTTATGTGGTATTTTTCTAGAAGCTGTCTTGTGGAAGGGCATGTGATGTTTTGCTGGAGTGGACGCTTGAGAAGACACATGATTTCCAGAAAGAATATAAATGTAACCCCACAGACAGTGAACGATGCTCTTGCATTGGTTTACCTTGCAACACTTTGCTGGCCTTCACTGATCTTTGCTTTCTGTGACTTCATGGAGAGAAACATTCCAGAGAACTTCTCATGGTAGTCTGGTTGCTTCTTGCAGCTTCTTTGGATTCCTGTCAATTTGGGGAGTCTTGCAGTTTCTTTTGGATCGAGCCACTCCTTCTGATTCATGTTTGATGTTTGGACTGGACAGCTGATATCCTGACAATGAAGATTGGAATTGCCCCAAAGAACTACTTCTAAACGGGTCCACAATACCCTTTCCCTAGCAACCTTTCCTTACACCCCTCCCCCCCCGATCTCTGGTCTAGGCTAGAAGGGAGGTTAAAGGATCGTCTTAGTCAGGGTTTCTATTCCTGCACAAACATCATGACCAAGAAGCAAGTTGGGGAGGAAAGGGTTTATTGAGCTTACACTTCCATGCTGCTGTTCATCACGAAAGGAAGTCAGGACTGGAACTCAAGCAGGTCAAGGAGCAGGAGCTGATGCAGAGGTCATGGAGGGATGTTAACTTACTGGCTTGCTTTTCTTGGCTTGCTCTCTTTATAGAGCCCAAGACTACCAGCCCAGGGATGGCACCACCCACAAGGGGCCTTCCCCCCTTGATCACTAATTGAGAAAATGCCTTACCGCTGGATCTCATGGAGGCATCTTCTCAACTGAAACTCCTTTCTCTGTGATAACTTCAGCTTGTGTCAAGTTGACACACAAAACTAGCCAGTACAATTGACCCCTTGTCAGCTTGACACACAAATACATCACTATTAAGCCTCAACCCTTACTTTTTTATTTATTCCCAAGATCTAAATAACTTTAGAAGTCCCACAGTCTTTGCAAATTCTTACATATTAAAATTTCAATCCCTTTAAAGATATCCAATCTCTTAGAATTCAAGGTCTTTTTACCATCAAAAGTCTCTTAACTGTGGGCTCCACTAAAATACCTTCTTCCTTCAGGGGGGAAAATATATCAGGGCACAGTCACAATCAAAAGCAAAATTAAACTCCAACCATCCAATGTCTGGGATCCACTCACAATCTTCTGGATTCCTCTAAGGGCTTGAGTCACTTCTCCAGCTCTGCCTTTTGTAGCACACACCTTGTTTTCTAGGCTCCAGATGCCTGTATTCCACTGCTGCTGCTGTTCCTGGTGGTCATCTCATGGTACTGGCATCTCCAAAACACTGCTGTCTTCTGCTGCAACTAGGTTTACCAACACCTTCTCATAGGCTCTCTTCATGGTGTCAAGCCTCACCTTCTTTGCATGACCCCTTCAGTCCTGGGTCATCAATTGCAACTGAGGCTGCACTTTCACCAATGGCCTTCCTCAGCCTCTTGAAGTACTGAGCCTCGACTCCTTTGCATGACCCCTTCAGTCCTGGAATTGCAACTGAGGCTGCACTTTCACCAATGGCCTTCCGAGGCTTCTCACAGTGCCCAGGCCTCAGCTGCTCTTCATGACTCCTTCATGCCTTCAAAACCAGTACCACCTGGGTGACTCTTACACATTACCAAGTCCAGCCACAGCACAAGGTATAACCCTGGCTATCTCTGGAAAGCAGCCTCTGTGCTCTCAGAAAACACTTCTCAGAAGATTTTACCTCAATGATGCTGGTCTCCTCTCAATCACTGCCAATTTCCCAGCTCCAGCTAAGCAGCATAAATAGTCCCAACAATGCAATAGTTTTGCTTTACTAGTTCTGGTATCTTGTAATTCAGAGCTGATCTTCAGCCCCAGCTAACCAAAACCACAGAATCTTCACAGTCAAAATAGCAAAGGCCCTGATAAATCTTTAATCTTCCCTCTTAAATTTCACAAGCCAGGCCTCCATCTTCCACACTGTTCTCAACATTATCTTCCAAGCTCCTACACAACATCAAACAGAGCTCTTAACATCGAATGGATCTTCTAGCCCAAAGTTCCAAAGTCCTTCCCAAAACATGGCCAGGTTGTCACAGGAATACCCCACTATGCTGGTACCAATTTGTCTTAGTCAGGGTTTCTATTCCTGCACAAACATCATGACCAAGAAGCAAGTTGGGGAGGAGAGGGTTTATTGAGCTTACACTTCCATGCTGCTGTTCTTCACGAAAGGAAGTCAGGACTGGAACTCAAGCAGGCCAAGGAGCAGGAGTTGATGCAGAGGCTGTGGAGAGATGTTCCTTACTGGCTTGCTTGCTTCTCTTGGCTTGCCCAGCCTGCTTTTTTATAGAACCCAAGACTACCAGCCCACAGATGGTACCACACACAAGGGTCCCTCCCACCTTGATCCCTAATTGAGAAAATGCCTTACCGCTGGATCTCATGGAGGCATCTTCTCAACTGAAGCTCCTTTCTCTGTGATAACTTCAGCTTGTGTCAAGTGGACACACAAAACTAGCCAGTACAAGCATTTAAGAAGCCTAATTACAGGGGGTTTTGAAAAATCTAAGCTTATACCGCCCACGTGCACACATGCACATGTACATACACACACACACACACACACACACCACATAAGATTTACAGTAATGTGAGATGCATGGATGGTTGTAGGCACATGCAGCCGGAGGACATGGGGTTTAAAGAAAAGTTCCAAGTTAGGCAAGACACAGGAGGCAAGGGAGTGGAGACTGTGAGAGCCTTGCTCGGTGTGCAGAGGTAGAGTTTAGATAATTTGGGGTGAAATGGAACAAGTTCATCTCTTGTCTGACACCAAAAGCTATGTTTTTTATTGACTTGTATTTTATATATACGTTTATTTTCCTGGACACAGGAAGCATCTGTCTGAAACTGGATAACCAGTGAAACATCATCCAAAGTCATTACAGTAAGCACAATTATAGGGATGATCAGGAAGTCTCTAGGAAGTGTTTCATAAAGTAACTCATGAGAGCATGGTGGCCAGAACTGACTGCTGGGTACCTGCAAGGCACCAAGGCTGGTAAATATCATGTGCTGCTTGGTTATTCTGCGATGCTGACCAGGGAAGCAGGGCTGTCCCACCCCATTTCTGATTTACAGGTGTTCATCTCAAAGTGTTATTAGTGTCTCCTTGTCTCCGGACAGGGTAGCCTGCCCCACTGTGTGGCAAGGAGAAAAACACAAAAGAGCAAAGTAGGCCAGGACTGAAATCAGTGTTCTTGAGAGCAGCAGAAGGTGAGCATTCCCAGGAGAGGTTAGCATTGCACATCCCATAATAAAAAGATGCCTGTAGTGGGAAAGAGGAGCCCGAAGTTGAGTGTGAGGAGCTCATCCATGCAGAGAAGCTTAATCAGGAAGTCCAGCAGTCTGCCTCAGTTTCCCTACTTGGTTTCTCCTGGATGTCCTGAGCACCAGCTTGAGAACCAGATGAGTTAACATTTCTACTGTTGTTTGTTCTTTCGCTTGGAAGTCTTGCCCCCAGGGACAGACAACCTGCTCTGTGCAGGCCTCACTCAAACTAGCTGGTGGACTTAATGGGGCTCCCTCCCCCAAGTGATTTCTGCTAGGGGTTTTGAAAACATGATTTGATGCTGTTGTGGTATCTGTCTGTCTCTCTATCTCTGTCTGTCTGTCTTTCTGCTACTTGATATGCATTTTTTTTTTAACTTTTACTTGCTGTGTACTTAATAAACTCCTTCATTTAAAACCAAGTGTATATCTATGGTGGATCATCCAGCAGACTGTACAGAAGAGTGAGTGAAAAATCAAGGCTATGTGACTGTCAATTTGATTGTATTGAGTAGCCTGGGAGATCAGCAGACACCCTCATCTGTGTAGGTAAAGGCATATCCAGGGCTGATCAGTGTTCAGACCTCTTCCATGGCTTAACCCACTGGGTTAAGGCTGAAGAGAGGTACCAGAGAGATGGCTCAGCAGTTAAGAGTACCTGCTGCTCTTGCAGAGGACCTGAAGTTGATTCCCAGCACCCACATGGTGGCACACGACCATCAGTTACTCTAGTTCCTGGGAATTTGTTGACCTCTTCTTGTCTCTGTGGGCACCTGCACACATGTGGTGCACAGACTCATACACATAAATAAAAATAAATTTGAAAAAAAATCAGATTAGATTATTTTGCGATGGTGGTGGTGGGGCTCGCAGGCTGACTGGAGAATGTGGCTCACTGGGAAGTGTGTTTCTGAAGAGCACCTGGTTCTTTGCCCCGTCCCTGATGTTTCCCCAACCCCTTCCCATGCCTTGTTTTCGTGGAATAGAAGCTCCTAGTGTGTGCCATCATGATGTTCTCAAAAAAATGCCAAGGACTATGGAGTGAGCCAAAATAAATCTCTTCCTTTTAATCCTGTCAGGCATTGGATCAGAGTGACACACAGTGAACACGGACATTGGCCATACTTTCACTGTGACCAAGGGAGAAGGTGAGCCACCATCACCACACAAACATCAGGGGAAAAGGCTGGAATGCCAGCAGGGGCTCACACCATAGAGGAGACTGAGCTGGAAACAGGAAGAAAACACCAAGAGAGATGTTGCTGGAAGAAGCAAGATATAAATATAAGTATTCACAACTGCTATGACAATCGCATTTGATCAAATGATTAACAGTAAATAAAAAACTGTCATACTTTCTCACTGCACTTAGGGAAATTTATAAACTGCTCATATTAATCTTATTTACCATAGCAAAAACATGGAAATAAACAATATATTGGTGGTGAGAGGCCTAATATCCAGCCTTGAAAACGGAACACCTCAATGGAAAATATGAATAACTTAGAATGTTGCAAATAAAAAGTAATTCCTAAAAGTACATCTTCAGAAATCTTAAAATCTACAATACTCATTCATAGATGTTTATCATTCAGCTATAAAATACATACCAATAAGAAGCATAAATCACATGCTGGTTCTGGTTAGAGTTGGGCAAAGACACAAAAGAATGATAATGGAGTCCTCAGACGGAGTGCTTTGCTCATTAGCATCCATTGTATTGTGTTTTATCTGACACTGAGTGAAATGTATAAAGTACATTTTGAAACTTTATCAAAAGATAATGAAGAGGTATTTTTCATGTACCAAGAAACTAAATTGGATTCTCTTAATTTTTAACATCTGCTCTGTTCTGTTCAATTTACAGCATTTATAGTACTAATTGTCAGTTGAAAAAAAAATTATCTTCACTCTGTAAGTCATTTCACAGGCCTGTAAAAATAAAGACTACTAGAGGAAAAATATGAAAATAAAAGCAAGTTTAGGAAAAAAAAAAACCATTGTGCTTGGTACTAACACACGAGTTATCTCTTTCAATGTTGGGCCTGATGTTTTAATATAAACTTAATTAAATTCATTAACTTACAGCAAGAAAATCCGGCCCCTCTGTATTGTGAATGAAAAGAAGCAATCCATTTAGTTGGTCTGTTTGAAACTTCAGGAAAATCTCAAAGTCCTTTGCAGCATGAAACGTATCTGAACGAAGCTCCAGGAATCCTTTAAGACAAGAGTGTGTGCTCACATCAGCATACTGCAGGCAGTATAGGAGTGTGGTGAGTGTCTGAAAAAGGTAGGCCTTTAACGGAAAAATAAACTATGTCACTACAGTTATGCTATGACACACAGTTTAAGCCACCTTATAATCAATCAACTTAGAGACAGGAGGCTGACTTGGGTGTTTAATGAGGAATAGTCTAAATCTGCCAAGCCACACTGTTCCATTCCAGGGCCATGCCATGATGGTCAGGGCATACACAGAGGCAGGTGGGAAGGAAAGTCACTACCTCACAGTTTTCTTCAGCCTCTGCAGTGGTGGCAGGGATGGCCCTGTTCACCAGAGGTCCCTCAGAGGACCGTTTAACCCCATGCTGAGCTTTGAAGATGGGCATCCTACAGCTATATATTAAGGGCAGTTGAATGTTGAGTCGTTTTAGCAATAAAAACTCCTTGGTGCCATTTCTTTCACAGTAACCTGCATGCTGACATCTGTTACCTGATTTATACATGTGACACAAACCAAGAACTCTGGGGCCCACCAGAGATGTCACTTGTAAATATATACCCTGAATGTTAACAGTTATATTTTATATCCACACTTTTAAAATAATGTAGGATTCAATGTACACAGTTCTGCAATATAAACTCATTAAAGTAAATTGGGCGGCGGCGGAGGTTAGTTGAGACCATGCAGAGAACATATATGCACTGCTATCATGTGGATCTTGGATGGCCTCAAATCATTCAAAAGTGGGATCTAGTGGGAGACCTTGAGGACCAACGAGGAGACATGAGAAGCAGAGTGTGACCTCTCCTCACCGACAAGGAGTGGTTTTACAAGGGCACACGATCCCACCAGGATGTGTTCCTCTCAGGGACACATCAGAAGCCATTGAAACCTGGAAAACTGAGAGTCAAAGTTAACTGTTGTCTTCTTAACTTGACATCCCCAGATACTTGGTGACTGAGACAGAAAGATGATTACTGTAAGCTGAGTCACCAGCTATGGCTCACCTGCTCCCAGGAACTGAACTCCTTCTTCTAGGTCAGTGGGGCACCCCTCCCAGCTGTGACACACATTGACCTGCTCCTCAGAGCTCTGCCAATCCAAAGGTAGCCATGTCCCAGAGGGGTTGTAACCCTTCATGATGGACACATCCTTGAGGCAGCCTGCAAAGCTTCTTTGGACTATCTCTGCAAAAGTGAAAGGCATCAAGGAACACGCTTCATTCAATGGTGTAGACTTTATTATTCAGCAATCCATTTTACCTGGCATTCAAAAAGAAGAAACCTACAAGCACTAGTACCCCAGGTTCCTGAAAATTACAAGTCATGCAACCCCAGTAGCTACAGTGATTGGCTGCAATTTCCTGTTTGGCTCTAGCTCATTCACAATGAATTTGTAGAAACAGATTTATGAAAAAAAAAATAATGAAATTAGATATTTTGCTGTTAGCAAGAATGCTGCCTTTTGAATTAACCCGGAAATTGTTTTCCTAAGCCTCCAAAGTAAGTGCTAAGCACTTCAAAAATAAGGTTTAAGGCTGGAAGAGGGTTCATTTGGTGAAGTGCTGACAAAAGCCTGGCGACCTTGGTTTGGATCCCCAGCACCCTCTTAAAAGGCCCAGAATCCCTTCCTCCCAGCACTGTTGACAACCCTAATGCTCAGGGCCTAGGGGGAAATGTAGAAGGGTCCCTGAAACTCACTGTACACTCAGCCTAGACAAAGCCAAGAGCTCGTAGTCTTTGTGAGAGATTCTATCTCACAAATAAAGAGCAGAAAGTCATTGGAGACAACAGACATAGACCACTGACATCCATGGACATGTGCCATGCTCACAGGTGCATAAGCACTCACACACATGAACAATGAATACCTCTCACCCAAACACACATATGAACACACATCTCCACACATGGATGGCCACACTTATCCCAGGGTCCCAGTCTTTCCATGACATCTGGAATGCTACATGGAAGCCTTTTGAGAGAAACTCCTGTGGTGTCCTGTGAGCCCTAGTAAGACCTGGAAAAACCCTAAGACCATTAGTAGGCATTTGGAGGTGATTGTTGTCAGGGTCATGTAATTTTTTATTATATTTGTGTGTGTGTGTTTCTGTGTAAGTACATGCATGCTATGGTGAACATGTGGAGATGGGAAGATAATTTTTCAAAATTAGTTCTCTCCTTTTATCATGTGGATCCCAGGGAATGAAGTCATCTTGCCAACTTCTCTATGTCCCTGGTGGCAACTTTTATTAGTTTCATTTTGGAGTATGGTTTTGGTTTTGTATGCTGAAAATAAGGAGTATGTGTGTATACGTGCAGTGTGTTTGTGTGTGTGTGTGTGTGTGTGTGTGTGTGTGTGTGTGTTAACTTGACACAGGTTACAGTCATCTGAGAGGAGGGAATCTCAGAGAAAGTGCACTCCTAAGATTGGCCCACAGGCAAGCCTGTGCAGTATTCTCTTGATTTATGGTTGATGTGGAAGTGTCTAGCCCATTTTGGGCAGTACTATCCCTGGCCAGATTGTCCTGGAATGTAAATAGAAAGCCAATTGAGCAAGTTGTGAAGAACAAGTCAGCAAGTAGTGTTTCACCATGGCTTCTGGTTTAGTTCCTGCCCTGAGTTCCTGCCCTGATTTTCCTTTATGACAGCCTATAACTGTAAGCTGCAATAAGCCCCTTCCTTCCCAAGCTGCTTTTGGTCATTATATTTTATCACAGAAAAAAATCCTTAATTAAGATAGGATCTATTTTATTAATATCATTAAAACTTACTTTCCATTTATTTTATATGTATTAGTGTTTTCTCTATCATCTATCATCTATCTATCTATCTATCATCTATCTATCTATCATCTATCTATCTATCATCTATCTATCTATCTATCTACCATCTATCTATCATCTATCTATCTATCTATCTATCTATCTATCTATCTATCTATCATCTATCTAATGTCTAGCTCTATATCTGCATCTGTATGTTTGCACATCTAGTGGTCACAGTGCCTGCAGAGACTAGAAGCGGGTGTCAGATTGCGAGCCACCGTGTGGTGCTGAGAAGAAAGTCTAGGTCCTCTGAAAGAACAAACGACACTCTTACCCACTGAGCCCTCTCTCCAGCCCCAGTAGCATAATTATAGAATTTGGGGGATTGGGATAGGATCATCCATCTGTAACCTCTTTTGTGACTGTCACATGATACACTTGAAATGTTTCTCAGACTTCTGGGAGTTAAGTTTCCCATTCTTGTGTTATTTCCCTTTGATTAAAAGTCTCAGAAAAAAAATCTCTACACACATTCTACAACTGAATGAATCTTAATATAAGCCACTTTGGCAACAGCCTAATGAACTTTTTGAATGGCACTAACTTGACATTGAGAAGGTAAGTAGAACTATTGAAGTCGCCATGAGAAAGAAGAGGGCTAAAAATTAACACACACACACACACACACACACACACACACACACCACAATGGTAATATCCCTTCATACTTTTAAATACTGTAAATAGATTGTACTTAAAGTTTTGAGTACAACATTATGCTTGTTGGTATTAATTGTAAACTTGATACAAGCTATAATCACCTGATAAGAGTATTAATGAGTGACTATCTAGAGCAGACTGCCCTTCGGGCACATCTGTAGAGGGACATCTTTGTTTAAGGTCATTGATGCTTAATGTGGGAAGATATAACACACTGCAGGCAGCACCATCCCCTGGATTTGAGTCCTTGGCTGTGCAAGAGTGGAGAAGGTGAGCTAAATAGCAAGCAGGTATTGACTCATATTCTCTCTCTGTTCTTGACTGTGGATGTGACCAACTGTCTTATGTTCCTGCCATGGTTTCCCTGCAGGGATGGACTGTAACATGGAACGGCAAGCTAAATGCACCCCTTCTTCCTTACAGTTGTGTTGCTGGGGTGTTTCCCCAGCAACAGAAGCAACGCCAGAATAATATATATTTCCACTTCCTGTGAAACTCACCAAGCCTCTTCTGGAGGATGGTATGACCTTGAGGCAGCCCACCCACAAACAGTTCTGTGTAGCTTCCCATCACAGAGCTTCCATTCAGAGAAGTCGAGGAGCCTGTGGGAGAGGAGATGAGAATTACAGCTTCCTCAGGGGAATCTCCAGAGTGAAACTCATCACAGAGCTTTGGTACCCAGATCTCCTGCATCTATTTTATCTCTTTGACTATTAGCTCCCAAATAGGCAGCTGCTGTAAGCCTGCATCTCAGCAGCAGCCCCTCCCTGTCTGCTACCAAATTGGCATCCTTGTCAGACCCTAACATGTAACATAAAGTGTTCTGATACCCTAAGGCCTGTTGCCCACCATTTCCTTCATCCGGGCCTGATATCCACTGTTTTGTTTTGACCTAAACTACACATATTTCTTCCTAGATATTTTCATGTTTCCTTTCTTGGCCCCTCGTCTCTCTACTCAGATGTTATAAGAAAGTGCTTACCCAATAGTCCCAAGTCAAATTTAATACTCCTCTCAATGCACAAAACTTTTATGACAATGGCCCCATGCCAATCAGCTGTGAGTCTCTAAGGTCTGGGCTGGTGACTATAAGAGGCTGTTCCCAGAATGCTCCTCAGCATCCTAGAGGGTAAATTAGGCTGAGTTTCCTATTGAGTTAAAGCCTTATCAACACAGATAACACTTAGCTGCCCTGCTTTTACATTCTCATAACTTGTTATGACTTGATAATTTTATTACCGTCGACCACCACCTTCATCTACACCACAGCCCCCACAAAGCTCTGTTTCCTCTTTACTATCTGCACACCTACAACAATGGTAGAACATAGTGGGAGCTCATTAAAATCAGTTTTAACCTAAATGGATCCATGAAATCCTCTATCATTGGATGAAAATGGAAGACAGAACCAGCTAGGAAGAAAACCATAGTCAAATGCAAACCGGGTATGTGGGCAGAGTCCTGCCTACCCACCGCAGGAACTGAGAAGAGTCAGTTACATTTTTGAGCCTTGTTTTTTCTCATCTTTGTGCACAGCTCTCACTTTCCTTGCTTGCCTTCTGGAGGCAAAAGGGAACATCGCCCAGGTAATCAAGAGCCTCTGCACAGTGTAAATAATGCACAAAATACAGAACGGCTGATGGTAACTTCATTTCCATTTCTGCTTTGACTGGAGTCCTATCTGTATATGGAGTTGATGACCAGAGTTTACCAGTGGGAAAGCCAAGACCAACTAAGAGACAGATCTCATGGGGACTAGTGTGAAACTGAATGGAGAAATCAATGTGAAATTCCCACATGAATGCACGCAAACACACACACACACACACACACACACTCATACGCACACAGAGACAGAGGTACGCATAGCTCCTTACCTGTGTACTGCCCATCAACAGTGATCTGGCCAAAAGCCTGATATCTGATTGCAATGATTTCATGCCACTCTCCATCATTGTATCCTTGGCTATAATCATCAGCTGTGGGAACTTCCACTAGCGATCCCTTAAGAGAATGAATGAATGAACAAACAGATGAATGAATGAGTGCTCACACTCTCATGTCACATATATGTTTTAAACCAGTTCACAGCTTTCAGCATTATGATCCCAACACAAAGCAGCCACCCTTCCAGATACTCGACACACAAGTTGGCATCTACTAATCTCCCATGACCATCCTGTGGTGTACATCTGAAAACCACAATGACCAAATATGAGCAGAAGTCTCCAGACCAGACTCTCTTACAGAGGCACTTATATTTTGGGTACCCATACCCATGTTTTATTGTTCATGGAAAATTGTAAAGAGGAAGGGAAGAATTTAAAACTGAGAAAAGCTGTGAAAATTTATTCTAAGGATAAATAAGCATCAGAAAATTTTGCTTCTCTTCATGAATAATCTCATTATGTGCACTGAAAGAGGGGATAGGAGGTGACCCATGTTAAAGTGAGTAATTATTTATTGAACTTAGGTGCTGAGTTAAGGTTGGTACTTAGTGCTTTGTAGTGTAAAAATGTAACATTTATAGTTCTGGTAGATCATAATAACACAGTGAAAAAGCAGTCCTTGAGTATGATGGCAGTGAATGGCAGATACCAAGAGGAAAAATAAGAGAGGTGGGGGGGGAGCAGACAGACTAGCACAGGAGAGCCATATGCAAATCAGAATCCATACAAGAAACTCCACCCCTGTTAGCCAACATTTACTATCATGACTCAGAAAACAGATCCCTCCAAACCTAAGGAAGATAAATTTAATTTTGAGGTTAATTTACCTGAGAAAAATAAAATAGAAAGTTATTGCAAGTTCTTAGACACTAAAAGTGAGATTGGTTTAAATAACACATATTTTTAAAAATAATTTTAAATCAGGATTGAAGAGCTTGGGTTAAGAGCACTAGCTGCTCTTGCAGAGGACCTGGGTTTGTTTTTCAGCACCTCCATGGCATTTGGCAACCATCTGTAACTCCATTTCTTGGGGATTCTGCACCCTCTTCCAGCCTCTTCCGTTACTGCACACACATGGTATTCAGATTCATGCAGGCAAACACTCATAAAATACTAATAATTGTTTTAATTATCTAGAATGTTCCATCAAATGCTAACAATTTTAGTCAATTGTTTTCCTAAGAGAAAAAGCTAGTAATTCTCTCATGTAATAGATTTACATGGCTGAGCACAAGGCATTAAATATAGTTTCCTACACAAAATATTTCTGTTTATATTTCCCTAAAGATAGACTATGCCCATTCTATACATTTAACTAACCCTTGTTAAGCCTCATAGTATACTTGGCAACACACATGATATAGAGAAACTTATGTTACTAATATTTACAAAAACCAAACGACAACAACAATAGCAACAAAACCAACCGGAAGGAGCTTCCAGTTTCCCACCAGTACAAGTAGTTCCCTCTTACATGGACAATACCCCAACTTACGTAGACAACCTGGGCAGCGAGGCACATGACTGTTTCCAAAGCTATCTCTAACCCTAGACTCTTTTTCTTTCTTGTGTTTTTTTCTACCTATCCTTTTATTTTTCTTCAACTCTATTTCAACATTTTAATATTTTACAAACACACATTTCATTATCGTGGTTTAATAATTAAAACCAGAACTGGTGTCGTGCCCAATTAATGTGCCCTGGTAGTATGCCCATTAGTTTTTCCATTAGTGAATTCAACAATACTAATGGGATTACTAGCATGGGATGCTAATTGGGTGTGACATAAGAAACTGGCTTACTTCTGAGCATACCCTTGCTAATGATGAAATTAATGAGCATTTTATTAAACGCTGTCTCATCAAAGTGTACTTAGCGTTAAAATTGTTACAAACAGTTCTGCATTTTAAGGATCAGGTGTCTGAGGCGGAGGCTCTGCACATTTTGTTTGGCAATAATCTGAAGCAGTGAGAGTTCTCGCCATCAGAAATCATATTGATTGGTTGCAGATCCACCAAGGTATCCTGTAGCAGAGTGGGCCAAACTTGCTTCAAGTCTTAGAGGAACTTTGCATAGCATTCATTGATGAGGATGCCAATATCCCCAAATAATAATTCTACAAATGGATCTGGTGTTGTGTTCAGAAAACACCAGGCATAGCAATTACAGTCTGGTCAGAATCACTTTAAAGTTTGATTTTCAAAGGTTTCTTGTCTGTGAAGATATAACATTCTGTGTATTTTCTGTGAATGCCACTGAGTACAGAATACCAAAGGGACAAATTAAGTTAAAGCTGGGCAGTAAAATACCACCTTATCAAGTCTGTGCAAAATTGATGTAGCCAAACAAAGAACTAGAACATTGTAGCTTTTAGAGACTCCGTGAAACTACAGAAGTTACAGTTATGATTCATTTCTCATTTTGGTCTCTTTTAAAGCTTCATTTTTATTATTTTAAAGTGTGTGTGTTTATGTGTGCGTGCGTGTGTGCGATTGCAGCTCCCTGCAGAGGCCAGAGGCATCAGGTCTCCCTGGAACTGGAGTTACACATGGTTGTGAGGTGCCAGATGCTGGTGCTGGGGATAGAACTTGGGTCCTCTGTAAGAGCAGTGTGTGCTCTTACCTGGTGAACCCTCTTTGCTATCCCCTGCTTTCATCTCTTAACACTTATTCCCAGCATTCCGTTCCTGAGGTACACATTTCCAGTTTTAACTGTCACTAGGAATACTTCTTCTTTTCCCTAAATATTTATGCAATGGAAGGTACTGGATACACAAAAGCGAAGCTAAGTGGGTTTTAAGATATATAGCCTCTCTCTGTGGGGGATTTAGCCATTCAAACAGTTCAGCTTTCAGGTTTATTAGGACATTTTAAAACTTGAAACATTCGAGAGAATATGAAGTTATTTCGAAATCACGTTGTAGACAGAGACTTTAAAACTCCTAGAAAATGTCCTTTTCCAAATTCCAAATTAAATTCCTGTGAATGGATTCAGGAAGAACCAATTAAAAGTCACGGCTTATTCTGGGACAAGTCAAAGCATCTAATAAACAAAGTAAAATCACTAAATACTAACATGTCATCACGGGATATTAAAAGTTTGAAATTTCATCTCAGAAAATAGATGATCTGATTTAACTCAGTTTTAATCACAATTATCTAACATTTAACCAGATAACCTGTCAGAGGTGTTTAGCCTGCCTCTATATTCTCCAAGGCTTGGGGTAGGGATAAAGCAATGACAGTCCAATAAGTAAAACACATTAAGCATATAATTACCAGTGTGATGGGAACAATACAGAGGTCACTAGGCAACCTTGTTTTAATTTGCAGAGAAAAGGAAGATAATGACTTACAGTGATGCTTAAAGTACTTAAAACACACGGAATTATAGTGTCAATATCAGATGCATAAAACAAATGTGCCTGCTTCTTTAAATGTGACTTATCTCTCACTACGCATAAGAATCTATCTTCAGTTTCTTATCCAAAAGTGAGAACAAACAAATGGAGACTGTTCAGATTTTTCTCTATTTGGCAGTTCCAATACTTGTCTAAAAATAAGCATGGTCTTCATTATGCAGTCAGCAGACATGTCCAGTTAACCTGCATTAGCTATGAATTCCTTAGAGGTGGGTGAGGGTACAGTCCCTGCTGGCTGGTGCTCACTGCCTCATGGATTGACTCCTGGCTCAGGAGCATTTAGTATTATATATCTGATTATATCTTCTCAAATACACCCGAGGCAAGCCTGCTCAACCAATACCTTACTTTTTCAAAAGTAAGTGAATTGTCAGTGTGCTGAAAACAGACAGCTTTTGCCTCATGCAGACCGATTATTATTCCAGACAGAAATGTGCTTACCCAGCATCACTGAGCCTTCCTTTCTCCACCTGGCTTCCTACTTTGACTAGCATAGTTTTCTTAGTATTTGGTCAGTATCTGCCAACTCAGTAGACACCTAGGATGATGCTATATGGGGCAGGGGCAGAGGGCTGAGAAGGTGGCAGCAGGGTCAACTGGGGTATAAGAGCAGAAGGGATAGAAAGTGTTCTCTGTCACTGTGACTTCAACCAGCCTGTCTATCTGATGGGACTCCAGAGAGCTTCCCCGTAGCACCATCAGGATCATGACAGTCATTTGCTCTCTTCATCCCCTGCAGTCTTGAAGGACCCCAGAGTTTTTTTTGAAAGAGAGCAGGACTCACATCAAAAGAGATGGGGTGTTGGCATTCAGATCTGGAATCACACAGTTTTCATTCTCCAGATGCTGTGTCTCAGATGTTTAAGGATGTGGGTGTGTCCATGCATGCGTTTATTACAAAACTCTTAGTATGGGAGGGCCATTTGTAGTTCCTGGGACTATGGGTTGTCACTTTTTGATGTTTGTGTTACAGAGCCTAATCTGAGCCTGATTTGAGTTCTTTTTATTCTAGGTATTTGGTGTGTGTGTGTGTGTGTGTGTGTGTGTATGTGCACATGTATGTTGCATACATGTGCTTGTGTGAACATGTGTGTGAGCATGTGCACATATATGTTGCATACATGTGCTTGTGTGAGTGTGTGTGCATGTGCACATATGTATTGCATGCTTGTGCTTCTGTGAGTATGTGTGTGTGCATGTGCACATGTGTGTTGCATACATGTGCTTGTGTGAGTATACACACATGTGTGTGCAGGTGCATGTGTGGATGCCATAGGTCAAAGTACAGTATCTTCCTCCTCAATTACCCTTCCTCTTCTGCTTTTAGATAGGGTCTCTCACCAAATCTGGAGTGCAGGGATTCTGCTAGGCTGTCTGGCTAATGCACTTCTAGGAGCCACCTGCCTCCCCAGTGGCTCCCACCACACTAGCTTTTTATGTGTAAGCTGGGGATCTAAGCTCAGGCCCTGAATGTGCACAGCAAGGACTTTAGGTCACTGAACTATCCTCTGCCCTGTAAGTTCTTAACCAAGTTGTACAGAAAAGCACAAACAAATCTGCACTCAACACCTCTTCTGCCCTGAGGTCTAAAACAGTTGGTCTAACTTAGGATGACAATGAAGTTTTGACTAAAGAGGTAGCTTTGAGGATGAACTGCCATCCCTAAAGAGAGCCTCTCTGCCCTTTTTAGAGCCACTGGGTAAGTGCTGAAGCGGTCTAAGCTTTGCTCCACCTGGCTTCTCAGATATCCTCAGATAAGAAAGTTCAGGGCAGAGCTCGCTGACATTCTTCTTCCTGTGCCTGCTGCTTGCTTACCCTGTTTTTCTTTCATTTTTGTGGACTTTTCACAATTTAGCATTTGGTTTCTTCATCCCTCATGTTTATCTGTGCATTTTCTGAAAGCTTTTATTTAATGATAATTCTTTATCTTATGGAGAAATGGCATCAGGGTGATGGAGTTCCTAACCACCTCCTATGCAAAGCAGGCTCATTACAAAGCTTTCTATTCAGTCCTCTAGTCCCCTGCAGCTAATTTTAGTTGTTGATGTTTTTCCTTTTTCTTTGATATGGTCTTCATTTCCTCCTTGTTTTAATGCTCTTCCATATTCAAGATGGTCTCTGCCTGTAAAACTCATCATTACTTATGTACTCACTGGACACTCGGGGTTAAGACGATGTGGTGAGGTTTATTCTTTATCCTGGCTTCTCTTTGGGGTATTTTAGATGCTTTTCACCTTCAGTTCATAAGCCTTACTGTCTTCTTTCATACACTACCGAGGCCATCATTTGTCCTAAGTTTCTGAATATTCAGAAGCATCCTTGTTTGTTGATGAAAAGAAGCACCTAAGGAATGCTAAACCATCCTGGAGACAGCTTGATACTTGCTTCATCTTCTTGTGAGAGGCAGTCTTATAAAACCTCTGTTGACTTTGAACTCTTGGCAATTCTCCTGTCTCTCCCCAAGTTACAGGAGTACCTCCCTAGCTTTAGACCTAGGTTGCATGGTTTTAAAATCTGCCACTTAGTAACTAGGCAACATTGGGGGAAATGTACTTGTGTCTCAGAATGCTCACCTGGGAAATGGGATGTAAGGGTGCCCACCCCATTGATGTGTCCATGATTAGGTTCAGGCATGCAGAACTCTGGGCAGAGAAAATGTGCTGACTCCTGGCTGGGATTTGCTGGGGATTTTCAATAAATTTATAAGAGGTCCCTTGTCAACACAGACGTTTTTAAATGTAATGTTATTTTTATCTTAGCCCTTCTTTCCTTCTTGTTCTGGAACTTTCTCCAACTTTATGTTTTACCAATGTAAGCCTCAAAAATATCTCCTCTAATTAATCTCTTTAAAGTGTTCAAAGGAAAAAAAAATAATGTTTTTAGCTCTGTAATTGAAGCTACTTTAGTGTGCTGATTTCAGTCTACAGCAACCATCTGCCTTGTCTCCCATGGCAGCTGCAGCTTCTCTGTCTCTCTAGCTATTGGGTTTGCTGGGGATGTTATTTATCTGCATAGTGTCTCTGACTCTGTCCTTCCTCTCCCTCTCTCTCTCTCTCTCTCTCTCTCTCTCTCTCTCTCTCTCTCTCTCCCCCACCCCCGGCATCCAATAAGAAGCTGAAGTTTTAGAAGGGGTGGGGCATCCAGTGGTCCTTGTCACAAAGGTCATCTAATTCCCAAGCTCAGGACCTATCAGGCCACTTCAAAGACTGCATGAAGCAACCTTTACTGGCATGTCTTCCATTCTCAGCTTCACTAAATAGGAAAGTCCCACCTACCTGTTGAGCCTGGCAGGATCCTCAGACATACTTGATCCAAAAGGTACCAGGGGGCACCTTTCATTACTTAGGTTACTGGGTGTCCAAGTCTGGGTTCTTCCCACAAGGTTACAGGGTGTCTACACCCTGGTTCTTCCCAAAATGTCATAGGGTGTCTGAGCTTCCAGTTCTCCCCGGAAGTTCACTGAGTGTCTGAGCCCCAGTTCTCCCTGGAAGTTCACTGAGTGTTCAAGCTTGGGTTCAAGCTTTGATCCCACCACCAGGTCACTGGGTTTCCAGGTTGCAAAAGTCTGAGGCCCTCCCCCATAGCTCTTAGTCCAGAATCCTAAATAGACCTTGGACACAGCGTGGGGAAGCCCCACCACTTTTGATAATATCACATAAAATATTTAGAAGTATTGTTCATGACTTCAGTTGCAGGTTTTACAGGGAAGACATAAACGAATGGAGAGTAAATAGTCTTCTTTCTCACTAAATCACTCACAGGCTGAACATGCTGCCTAATGTCTAATGGCCACTAGAACTTCCTGAGAAGACCGACCGCTCTGACCAAAGCTTCCATTTTATGCTCATGTGATCGCAAACATCTCTCCCTAAATATTTACAGAATAGTTTAAATTAATCATTTCATTCCATACATCTAGGTTGTTTCCCAGGGCTGTGACCATATTAAAATTTAAAACCATCCGCATCTGAAACATGAAGTTAAACCATACATAACTATCACTTACATATTTGCTAGTTAAGTAGTTATCTACTTAAGTAAAACAGTAAAGGCTGAAAGAAAGGGAAGAGAGAACACAGGCCTGAGAGAAAACAAAGTCACCATTTATTCTCTGAAGAAAAAGAAAACCGGTTCAGATTTATTTTAAATAATGTGTTGATTTCTTTCTGTGTCAAGGTCTCCCCTGTTAGCCCAGGTTGGCCAGGAATTCACTACACACCAAGGCTGGCCTCCCATTCACAATAGCCTTTGAGCCCCAGCTCTTGAAGGTCAGGATCCCAGGCACACACCAGTGAAGCTCTACATTTTGACCCATCATAGAGTAGCATACTAATTTGAAGCCGTAGCTTCCTGGAGTAGGTGCAGTTGGGAGAGTGCTCTGCTATTTGGACTGTGGGCAGCCATTTCCTTTTTCTCTTTTGCTCATTGGTAGGATGCAGATCTGTGGCTCCCAACCTGTGTGCTGTGACCCCTTGGTGTCCCGTATCAGATGTTTACATTCCCATTCATAACAGTGGCAAAATCACAATTAGGAAGTAGCCATGAAATAATTTTATGGTTGAGGGTCACCACAGCATGATGAGCTGTATTTAAAGGGTCACAGCATGAGGAAGGTTGAGAAACTCTGCTGCAGATAAGGCAGGATGTCTTCTGGAAGCCCTAGGAGTCTCAAATGTGGATTTTCTATGAGCATTTGTGTGCTACCTTAGTACCTAGCAGCCACCTGACATTCTCAAAAATGCCAACTGTCATGGCTAGTAATTTACCTGGGGATTGTACAGAAAGTAAGGATGGCCATTCTTCAACTGAAGGGCGAGATACTCTTCCTGGTTGTCAGGGGACAGTGCCATGAGGATCAGCCCTTCAGGCACCCTTGTCTGGAAGCTGGCCTTGATGGCTGGAGATGCAAATGGCATTGGTTAGTCAGGACTGCAGTCTCGTTGACTCTTTCCGATAAATGCACATTTACTTTCATTATTATTTATGATGCAGTGAATACAGTCAGGAAATTATATACAGCAATGTGTTGGGATGGTCCTATTCAACGGGTTTAAATATGTCCCTGTTAAAGGCTGAGTAAAACTTGGAAGTTATTGTATCTGTTATGTTTAATCTTGTTAATCAATATAAAATGAAGTTTAAATGTGTCCAAAAATCGTCCACCTGAAAAGTCATGCTGTTAGCCCGCTAACTGAATACCTAATTGTATTGATTTGAAAATATTACTGGAGGGTCCTAAAAATAAATGAAAAACAAACCCAAAGGACATTGTTTAAATACTATGAAAATGAAAGAGTAAATTTAACAGTAATGCTAAAACAAAAAGCTGTGGCTGAGCTGGCCTGTTGGAGCTAAGTGACTGAGTCACCTAATGGCAGGAGGCTTTAGACTCTCTAGACCACAGACCCACCAGCCAGTTCTCTTTTCTCAGAAACTGATCTGCAATATTCCTCTTATGTGCACTGCTAGGTCCCAGCTCCAGCCTTGGGATCCCACCTACACAGCACATCTGTGGAGCCCTTCCTGTGTAGAGGGTGTGTCATGTAAGGTGCTGGAACTAGCAGTGACATCTAACTGTCACAGTTGGCTTCGGTATGTCCCATTGGAAATATAAAATTAGCAGAGCAAGAATAAAGAGATCAACAGTGTACCTGAAAATCAAACAGAAGCTAAAACACAATAATAAATAATGAATGAATTCTGATTCGAGTGGTAATACACACTAGACCAGGAGTGTAAACACTTGAAAAATCTCTCTTTTGGCTTAGCTAATAACCAAAGGACCTACATGGGGTGGGGTTAGCTTCATTCTGTTGCTCTGACAAACACTAAACACCATGGCCAAAAGCAGTTTAGAGGAGGGCATTTGTTTGAATTTATGGGTTTTAATCCATCACCGAGGGAAGTCAAGGTAGGAACTCAAGCAGAAGCAGGGGCTTAGAGCAGAAATAGTGAGGAGCTAGCTGCTTGCTGGCTTACTCCTAGGCTCTTTAGTGATTAGTGTTGTTCTACAGTCCAGGACCACCTGCCCAGGGATGGGTGCCACCCACAGGAAGCTGGATCCTCTTACATCTATTAACCATCAAAATAATCTTGTCTACTATCTACAGATAATGTCCACTGGCCAGTCTGATCTGGCAAATCCATCAATTGAGACACACTTCGCAGAGGACTCTATGTACTTCATGTGTCAAGCTGACAGGGACTGAGCTTTGGTTCAGTTTAACTGTCTCAGCCATTATGTCTGCTCCACCTTACTAGTCTATTCTCTTTCCTTTCTTTTTCTTTTTTTCTTTTTTTTTGCTACAACAATTCTGTTTATTGTAGTGGTGGCTATATACCGAGACACATCTAATTACATAGAATTTCACATGTGTATATGTATTGATTTGCAGACACAAGCAAATACCTTTACAATTGTGAGATGGGCATAAGATTGGTGGTTTATGTCAACACCCATTCCCTGGTTTTGTTATCTCTGCAAGATATCCTCTTTTTAAAAACATTACCATTGTTATTACTTTTGTTTGTTTGGGTTTTCTTTTTCTACTTTTTATCTACTTACAGTTCAATAGATTTTTTTGGCGGCGGGGAGGGGATATTTACTTTATTTCCACATGATCATTTCACTAGATGCCAAAAAAGCATTTGACAAAATTTAACATCCCTTCATGATAAAAGTCTTGGAAAGATCAGGAATTCAAGGCCCATACCTAAACATAGTAAAAGCAATATACAGCAAACTAGTAGCCAACATCAAACTAAATGGAGAGAAACTCGAAGCAATCCCACTAAAATCAGGGACTACACAAGGCTGCCCCCTCTCTCCCTATCGATTCAATATAGTACTTGAAGTTCTAGCTAAAGCTATCAGACAACAAAAGGAGGTCAAAGGGACACAACTTGGAAAAGAAGAAAACAAAGTATCACTATTTGCAGATGGTTTACTTAAGTGACCCGGAAAAACTCCACCAGAGAACTCCTACAGCTGATAAACAACTTCAGCAAAGTGGCTGGATACAAAATTAACTCAAGCAAATCAGTAGCCTTCCTATACTCGAAGGATAAACAGGCTGAGAAAGAAATTAGGGAAGCGACACCCTATTCTACCTAACATACTGCACAGGTGTATTTCAGAACTATACTGAGACTTTAGGTGAGGAGGAGAGAGAGGACAGGCTCAGCTTGACCAGGTTTTGATCTTCTCTTTTTTCTCAAATACTATGGCGAAAATTCCAAAGCTAAATAGCTCAAGGGCATTGAAGAAAAATAGCTGTAATTCAAGAAAAGAAGGCTATGCTGGCTCTCTCCTAACGGGCAGAATGGCAATGCTGCACCAGCAGACAATAGAAGCTAGGGTGTGAGGGCAGGAAGAGAGAAACAGTCATTCAATCTCAGGAGACCATTGTTGACTGTAACTTGAGAAATCTGATGAAAGAAAAAATACACAAGGATTAAGGGAATATTTAAATAGTTAAGATGCATTTGGGAATATTTTAATTATTGCACACCATTCAATGAGTGTACAAATGCATGTGTCCCCCCACCCCAAACAATAAATGTGCAAGCCTTCTAGAACAAAGAAATGTGTTTTGGACCAACAAGTATGTAAATCTGTACAGAGAGGTAAGATTCTCATGTGAAGGGAGAATGTGACTCAAGGAAGGGCATCTTGATTTGACATCATCAGCCACCTCTCTCTCAATCCTGACATCTTTTTCTCCACGTTACCAAGATAAACAAAGAGTGAATTTCTTTCTCCTAGACTCTAGGAGGAAACTGAAATTCTATTGAAGCATGTTGTTTAATAGTTAGATTACTATGACTATGCAGATAGACAAATCCCACCATTTGAGCCAAATGCTTACTTTGTGTAATCAATTATTTAAATGAACCAAACTCACAAATAAATATATGTAAATATAAACATAATAACAGTTTGATGGATGTGTGAAATAAAGAAAACATTATTGAATTTACAATGAGATAGAATGGTTAAATGCACAATTATTCAAGATAATTAACACCCTCTTTCCCCCAGTGGAAGTCACTTATTTACAGATTCCCAAGTGCTGACTTAGGCTCAGCATGTGACTTTCGTTGGCCAAAGGAATGAACATAGATACGAAGTCCCTTGTGAGGGCAGAGGGTTTGATTGCAGCTGTGTTGCAAGGCGGCTCCTCCCCTCCCTGCCCTATGCCTTACAAATATGCCTACATCTCTGGTCCAAGGGGAAGAAAACTTGTGGATCCCCACCAAACAAGTATCCCAGCAGCTTTACTGTAGAGAACCATGTGAAGCTACAGCACACTGACTCAACAGGCAGCAGAGTGAAGAGAGGATTTTCACTTCGTAAAATGGAGATCTGCACTGTCTCAAGGCAAGACAGAGAAGAAATGAGCTAAATTTCCACATCAGTATCTAGAGAAGAGAAAGAATAGAGTGCTTGTGTTGTGTCTAAATTTACACATTCATTTGGAAAACAAATTTAAGGAACCAAATTTCAGTGGCCACTGTTGTAGGCTAGTGGGACAAGTGTCTTCAAATATACCCAGTGATTATGTATACAAAGATAGATTTGATTGGATATGTAATATATTGATAATATTATATATACACTACAACAAGCAAGAAAATATATGAAATAAAACACAACATTACAAGGCTAGACAAATGTCAAATTCATAAACAAGTTGATGGACTGTAAATTCTAGCTCTAATGAGGGCTAACAGTTCACTTATCTGCAGATAGAAGTACAGGTGTTTAAGATACAGTTGAGACTCACATGCTAAAGGAATGTGACAGCAGTAGGCTCTTCTCAAGGGTCCATGGCCTCAACAAGCACAAGTATCAGCTAACACTGTTGTGCAAAGCACAGTCAGTGTGAAGGAGAGAACAACTGCAAGGCCCCATTTGTACACATCCAAAGCCATGTAAAAGTGACACCTATAATTTGAGAAGTCGAAAATCAAGATTTCTGAGATTTGAGGAGGGAGGACCTGACTCTGAGCTTCTGGAGGCCAAGCACACGTCTCTTCCATTTGAGTACTGAGTATCAAGGGCTGTTGTGTGGAAACCATCTATACCATGCTCATTTCTCCGCTCTCCCAAATACTGCAAGAGAAAATCTAACCAACACCAAAGGCCGAGCCGTTTGGTAAGTTGCTATCCTACACTAGCTGCAGAAATAGAAAGCTTCACACTCGCACGCACTTTTTGGTTTGAACGAGTGTTGCCCCCCACACTCTGAAAATGGATTATTTCAGAACATGATAATTCGATGTCGCTTTTGTCTAATTTTTATATTATCAGTGATGACAAAAAATTCAAATGTATTAGCTGTTAATAGTGATTTCTTTGAAGTTGAATATGAATTTCTTCGCTCAGTTTCAAAATCTTTTTATGGCCATTTCTGCATACTATGTAAGAGTCTGTTACATGGCGTGTGCTGTCATGCACTGCAAAGTACTGTCCCCTTTGTCCTGCACTGTGGTGATCTCTCTCTCAGCTGGTTTCCTTGTCTTTTTCTTGTGCCTCCATCATTCACATACACACATTCACACTAACACAGCACACACATGCATTTACACTCAAACACACACACACACACATACATGCATATTGATACTCACACAGTGCATGAACACACAGCACACATCATATATATATATATATATATATATATATATATATATATACACACACATACACATATATCACAAAATAACATCATATGTAACAAAATATTGGTAGAGTGATTCCACCAAAAGGTAAATGCAGTCCCATCCCTGTCCCGTCTCCTCTCCTGCTGACCCAGGCTCCTTGCCTCACTTTCGAGGCTACTTTGTGTCTCCCACTTCCTGTTATATATCCTTTCTTTCTCCAGTCTATTTGGCTCATGAAATTGTAGTTGCTATTTTCCAGTTTACTATCTCATGCTTCACTCTGTTTTTTCAGACACCCTGTTCCCCCTGACTGCTCTAACCACTGTGATCCTCGCCTTCTACCTTCCCCTTCTCTATTTCTGGCCGAGGCTCTACCTTCATCATTCGTTACCCCCCCCCCACACACACACCCACACACATTGTCTCCCCTTAAAAGGTAACCACCAATTCATTTCTTAGTTCAGGACAAGAGACTTCTCAAATTGCTTCTCTTCTTTGTCATATTTCACTGTTTTACAACCCACTGTCAGCCTCAGTAGTTTGAACGTTCATAGAAATCCCAGCTTGGCATTTCCAGGAGAGACCAATGAGGATCAGGTGGATTAGGTAATAGAATCTTATTCTGCTCTTTAATTTGCATTTCTAGAATGAATGCTGAATTTGAGCTTCTCTCATAGAACGGTTCCTCGACGGGATAAAGTGTCACCGAATTTTAAGATATATGGTATCTTAGTCACTGTTCTATTGCTGTGATTAGAAACCAAGACCACAGCAACTCTTATAAAGGAAAACATTTAATTAGGGCTGGCTTAAAACAGTGTCAGAGGGTTAGTTCATTATTGTCATGGGAAAAAGCATGGTGGCATGCAGGCAGACACGGTAACTAAGAGTTCTACAATGGGATCCAAGGCAGTAGGAAGAAAGAGTCATGGGGGAAATTTTGAGCTTCTGAGTCCTTAAAGCCCGCCCCCAGTGACACACTTCCTCCAATAAGGCCACACCCATTCCTAGTCCTCCTAAGTAGTACTAGATGACTAAGCATTCAAATAAAGACGCCTATAGGGTCACTGCAAAGAGGTTTTTGTTTTTATTGTTGATTTTTAAGTGTTCTTTCCGTACAAAGGATTTGATCTCCTTGTTTGTTACAGACTACAGCCACTTATCGCTTTTTATTTATTTAGTCAGACAGTGTGAGTTTTGGCTGGGTTATTGTTTTCCTCTGACTATTTTAAAATGTCCTCAGAACGCATCAGACCCTGGAGGAACTTTGTTTTATTTACTTCTGCATCTTTAACAGCACAGTCCTCAAAATATTTGCTAAATAAATGTTTAATCGTGGGGGGAAATTCTATTTTTAGCACGCTAACACTTTGTCCCGAGTCAGTCTCTGTGCTTGGATTCTGTTCCACAGACATAGCTGTGCAGCAGTAGAACATCTTTGTCTCAGAATATTTCTTATATGTGACAATTTGTTCTTCCTCTCAATTCCTCAGTGGATAAGAACTCAGCTTCTCAGTAAGGATGCATTGAACTGGATGATCAAGGCCGCTTATATAATTTTATCTCAACTCATTCACTTGTTATACTAACAGAAAATTAAAATAATTTCTGTTTTTCTTTCCATAAATAAAAGCCTGCATGTTAAAGATCATATCTTTTCCGATGTGTTACTGCTGAGTTGAATGAAAATATTTATTTGTGCATGTATTGAAATTATTTTACTGTCAACATACTACTGAGAATAGGGTTTTGTGTTTCTCCCTTTGAGATAAATGTGTACTTTCTGGAAGAGTCTGTTAAGTTTTTCTGCTCCTCTTCAAACACTGTATCTTACTTCTGTCTTCCCCAGAACAAACCCAACAGTGAAACCGAGAAACCTGATTTATTGTTGACAACTTGGGAAAAACTGATGAAAAACTGACATAGTTTCTGACCCAGTAGGTGGGATGTTGATGGCTGACTTTGCCAATCACTGTTTTTGTATTGCATTACTGTTTCCACTTTTCTTCCCTATTTCAGTATCTGTGTTTAGAGTTGCTGTTTTGGGAAATCAAGGCAGAACCAAACATGACTATCACGAGCTTTAATGCCTCGGGAAAGCAGTGGTTAAAAGAAAGAAGGGGTAGATAGGCATGTCTGAAGGACAGGACGCCCTTTAGGTAAAGGGACAAACATGAAGACAGGGATTCCCTGCAGTGAAGGTCATCAGTGCACACACACATGATTATAAAGAGCAACCCAGAACTCCAGAGCTCTAAAACATCACCAGGAGCCATGGAAAATAGCTCAGATGGTTGAGAACAATGTTAGCCTAATTATAATTTAAAAACTATAAGCAATGTGGTGGAATTTTAGATAAACACATTATAGATAAATAGATATACAGAGGAAGAGAGAAAGGGAGATTGCTATTCGTACATGCTTACATAGCTGCTCATACATCAACAAAGGTACATATATCCTAATATGTAAATATTCATCTACATTTGGATTATATATCCATGTCTATATCAATATAGATATATATCAATTCCTTCCTTTCCAGATGACTTTCCCAAGATTTGTACGTAGTTACTGATACAAAGTCAAGATTTCACAAGACTTGACTGTATAATTTAAATAATTACATTTATAATTGAATGCTTTTGCCAATATCTTACAGTTATAGACTTTTAATCAACCTTGCACAGATGATACATATACCCAATTTAAATCATCCTAACAGGTACACATACTTCATTTGTTATACAATAGGCTTCACTTTTAAATTGTTTTGGGAATCTGTTGTGTCTACGATTGTGATTGTGGTAATTTAAACATGAGCCCAATGATTAGATGGATGTGTTATTTTTCTCATTGTTGTGATAAATGCCTATCAAGACACCACTTAAAGAAGGATAGTTCACCTACAGTGTGAAGAGCTACTTTCCATCGTGGTACAGAAGGTATGATAACAGGAAGGTGGCTGGCCACAGTTCATGCCCAGTCAGGAAGTAAGAAGTAGGCTAGAAGCATGGTGGAATAAAATGTGAAGAACCATCCCGGTGACATACTTCTTTCCACAGGGCTCACTTAGTAAAGGTTCTACACCTTTCAAAGCAACTCTACCATTTGAGGACCATG
The DNA here is from genome assembly GCA_019843965.1 of Rhynchomys soricoides. Lineage (NCBI taxonomy): Eukaryota > Metazoa > Chordata > Mammalia > Rodentia > Muridae > Rhynchomys > Rhynchomys soricoides. The sequence continues at coordinate 5,582,873 of JADRCH010000057.1, forward strand.
TGTTCAAATACATGAGCCTGTGGGGTTGTTAAACATTCAATTCTCAATGCTATTTAACTTTGACACAATTTAACTGAATGGTGAATTGTAATCTATCCAATAAACCTCCTAGTTTTCTGGAACAAGCAACCAACTATCCAGCATACATTTTTGTTCCTTGAAGTATCTGCCTTAATTGTTTTTTATTAATATTTTAACACGTAACTTTAGCAAAAATAGTGCTTGAGCTTAGGTTAAAGAAAAATTTCAGCTATTAAAACATCTTTAAGTAATAGGGGATTTTTATTGTTAGTAAGAAGTTGAAAACTTTCTGACACACATTTCTAAAGTTTATCAGATCTATTATTGTTTTCTAGCTCAGTGAATATCCATGTGTATATATGCACATAATTATGCAGAAATAAACAAATAATTTTTATAATTTTAAATATTTACAGATTCATGCCAAATAAGTGAGAGTTCAATAATTATTTGTCAAAATATCCTCTCATAAGACAGCTTCCAGAAAAACATCAATGACATAATGGAATCTCCAAAGAAACCAGAAATTTCCACTTGACCAGTACAATGGCTGAGGGACCTAACTATGGAATGATTTTAGTAGCTTTCATGCAATCCAAAACATTAAAATAAACATGCAGACACCAAACAGCATGAAAAATCACTCTTAGAATCTTCCCATCAAAGCCCCTCCTAGTCACGTGATGGGATCTAAAGCAACCAAATCAATGTGAAGCCATTTCTGACTCTTTGGAGCTAAGATCCCAGAAATGGAGTTGAAATATATACTCAGTCTTTCTCCAACCTACTGTCAGCTTTCTTTGCACTCAGAACTTCTTCAGACTGGAACATGACATTTTGAAGGCCAGGGGATGGTTGATAGCTGATATTGCCATAGTCCAGCCCAAGCAGGATTCGAAACCTGAAGGAAGATGTGTGGAATAGGCAAAAGAAGACCAGGAACCAGAAGTGCAGTTTACACACTCTAGCACTGAGACAACTCAGGGCTCTGTCTCTTCACAGCTGAAAAGTTTTCCCATTCATTTTCCTTTGTACACACTGCACCCAGCACATTGGTACTTAACCAAGTAACAGTGGTTTGTAGCAAGTGCAGTTACAGTATAGAGAGGTGATATTCTACATACACAGGAATCCTGATTTAATTGTTGGCACCTAGTATCTTCCTCTATCCTAATCTGAAGTGGAAACTTAAGGGTTCTTGGGAGAGTCAGTTGTGTTAGATGGTTTTTGCTGGGGCAAACATGTGAGGGAGTGTTTTCCTGAGGTGGACACAGGTGAACGGCCAAGGCAGACTCTTGAAGGAATGTTTCACTGAAGCAGACACAGGAGAGAGGATGTTCTGCTAAAGCAGGCACGTGAAAGGACACATGATGAAGGAGTCTTTGCTAATGACACACATGTATTAGTCTGTCTTATATTGCATAGTTGAACTCCATTTGTTGAAACTCCAAGGACTTGGGCTGACTGGATTCACCTGCTGAGGCAAGATCCATGCTGAGGCAAGACATGTGGAGGACACATGGTGCTTGGAGGGTATAAATAGGACTCCACAGAGTGACAGAGACAAAGCTTGGCTTGCTGGTACAGCTAGCTGTACAATGTTTATGGGTCTCTCATCTTCACTGATCTTTGCTTCCCTGAGAGAGGCATAGCTGATATCTTCTCCTGGCCTTTCTCCTGGTCCCTCCTGATAACTCCTGCTGAGGCTGAGGCCTGGCTGTCTCTGCTAGGTTGTGCCACAGCTGTTTCTAACCCAACTCTACCAAACTGGACTAGCGGTTTATCCAGGAAGTGTTTGTGATTGGATTGAGCTGATGCTGCCTGCTGACCTGTGAACTGAACTGCTGATTTCCAGACAACACAGATGGGAGTTACTCCAAAGAACCTTTCTAAACAGGTCCACTTCCCCTCTATCCTTTCTTTCCCACCACCCCTGGGTGGTGTGCTAAAAGGGAAGTTAAAGCTTTTAAGAACCATCATTAAAACATAAGGTTTGAAAAAATGTAAAGATGCACTAATCAGGAGATATAATTCTTCTAATGTCCTGAGATCTTAGCAAATTAGTCACCTGAGTCAGTTCCTCATCCTTACTTGGATCATTTCTGAATGTTTCTATTAAGTCTTAGCACCAATGAACCAGCCTGGCTTTTCTAACTTTTGATAATCACCTAATTGTTGTTTGGAACAAGGTGGTAGAGAAATTGTTATCAGAACCAAGTCCCCAATGGGAGAGAATATCCAAATTAGCTGATGAACCCAGACCAGGTCCTTGTGTTGACTCAAGAGCATCATCATTATTAACAAACAGAGGGGTAGTGATATGTTCTGCTTCTGTGATCATCAGAGACAAACAAGAATGAATCACAGTTCGCTCTTTCTTTTTCTCATTCTAGGGAAATGTCAGTCACAGACAGTGTGAAAGTAAAGACTTCCAATAGCAAAGCCAAGAATGCAAATGCAAGGCAAAGGTGAACCAAGCATTCCCTAGGGAAAGGCCAGCAGATTTTGCATCAATATCCTCATAGGTCCTTGTCTTGTGGGGACCCAACTCCTCAGCCCACCATAAGGAGAGGTGTCCACATTACACTCATGTACCTTTTCCAGTAGCAGCTTGGCCACCATGTGGAAGAATTCTGATTTTCAGTGTAAACAAATATAAAACAAAGAAATTGAAGTTCAGGTACATGAGAAATTAAAAGTAGTTCGAAGCGAGAAAACATCTGAAGAGAGAAAGGATTTCCTGATGTTCAACATGGCCATACAGATGACTTCTCTGTACTGAAATCAGTATCATGTATCCTTCTTCTAACTAGAGGATGGGGAGCTGCCCCTGCTGGTACCGAAAGGCTGACTACTCCCCATGTAGCAACTAGGAATGTGACCGTCTCATTCAGTCCATTCCACCATGTTTGTTAGAGGTAACCAGGGACTGGTAAAGCTTGAGTGTCCTCCTGCAAGGGGGAACCTCCAGTGGCATGGATTGGTCCCCGTGTGCTAGAGGACTAAGAGAGATGGGTAATGAACTGGTAAAGTGTTTGCTGCCCGTGCATGGAGACTTGAGTTGGGTCCCGAGCATCCATGTGCAAACCAGGTATGGCAGTGCATGTCTGTAAGTCCAGAGCTGAGGAGACTGATCAAAGACTGAAACAGCCTAGGGGACCCCAGTCTAGTTAAAACAGGAAGACCCAGGCTCAGAGAGGGGCTCTGATTTTAAAAACAGAAAACAAGAAAGGAAAGAACATTTATACACACAGGTAGAAGTGTATGAGCCCTCACAAACATGCAAGCATACATGCATACATCCCCTTGAATGGGAGAGCCAAATTTTCTTAGTTAAAATGCCCAAAGACTAATTGCTTCATTGAATTTATATATAATGAGAAGCAAAACATTTGACTTCCCTGTACCTCACCGCCTCCTCTAGCAAAATGATAGCAATTCCCTCAAAGGGCATAGAGAAGAAATCTTCCCAAAGTTAGGTGATCACATGATGTTACCTGAGGAGTTCTTTACAGTTATGTGGTCCCTGAAAGTAGTGCACATCTCTGCTGCTTGATTTTATGCTCAGTGTCTCTTAAAAGTCTATATTGTGGCTCTACATTTGCCCTGTACACAGCACACAACACACAGCACACAGCACACAGTACACAGCACTGAGCACAGAATACACAGCACACAGCACATAGAGCATAACACACAGCACAGAGCACACAGAGCACAGCACACAGCACAGAGAACACAGCACAGAGCATACAGCACACAGTGCGCAGTGCACAGCACACAGCATATAACACACAGCACACAAGCACACAGCACACAGCGCACAGAACACTGCACAGTGCACAGCACACAGAACACAACACACAGTACCCAGAACACAAGCACACAAGCACACAGCACAGAGCACACAGAGCACAACACACAGCACAGAGAACACAGCACAGAGCACACAGTGCACAGTGTGCAGTGCACAGCACACAGCACATAACACACAGCACATAGAACACAAGCACACAAGCACACAGCACACAGTGCACATCACTGCACAGCACATAGCACACAGCACACAGAGCACAGCACTGCACAGTGCACAGCACACAGAGCAAAGAACACAACACACAGTACACAGAACACAAGCACACAAGCACACAGCACACAGAACACAAGCACACAAGCACACAGCACACAGCACACAGAGCACAGCACAAAGCCCTTACACAGGCAGTCCTTGAATTCCTGCTCACTTCCAAGAATGAAGTAGATTTCCCTCCAAGTGCTATCTGGGATATCAGAGGATTAGCATTTAGCACTTGCTGCCTGATGGGTTAGCCCTCACAAGCACAGAGTCCCTTCGTAGGAGGACCCCCAGGCCCATGTGCAAGAAAACTTTATTTTATTCACGAAATACACGGCAAGCATCTCCTCTGGACAGTGCTCATCATTAATGATACTACTATGCAAGTGGAGGGACAGATATTCTCAGACTCGCCTAAAGCTTAAAATTTAGAGATGATATTTGCTTTTATTTGGAGGGGTAACTTTTAATGATCATCTCATTCTTTTGCAATCCAGAGTAAAACAAATTTATCATCTCCAAACTCTACTGAGAGACCCATCTTACGAGTACTTACTTTGTTTTTGTGATAGTGGTGGTGAGTGTGTGTGTGTGTGTGTGTGTCTGTTTGTGCAGGTGTGTGTGAATGTGTGTGTGTATTTGGGATTGAGAGGGGGTGGTCTGTGTATTTGTGAGTGTGCATGTGTGTAATCGTGTGTAAGTGTGTGTGTTTGTGTGTGAGTGTGTCTGTATTTGGGATGGAGGTGGTGATGATGCATGTGTGTGTGTGAGTATATATGTGTGTGTGTGTGAGTATGTGTGTGTATTTGGGATTGAGGTGGTGGTGGTGGTGGTGTGTGTGTGTGTGTATGTGTGTGTGTATGTCTGTATTTGGGATTGAGGTGGTGGTGGTGGTGGTGGTGGTGGTGGTGGTGGTATGTGTGCGTGTGTGTGTGTCTGTAATTGGGATTGAGGTGGTGGTGGTGGTGGTGGTGGTGTGCGTGTGCGTGTGAGTGTGTGTGTGTGCGTGTGAGTGTGTGTGTGTGTCTGTATTTGGGGAGGTAGTGGGTGGATGGTGGTGGTGATGGGGCATAGGAGTGTGTGTGTGCCCATGAGTGTGTTTGGGATGGAGGTGGGTGGTGGTGGTGTGTGCATGTGTGAAGCTGTCTATGTCTGCACAATGCAGAAGTAGAGGAGGATTTCAGGTGTCCTGTTCTACTTTATTCACTGAGACAGGCTCTCTCACTGAACTTAGTGTGAGGCCAGCAGCCAGCAAGCCAACCAACCAAGCTATCTCATCGGCTCATAGCACTGAGGTTCAAGGAACACACTCAGTCACATCCAGCCTTTTACTGTGGGCAGGGAACTTGAATTTAACTGCAGGAAAGGCTGTCACCATTTGATCTCCATCCACAACCCTGGGAAAGCTGACTTGTTATGATCCCACCCATGATGACATGACCCTGCTTACCCCTGTAGCCACTCTTTAAGCCACCTGATCATACTGCAGAAAGGATGCTCAGTTCATTCATGCACAGAAATAAAGAACAGTGTGAGATACTCTGTGGCGAATAGATTCTGTTCCATCCCACTAGCTGGGATGAACTTATATGAATTATCCAAAGAAAGCCTATTCATATGAGAAGCTCTCAAAACTCCACCTCTAAACAGTCCAGGGATCACTATGTAGCTATTTATTCAATTTAGTAATGGTCTTATTAAATAGGCTTCCAGTCAACTAAAACCCTAATGGTGGATACAAGAGCAGCAAATGGCTTTATCAATGGTGCATTTTAATCTGTGTTTCTATGCATTTCCTTTTAAAATAAGCTAAAAGCTGACATCTTTCTGAAGAATATAATTGTTCAGCTCTGAGAGCATCAGTTGGCTAGTCAAATATTCTGTATACTACACACACAGACCAGTTGTCCCAAACAATGTGGATTCAGATTATACTCTTTAAGTCCCTACTACTTTAACTGCACATATGAAAGGAGCATGTGGCTTAGCTGGAATATTCTATATCCAGGCCTTGGGACAATCTTACAAAAGTTCTCACATTCCATTTACTCAGTGAGGTTCTTAAAAATAAGATCTGAGAGCCATAGTGAAGCCACTGGGCCCACAGTCCTGTCACAGGCTGCTAACAGTGCCCACTCTTGGTAGCAATTGTACCTACACACTTTGTCCCATGGTGGTCAGCTTGGTGCCTGTCTACTGAGATCCCTAAGTTGAGATTCCTAAGTTGGAAAGTGCTTTTCTTCTACATGGTACTGAGCAAGGTCATTACCAAGTATGAACACCAGGACAGATTTAATTTTTTTCCTTCAGTCTTAGCAGGAACCAGTACTTGATTTTTTTTTAGTTAAAAAAGAAAGTCATGAACATTGTCCCAATGTAGACTTAGAATTAAAAACAAAACATAACAACACAGATAAATAATGCTCCACTCTTCCATATACGTTAGACCTGAAGATGGAAATTCAGATCCAGAGATTAGAAATGATTTGACATTTGATTCTAAGAATGAGAACTATGTTCTTCAGAGCTGGAGAGAGTTTTAATATAAAGCACATTCTACAAACAAAGGAGGAAAGGTCTTTAGTGTGCCATAACATGTGTGAGAAGATCAGAACAACAGGACAATCTTTTGTGTTCAACCTTCCAAAGCATGGCTGCATGTTATGTTGTTTTTCAATTAATATTGAGTAATTTTATCAGTGTGTGTGAGTCTGATGGTGATGTTATATAAAACATAAATATCTACTTCAAAGGTGACTATAGTGAGAGACAGACATAATACATGTGACTTTTGCATAATTAGGGACAAATTCTTCACACATATGGCACAGCTGATAATATGCATTAGTTTCAGAACAGAATTGTGTTATGGACTGGTCAAAGATGGCTATAATTAAAAGGTGTTTTCAGTGTTAGAATAATATTACTTACAGTTGCTAAAAGGTTAACTAGATTTCGTTAAAAGGTTGAGTGCAAACTCACTTTATTATTATTATTATTATTTAATAATAATAAAGGCATGGAGGAATAACCACATAAGGAAAAAACATATTTATGTCCTTAATTTTATAACTAATTGAAAAAAGAAACTCAACCTGATTCATGTTTTTGCTCACTCTTTTCCTTCTTAATTTGATACCTGTTTTTATTTTCTTCTTTTCCCTTGCTGTAACACTCACCACTGGTTAAACAAACAGGACATTTTACCTTTAATCTTCTTACCACATAACCCAAATAACTTCAGTCATGTTTGCATTAATGTTGCATTAATCATGTTGTTGCGTATTAATGAGTTTTCAGGCTATGCTAATTACTGTCATAGATTCTGCAGCAGCCCATTAAATATACAAATTACAGAATTAAAGAGCCAGAGCTCTTCATGATTAATCTCTAAATGGAGAAAAACTAATGATGTCTATACAAAGTTTCTCTCTACTTTTGGCTGAGTGAGCCCGATGAACAATCAATTAGACCATGGGGGGAATCTGAAGCTATCTAACTACAAAATTCCATGTCAGAGCTTTGTCTTCGCAGTCAGCACTGTTTTGTATTTCATAAAAATTTAACATTTAAGTATAGCCAGCTATCCTCAATGTTGGTGGCAACGATGTTCCACATTAGGCCTAATTTGAATACAACAAGTCTGTATCATATCCATTCCACAAAGGTTCTGAAATTCCCAATGGGCTTTGTGCTAAAGCACTTTCATCTCAAGGAAATCATTACAAAAAGACCTCAAGTAGAACTCTCACAACCAAAGGCCAGGGTTTTCTTAAGAACAAACCGTAACATTCAGTTGGCCTCTGTGAGGTTTGTATCACAGAGTAAACCTGTCTTGAGTTGTGGATCAGAGCTGGAATGTGAAATGGACCTAGCATTTTACCAGGGTAGGTAGGTGGTATGGCCACCCAGCCACAGGCTCAGGGAGAGTGTCATTCAAAACCATGTGGTCAAGATGGTACTGAAGATGTAGCAAGGATTCCAGAGGTGGGCGCTGCCTACAGAGAATGGGAAGAGACACTACCAGATCCCTGAGAGCTGCACTAAAAGCAAGAGCAGCAAGAAGTGAGTGTGATTTGTGTAAGCTCACATGTGTCTGCACAGACCTCAGAAGTCCATGGGCGAGAGGCCAGATAGATGGCTGGACAGTTAGGAGCACTTAGCACTTGAGGTAGCTATTTTTAGTTGTCGATTTGTCTATATGGAAATAAAGCCAAAGGAGCTTGGTACTCCTGTGAGAGATTTTGAAAGAGAAGATCCAGAGGTCAGGAGAGGATCCCTAAATCTGAACCACGTCTTCTGCTGCCAACCTACATAAAAGGCATGGAAGAAGAAGCTTTTGCTCTTTGCCTGCTTTCCCTCAATTGCTGTAAAGTTCACACTGTCACTACTTCTTCAGGACTGTATACTGAAGACCAGCTGAGACATCCAGCCTCACGGATAGACTATTGCATTCTTGTGCTTTCTGTTGTTGGAATAGTCAGATCACAGCCTGACAGCTACTCTAAAGCCAAGCCCAAATGTAGTCATTTGATCAGTTTGTACTTTAGTTTGGTTCCCAGCACCCATGTCAGGCTATCCATATCTACCTGTAACTCTCTCTCTAGGGAAACTTACACCTTAAACTGCAGGTATAAAACAGAGAGACAGTCTAGAAATGGTACGTATCTTTAAACTCCCCAAACCTGCTTACAGTGACACACTTTCTCTAACACTTTTCTCTAACACATCTAAAACTCCTCCCCCCAAACCCCCAATATCACCTACTGGAGACAAAGCATTGGAGTGACAGACTACGGAGGCGATTCTCTCTTGAACCATCACAGACTATGTTTATTAGGTAGAGGATCCTACCCACAGAGAGGATCCAGTCTTAGAGAACACAGCTACCAGAAGTACTGACTTTGAAGGAATGTGTCTGCTCTCTTGGGGAGCTAACAGCCACACAGTATTGAGTGCAGGGCTCAAAGACTTGAGAGAAACAAAGAGTGATACAGAGATGGGGGAAGAGATAGGACCTGTTCTCTTTGTATCTGTCTTACAAAGCCACCAAATAATGGATACACCTGATGGTTAGATCCAATAACTACTAGATAGTTGTGGTAACAGATCCCGCTAACCTTGGGATCCAGTCAAGTCACCTGGACATTTCTGGGAACTACAGTTGTATTCATGGAGAATCTGTAACATTATGCCCTGTGAATAAGTACTGGCGTGTATATTCAGGTGTCGTGACTTCTATTTCTATATTTTTCTATTGCTCTGGCTCCTTTCCTTTGTATAAGCAAGAGACTTTACCATGGTTCTTGCTTTCTTTTGAAGGACCAGTTATTACAATAGAAGGCTCAAAAGCATTATTTAAATGAAAAAATCAGGAGGAATTACACAACCTACACTCAAGACCACCATTCCCTCCCTGCCTGCTGCTATGTCTTCCCACCATCATGGACAAACTAAAAATAAACTCTTTTCATGTCTAAGGTACCCTTGGTCATGGTATTTTAGTTGAACTCTGTATATGTCTGTGTGAACTCTGTCTGTGCACACAGGTACAGATGCCTGTCAGGTCCACAGAATTGGAGTCATAGACAGTTGTGAGGTCCCTGAAGTCAGTACTAGGAATTGAACTCATGTTCTCCAGGAGAGTAGTACATCCTCTTAGCCATGACAACATCTCTCGCTCCCTGGTCATGACACTATGTTACAGCAGTAGAAAAGTACCCGATACAAGGAGTCAAGCTGACTATAAGTTGAACACCTAAGAAAGCTATTTTTCCCTCTTGCTGCAAGCGTGTGGTCTGCACAGACCAGAGATGGACAGTTTTTCTTACAGAGAAGCAGTGCAGATTTGGATCTTCACTGGTATTGATGACACCACCACTCGATACAAGGCTTGATGACATTCTGTCAAGGAAGGCTGCCAAACACTGTAGCTTTCTTTCCCCACACACCTTGCCAATCAGAGGTATTCTGAGGAATCTTCCTGCTGAATTACCAGTGTTCTGGTTGGTAATTAAATAGAAACCTTTTGTTTGTTTGTTTTAGCAGAAATTGTATAGACACAATATTGCTCAGACAAGAGTAAATACATTGATACAGAAAAAAGCTGTGATATGAACCAGATAAAATAAAAATACATCAAAATGAAAGTCAGAATAGTGAGCTGGGGTGCTACAAATTTAGACAACATCAGCGGAGTCCAGGCACACAGACACCACTTGGGGTACTGATTGTCATCAGACAGGAAGCCTGTACAGAAGTATGCAGCAGGCCTGAGGAGGAGCATTGATTAGACACTGCATATGTGGAATAGAAGAATACATTTTTTAAAATAAAAAAAAAAACTAATGAAGAGGCCAGACAAATACAATAGATCAAAGTAGAAATGTCACAGAGAAGGATGGGGGGAGGGGGGAGAAACACCTCCAAAAAGAAATATAGCAAGGCAGTGCCAAAGCTCAGCAAAAACAAAACAAAACAAAACAACAAACAAACAAACAAACACCGGACCATTCAACCAAGAAAGTCTGAAAGCTCTTTCAGTCATGGCAGAGAGAATAGATGAAGGTAAGAAGGAATTCAGCCTTACATCATGTTTTATGCCAGAAACACAGACTCAGCAACAAATCTGCCAAATGCTAAGGGTTCAGAGGAGGAGGTCACAATTGTTAGAGAGCAGTGTGCATCTCCCCTGATGTCATTTCCCTAATTATGGTGGCCATCAGGGCCTTCTCTTGCAGGGACACACCCAAAATCTGTTGTAATTAAGGGCAGCTGGTGCAAGGAGGGTTCTGTCTGTACTGTAAGATCAAAAGAAATGCCTCCTTCATCTGCCCCTGTCAGGTGAGAAGTAGAAACCTTGGCCAGCCAGCCTTACAGAGAGCATAGGCTTAAACACACACACACACACACACACACACACACACACACACACACGCTGTATATTCTTTGTTGCCTGGAGGAGGATGAATTCCTCTCAAGCTGTTCTGTGACCCAATCAACTCATATATAACTCACAATTTTTGAGTTACCCTATTTAGACAATTCCTCTCCCTTTGGAGTATGGGGTTTGAACCACATACCAAGTAAGCGCTGAGTGCCATGGCTAGTCCTAACTCACCAACAGGAATGGCATTTCCCAGGGTCTTTTCAGCTACAGTTTAGAAAGGGCTGAAGAAACACAGGAATTTAGATGGCAATGGTTTTCAAGGCCCCTCAGTTTTTCTTTGGAATCACCAGATGACCATTCCTTTAAACAAAGCACTCACAGAGTTTCTCACCTGGGATGACAATTAAACATCAGTTTACACTCAAGTCACACAGAGTCTGACTGCTCAGAACTCTCTACAAAACCCTTCCTTTGTTCCTGTCTCTATCTTGTTCCTCTTTGATGCAATTAGCCTACCACTGTCGGTATTATGAAAACTGAATGTCAAAAATAAAATAAAATAAAATAAAATAAAGAGAAAATAGAGTGCATGCATAAGCAAAACTAGGGAAATTCTGAAGAGCTGGGTGAGGACCATGTTGCTGCCTAGGGAGTACCTTTCAGCGGGGGATGGGGGGACTTGCTTAGCTACTTGCTCATCTTTTCAGCCATATTCCAGGTAGTTTGAATCTCAGTGAGAGTCACCTCCATCTGAAGACTTCTATTATATCTTTCTTGAATAACAGGTCCAGAAAATCAAGTTCCAGGATGAAGAATCGCGTGTAGCATGTGTGAGAGGTGACGGATACCTGACTTTCATGTCTAAGACAGATGCTGCTGTTGCTATACATACGCCCTTGGGAACTTACTGCCTTCCATTTCCCCAGACAAGGACTGAGAAGAGACTGGCTAGCCTCTTTTTTTTATTAGTAATTAGTTATTTTATTTATTACACCCCAAATGTTATCCGTTCTCTCAGTCCCCTCTTGAAGAGTTCTTCCCCATCCCCTGACCCCTTTGCCTCTGAGAGGGTCTCCTTGGCGTCCCCTCTCCCTGGGGGGAACCTCTAAAATGTCCCAGAGACCTGGGAGGCGGAAGCTCCCAGGACTCAATGTGGGTGACCTTAGCTGATATGCCCATAGTAGGGATATGGAGCCTAACTAGTCTCTTCTAAAAGGGTTTATTCAGTTAGCCATCTGCCATTCTGTGGAGTTCACTTAAGAGTAGCTCGGGTCTACCAGCTTCAAGTGTAACTGCCAATGGCACTCAGAAATCTCAACATAGGAGGTTAATTTTTGTACATTTAGAATTAGAACTTCAAAAAAAAAATGTGTTTTGATGTCTTTCTCCTAGCTGGAATCAGAATACAATGTAATGGTTGGAAATGGCTGGAGAGATGACAGCCAAAGGTGTTTGCTTTGCAAACATGAGAACCCGAGTTTCAAAAAAGCTGAGCCAAGTGGGGTCCCCATGGAATCCCAGTTCCAGGAAGGCACAAGCAAGCGTATTTGCTGGAGGCCCCTGGCTATCCAGCTACGGCAAACTGGGGAGTTTCAAACTAGTGAAAGATGCTGTCTTACAAACAAGGCTCCTGAAGGACAGATCCAAGGTTGACTTCTGGCCTCCCTTCCACACACATGCCAACACACATGTATGTACTCATACGAGATATGAAAAATGTCTATGTTCTAGAAAGCTCTCTTTGGGAGACTTGCTGAGATCAGGAGACTAAATCTTTCCACAGCTCATAACCATTGCAGTGTGGTTTTGTTGCATATTCTCCTGAGAATGCATGTGTAATCAATAGTATCTGTACTCTGTCTGTTAGCTCCATATTCTGTGAAAGGAACCAAGGCAAAAAGGTAATATTTCTAAGTGAGACATGTTATTATATTTTAACAAACTCATAAGATATTCTCTATTTCTGAAGAAATCATTACAATATAATATTTATAGTGAATTTGATGCTTGATGATCTTGCTTAGTTTTCATTAAATAATTTTACTCCCAGCTGAAACCTCAACTGCGGGAATTTTTCCATCAATGCAATGTGTGGGAACAGTTCTTAGTCAGGAAACTACAGATACTAGTAAATAACCCAGTGGCACATTAGTAAATACTCTCACGATGATGCTATGGGCTGAAATAAGCTCAGCTTCTGTGAACTCTGCCTGATAAGATGATCCTGGGAGAGTGCATGGCTTCTCCTGTGCCATTGTTTACCAATGAGATGGCAGAGAAACAAACGTACATTTTTAGATCCTCAGCCCCTCAGAGCTGCAGACACTGGCTTCTGCAGTGGCCATTTTATGTTAACAAATACTTCAAGGGCTTGGAGACATGGCTTGGTAGGCAAGAATACTTGCTGTGTAAGCTGGTAACCTGAGTTTAGGTCTCAACACCCAGATGAAAAGCTGAGTGTGGCCATGTGCATGCTTAATGACCCAGGGTTAAGGGGCAGAGGTGGGAAGAACAGATGGCAGGACTTGATGCTTACCAACTTACTTCAGTGAGAAACCCTGTCTCAAGGGAACAGTTGAAGGGTAATAGAGCAGGGAACCGGAAGACCTTCTCTGCCCACATGGATGCTCGCATGCACTGCATGTGCGCGCGCGCGTGCGCGCGCACACACACACACACAAACCTGTTAAAAGTATTTCAAAAGTTTAGGTGCCCTAACTGTTCCAAATTGTTCCTGTGATCTCTCTGAGGAGCAATGGAAATCACAGCAGTGTTAATAATATGCACAGCAAAGTGGTCCATATTTTTACAACTAGTTGAGGTCAGTAGCAAGATGAAGCTTGACTCTGCTCTAGTCATTTTTGATGGCCTTTAGATCCAGGCGCTCTTGCTATAACACTGAATCTGATTGTGTCCCAGAATCAGATTCTGGGACACAGAGAAACATGCTTCCTTTAAGGGAAGTGCAGAGGGATTTACGAGCAGTCTCTTTGTCACTCCTGGATCTGTTCTTGAAAAAGAGTTTGAAAGGAAAGACCACAGTGGATTGCGGTCCAGCCACAAGTCCACTGAGATGTGTGTCATTGGATCCCCTTCATTAGCTGTGGCCAGGCTGGCATTTTCTTTCCTAATCTTTATTTGATTTGTTCCATGAAGAAACTCTCAGGACAGTGTGGGCACCTCCATGGCTGGCATGCACACAGAGGCCTTTGCTAATCTCCATCTGTGCTGTTCACTGCTTATCAAATATGAGAGGGAGATTCTGGAGAGTTCTCAAGTGATGTATCACTTCACACTCCAAAGGTAAGAAAGGGGATTTTTTAAAAAAAGGAGCGGATGAAGCCACACATCAACAAGTGAAGGGTAATCATCTAAAATCCTCACTAAATGCTATCCTGGCAAAATCATCTGTTACCCAGCATTCTTTTATTAAGCTTTAATTTCATTTGTAGGGTGATTGCAGCTCCATTTTCTTGAAGGGCATAGACAGTATAATAGAGGTTTGATTGAAAAATAACTGTCAAGAAGATCTGTTATTTGTATTTTAGGAAAACCATGCTGATTCTGAACCTAGGGTATTTTTAAACCCTCTGTAGTTGTCATCCCAGAAGACAAAGCTTGGGAGGAATCATCTCAGTTCCCTGGGAATACCAGGGATGATATGGGTGTTTATGGAGGATGATTCTGGACTAAGAATGTGAATAGCCCGGCGGCCAGGATAGATGAACGACCATCAGCAGAGGAATAGGGTAGATATTATTGGATGGAGACAGATACCTTCAGACTGCTATTTTGTTCTGGTTTTATATTTTCTCTTCTATTGGGAGAAAACATTAACTCGTTAAAAACTAACTGGATATCTATAAATGCCAAGCATACTGTAGATCACCTCTCATCTACCTGATTGATTATTTCAAATAAGTACCAAATTGAGATCTAAGCTCTTTTAACACAGGCGAGGGGATGACCTGAAACATCATATCTCTTCTTGACTCTAGGCCATTTGGAAATTCAATGCACTATTTTGAGGTTGAGCTTCTAAAATCATAGTTATTTTTCAAAAACTTTTTAAATGGTGGGTCCTCACATTTCTATGTGTGAGTGGATCATTTGTTTTGCAAGATGTCTGTGGAAGCTATAGGTCTTCCTTGAGTAATTTGTCAGACACGGTCCATCACTGGGCCCTGAAGTTTGCAGATTAAGTTAGGCTTTCTGGACTGTGAGGCCCTATAGCTGTCTTTACCCTACAGCACTAAGATTATAGACTCGCATCGTTGTTGTGTCTGTCTTTTTATATGGGTCTTGGTAACAAACTTGGTCCTTGTGATTATATGGCAGGCATTTTCCTGAACTGAACTATCTTCCTTGCCACTACAATGTTTTTTATACCACTACTTATATAAATATTGTCTTATGTTCAGTTTGAAACAAAATTAGACACAAATCCCTTCTAATAAAAGCATCGACATTACAAACACTCTCAAATTGTCTTCTACATCTTAACACATAACACCCAAAGAACAAGCAGATGACAATGCTTTCTGGAAAGAAATGTTTGTCATTTCCAAAATTTGCTCTTTGACCCATCGCCTTGATGTTTTTCTCCAGGATTGCCTCCTTCAGAGTGTACGATGTTTGGCCTGTGTGTGCTTATAAATGTTGTCATTCCTCATAGAAGATTTAATTTCTACCTTCTTTACCAAGGCCTCTCAAGACTGATCCATTGTCTATGTTACTGTGTCAAGGGCACCTCTGGGAGCCTTGCTGTATCAGTGTCTTCAATCCTTATGGCCCTATCAGAAAGTCACAGTAATGGCCACTATTTCCTCATTTCACACACAGTGAAGCTAAGATAGTTACAAGATGCTACAGAGTTAGAAAAAGAGGCAGAAAGGGTTTCAACCTGTGGAATTCAGCCTAGGGTTGTGGATCCACATGCTTAAAAAACCAGGTCCATAAACCTGGTGCATGCTATCTCTCACCCCTTATCATGTGAGGTGGCAGATACTGGCCTTATTCTGTCTGCTGTCCCTTTTATCTTCTCTTAGCTTGAGGGAAGAGGCATTATCAGACTTGTCTTTCAAGGCCCTTGACCCGTGAAGACTACCCTTTCAAGGAAGAAAAATAAATCTTCCTTTCTACTACCTTGCATACTTAAGACAGTTTGCTTGCCTAGAACTGTCGACCCAGATGTTATTTTTATGTCATAAACTCATTGAAGATTATAAATATGTCAAGCATATTTTTGCATCTATTACACACATATTCTAGTCTTTATAGTGCCAAGTGTTCAATAACTCCCCTGTGGCTTTTTTGTGCAGTTCAGTTGCTTTAGGAGATCAAGGTCTTGGCTCGTGTGGAATGTCACTGAAGACCAAGCTCATTTCTCATCTCATCTTTCATTCAATGGCCTTCCCTCTTACAGAGAGAGCTTGGTCCTGTCTCAATGGCCTTCTTATAGAGAGAGCTTGGTCCTGTCTCACTGTACTCCTTGGCAGTCAAGGTAACCACATTCATTGTACGGTTAGAGTTAGGAGGAGAATTGATACTACTCAATTTTTTTTTTCTTCTGTTGGGTGAAAAAAATAGAGGCAAACAAACTCTGTGGTATTACTAGACCTCAGTGTCCAAACCTCTGCTAGGCCAACACCTCTCATGGCGGTATTTCACTTAGACATTCGTTCAGTAGAGACATACATGGCACCACAGGTCACCTCTCCTCTCATGTATAATGAAAGCCTGCTCATAAGTGCTTACAGTTCAGAAAGGGCAGGGTGGCTAATCAACATTACAAAGCTAAAGAATGGTAAGAGCTTAATGTAGTTTTTCTCCCTATAGGATAAGGATTCATTTTTGATAATAAATAATGATCTTCGTCCTCCAGTTTCCCAAATGTTGATGTGTGAGTCCCAGCTGAGTACAAGGTCAAAACAAAGGCAATCAAGAGATGGGAGCGGGGGGGCAAGTTTATTGAAGATTATAAAATAGTCCTCTGTCAAGAATAAATATTTTCATGCAAAATATCATGGAAAGAACACACTCATCTCAACCAGAATCACAACCAAAGCACAACTTATGTCTAATATGAGGTAACATAAAATTTCCTAATCTTTTAAAAATCACGGATCACACTTTACTGGTATGTTACCTAGACCAGGGATCAGGAAAGCAGCACATACTCTGCAGGCCCATTTATGGCTGGAGAATAAACTCTGCTACCCTCTGAAATCTTAACCAATGAAGAGCCCTAAATTCCATCTATCTACAGGGATACGTGATGTTATGTGAAATAACATAGGGGTAAGTCATCATGTATGTGTTCATGACCTAACTGCAGATGGAGCGGCTGCATCAAGTGTGTCTGCAGGCTCAGGAAGCTAGGGTACTCAGACAATGTTCCTTCACCACAATCGCGGATGCTCTGCTTCACCTTCTGACAGAGGAGAGGACATTGACCTTAAGCAGAGGAATGGAATACTCTATTTAGTTCCATATCTATGTTCCTCAAACCCATTAAGTCATCAACTGGAGAGGGGATTAAATTAGTACCCAAGTCTGGTTTGTTTCATGGTTTAGAGAAAAGAAAAATAAAAGGCTATTCTTTGTGGGGTTTGTGTTGATTTTAATTTTATTGTATAAATATGAATGATTACCACGTATGTGTCTGCCTAATTCTGAATGATGATAATCAGGAAATACCTTCTCCTTTTGTCGTGAGCACATTGATAACTTAATTCTCTTTTCTTATTCCTTTCACAGAATTGTGAATTTATGGAACACTGAAGATTGTGATTGATTACAATATTTGTGTTATAATGAATCAGGCAATTGGATCTTTCGTGTTGCTGCTAGGGTACTTGCTCTGTGTTGTATTTCCAACCTGCCAAGAAATACTAATAGAGAGTTGTTTTGACTCAGAAACACTGAGAGAGACAATCAAAGCCAAAAGCTGCTCTCAATACTATGCATAAACAACTCGTGTCTCTCAAAATAGACTACCGTGACTAAAATATAAAGAAACTCAAAAGATTAATTTCCAAATCAAAGGAAAGAAAGCAGAATATAAAGGTTTTGAAAATTCCTCCCACATTTTTCTATTCATTGTGAAAAAATCCCAAAGGAATACAACCCTCTGATGTAAGAGTAAATTTACATACAAAATCTTTGATAACTGTTTCTAATAATTACAACTTGAATGACTGGGGGTTTAGGATTTCAAATTTAGAAAATACTGTTAATTAATTAACATGGATAGAAATAACAATGTCTCTAGGAGCAGAGTGGAGCAAGGATGCCATTTTACAGATATAAGCAGAAAACTGAACGTCCAGTTGAGCCAGCCACATTAGTCAGTTTGATAGAGGATTTAGGAACACTCTATGCTTAGAGATGACATGGTGCTTTTAGATCCATAGGAAACCAACTTTGTCAACATAAAAGCTGGTTTGGAAGGTGAAGAATAAATGAGATAAAAATTCCCACCATGATGCTCTGTCTTTAACACAGAGAACACGACTCAATGTCAGTGTTTAGAGCTGAATAAAAAGACACTTTGCCTATGAAATGGATTCCATTGCCTGTGAGAGCAGCCAAACATATTCAAAAATGCTGTTTGACTTTACACAATTACACGGTAGCTGTAGGAACTGTATAATAGGCTGTCAAGAATAGCTGGCAGGTAAAAAGCTATGCTGGGGTAAGCTTAAGGCAGATGTCCAAAGCCCTAACACACAAGAATACAACTTTAAATTAGTTTACTAAAAATTTATTTTCATTGGAATCCTCTGGTTAGGAACAATTGAACTCAACACCTGGTAGATCACTATCTAGGCATCAAGATTGCTGTCACAGACTCAAAGACAGAGTTGATATCATTTCAAGAGTAATATAGTAAAGATGGCTTACTACCATGGATACTTCAGTCACATCTTTAAAATGTAAAATGAATTGCTTTCCTTAGCATGGTGTTGTAGGCCTGTAATCTCAGTATTCAGGGAATTGAGAGAAGAGGAATAGGAATTCAAGGTTATTCTTGACTACACAGTGAGTTTGTCGAGTGTAAGATATATACAACCTGTCTCAAATATGAATATTGGTGCTGGAGAGACAGCTAGTGAATAGAAAGTGTACTGCTTTCACAGAGACCGGAGTTGGTTATTAGCCACCACATCAGGCAGTTTACAATGAAACACACACACACACACACACACACACACACACACAAATAAAAATAAAGTAAGTCTTAAGAAAACACAGTATAAATAATCAAGGGCTGGGTATGGTGGTGTAGAGCTTTAATCCTAGCACTCATGAGGTATCTATCTGTGAATCCAAGGCAATCCTGGACCACACAGTGAGTCCTAGGCCAGCCAGAGCTAAAAACTGGCACCTTGCCTCCAACATAAATACATAAGTAAATAAATAATAAAAAACAAAATGGACCAGTTATATGACTTTCAACAGTTTACTTTATCTTCTCTGAAATGATCTCACATTGTAAAAATGAGCATTAAACATAGAAGTACAAGTGAATGTCTTAGTCCTGTGTCTAATATAAGCTACTATATTTAGGCAAATGTCCAATGGCTCAGGAATGTGTCCAATGACAAGCTTCTGTATTTAATTCCCCATTCATTTTCACTCATACTGTGAATTTTAATCTCAATTACTGCAAATTCATGCTTAATAATACCCACTCCTTAATTAACAAACACCATCAATATTAGAACTAAAGAAAGATGTTTTGATTCTTTGCTGTTGCTCCCAAATTATGCAGTTAGGACAATGTACCAAATGAGGAAATAAACACTGTCATTCCCCTGCTTGTCTTGCATACATCTGAAAACAGCTACATGTGACTAGCACACTCTTGATGTACTCATTGACCTTTGAAGAAGAAGAATCATACATGTATCTCAGTATGTTAAGCATCAATATAAGCAACCATGAGTAGAAAGAAAATAAAATAAATGATTAGAAAGCTTGCTTAAGATTTCCTATTTGTAGTCAAACATTGATTTTCTTATGTATTGAGTGAGTAGCTGACAAAGCTTGTACTAACGGTTAGCCTTCAGTATATTTATGGAAAATGCAAATGGAATAGATCGTGCCACATGTTTATTGGTCACTTATCATACTGTTATAGCTGTGAAGACAATTATATATCTTTGATTAGCATCAAAGAACTTTATGGAATGTTAATATTTTTGTGATGCAACATAGGAAAATAACCAACAGCTGCTTCAGTTGGTGAATCTTGGTTGTTACTGCACATGTCCAATAGAACTATCATCTTCACACTGTGATTGTCTGAGACCAAGCATTCTGACAGAAACTCAGAACAGGATGGTGAGGCCATCTCTACAGATATAAAATTCTTAAGCAAAATAAATTATCCAGTTGTTCATGTTGCATTTCTGGGTTGTATTTTAAATAAGAACATGTGGCATCTTTGATTAAATAGTAGTCTTTAGGGTTTTTGACCTACTATACCATTGCTTTAGTTATCATATTGTGCATTGCTGATGGCAATGTCATAAGTAAATGTCATTAGTAAAGTAGATGTAAAAATACATTAAGGATGTGATAATCTTCATGTTGATTAGGCCATCATTTCCTTTATTGAGTCAGTTCTTTATTTTCTGTTGGTGATGTGGAATGTTTATTATAAATTGAATATAATAACTCCCCCCCCCCATTCATATACCATCATGTGCCCTTGTACTTCAAAATAAGATCTATATGACGAGGTTTGTTGCAGATATCAATTTAAATAAAGTCATGCTGGAGTAGGTGACTGAGAAGTCACACACTCAGAGAGAGAAGACACACTGTGGATATACATGCAGAGAAAGGAATGATGGAGATGAACTCCAAAGACACTAAAATGGTCAGTTAGTCACACAAAGCTAGAAGAGAGCCTGGGAGAGGAGCTAGAACTCCACAGGGAGTAAGAAAAGAGGGTTCCCATGTATAGCAGTGAACAAAGGGCCTGGAGTTGACAGGAAGATTGAGTACTGAGAAAGATAAGTAAGAGGAACTGGTTTGGTTGGGGATAACCAACCTAGCCATATTGGAAGAGGGACAGGGTTCTGCATGAGTGAGGGTAGACTGGCTGCTTTAAAGCTCTTGAAATA
The DNA here is from genome assembly GCA_019843965.1 of Rhynchomys soricoides. Classification (NCBI taxonomy): domain Eukaryota; kingdom Metazoa; phylum Chordata; class Mammalia; order Rodentia; family Muridae; genus Rhynchomys; species Rhynchomys soricoides. The sequence goes on from JADRCH010000057.1 coordinate 5,603,994, forward strand.
CATTGTTTTAAATGGAGCTAATTGTGACAAACTAAATTGTAAATGAAGATGGCTGCTAACTAGAAGCTTATCCATCATCACCTAGACAACCCCATAGACAAGGAGCTACATACAAGGTAATTAAGAAAGACTGCAGTGATATCTTGATGACTGGGATAGAGTTAACTCTACAAGGTGGTAAAGCAGGAAGTTGGTCATGCTCAGAACAAAGAGGGCTCAGCTCAATTAATAGCACCAGGGACACCTGCAAGCTCAGAGGTAACAACACAGCAGCCAATGACTAAAAGATTGTTGAATGTCAAGTCCAAACACCAGCAAAGCAAAAGTGGTCTTCAACTCCTCCTACAGATCACAGAATCTATGTGGTTGAGCCCAGGGTATGCATACAGAGCATGCAGGACCTCCATTGCTTTAGCTCATGAAAGCCCAGAGAATTAGGTAATCAAAATAGAGGTTATCTAAGTTGTTGCAGTCAGTGTTTCTGCCATTGCTGCATAAAATCCCCACTCAGAGGACATTTGTTGGAACTCCTTGTCCGTATCTCACTTTTCTTTATTATTTCATCTGTCCTTAAGTTCTCATTTTTCTGTGATGATTTCTTCTTCCACATTCCATATTGTCATAAAAATTCATTTCATTAACTTCTTTTGCCCTGAGACAAGGAACTCATAGCTACTATCTTAGGACAATCTTTGGTGACTTTGAGTGTCTGGCACCCCTGGACTCTGGGTCATGTTTAACTCAAAAATCCTGATCATACAGAACCAATGACATGGGAATCTTGATCTCAGATGTCGAACTAATATCCAGAACAAGGAGACAAACTTCTATTGTTTAAGCCATCCAGCTCAAGGTACTTGGCTACAGTAGATCTGACATACCAGAAATATAATAATTACAAGTACAAACATTAAGTTTAGTCAAACATTTCTGCCAGTGTCATAAAATAATTAAATCTGAGGTAATATATTTTTTAAAAGGTAAAATGTTGAAAAATCACACACACACACACACACACACACACACACACACATACACATATACACACATACACACACACACTCTGCAGTCAGTCCCACAAGACCCAGAGGAAGCTTCACTTCCAGGCATTCTAACATGAACAGGATTCCAGGATCCCAGGATCCCAGAAGTTTGGTCACACCAGGATCTCAGGGTCCCAGAGGCAGCTTGACTCCCAGGAGCTCTGACACACCCAGAATCTCAGGATCACAGAATCACAGAACCACAGGATCACAGAGACAGCTGAACTCTGAGGAGTTCTGACACAAGCAGGATCACAGGAAGAACAGACTCCAGTCAGATACAGCAAGGGCAGGTAACACTAGAGGTAATCAGATGGTAGGAGGCAAGCATAAGAACATAAGCAATAGAGACCACTGTTACTTGGCATCATCAGAACCCAGTTCTCCCACCATAGCAAGTCCTGGATACATCATCACACCAGAAAAGCAAGATTCAGATCTAAAATCACTTCTCATGATGATGATAGAGGACTTTAAGAAGGACATAAATAACTCCCTTAAAGAAATAAAAGAGAACACAGGTAAACAGCTAGAAGCCCTTAAAGGGGAAACATAAAAATCCCTTAAAGAACTACAGGAAAACACAATCAAACAGGCAAAGGAAATTAACAAAAGCATCCAGGATCTAAAAATGGAAATAGAAACAATAATGAAATCACAAAGGGAGACAACCTTGGAGTTAGAAAACCTAGGAAAGAGATCAGGAGTCATAGATGCAAGCATCACCAACAGAATACAAGAAATAGAAGAGAGAATCTCAGGTGCAGAAGATACCATAGAAAACATTGACACAACAGTCACAGAAAATGCAAAAAGCAAAAAGCTCCTAACCCAAAACATCCAGGATATCCAGGATACAATGAGAAGACAGAACCTGAGGATAATAGGTATAGAAGAGAGTGAAGATTCCCAACTCAAAGGGCCAGTAAATATCTTCAACAAAATTATAGAAGAAAACTTCCCTAAAGAAAGAGATGCCCATGAACATACAAGAAGTCTACAGAACTCCAAATAGACTGGACCAGAAAAAAATTCCTCCTTTCACATAATAATCAAAACACCAAATGCACTAAATAAAGAAAGAATATTAAAAGCAGTAAGGGAAAAAGATCAAGTAACATATAAAGGCAGACCTATCAGAATTTCACCAGACTTCTCACCAGACACTATGAAAGCTAGAAAATCCTGGAAAGATGTCATACAGACCCTGAGAGAACACAAATGCCAGCCCAGGCTACTATACCTAGCAGAACTGTCAATTACCATAAATGGAGAAAACAAGATATTCCATGACAAAACCAAATTTACACAAGATCTTTCCACAAATCCAGCTGTACAAAGGATAATAGATGGAAAACACCAACACAAGGAGGGAAACTACACCCTAGAAAAAGCAAGAAAGTAATCTTTCAACAAACCCGAAAGAAGTTAGCCATACAAACATAATTTCAACTCTAACAACAAAAATAACAAGAAGTAACAATCACTTTTCCTTAATCTCTCTTAACATCAATGGACTCAATTCCCCAATAAAAAGACATAGACTAAGAGAGTGGATACGGAAACAGGACCTAGCATTCTGCTGCATACAGGAAACCAACCTCTGTAACAAAGACAGACACTACCTCAGAGTAAAAGGTTAGAAAACATTTTTCCAAGCAAATGGTCCCAAGAAACAAGCTGGAGTTGCCATTATGCTCTAAGATCAAGAATCAACAAATGATATGTCATAAAATTGCAAAGCTTCTGTAAGGCAAAGGACACTGCCAATAGGACAAAATGGTAACCAAGAGATTGGGAAAAGATCTTTACCAATTCTACACCCAAGAGAGGGCTAATATCCAATGTATACAAAGAGCTAAAGAAGTTAGACTCCAGAAAATCAAATGACCCTATTAAAAATGGGTACAGAGCTAAACAAATAATTTTCAACTGAGGAATATTGAATGGCTGAGAAGCACCTAAAAAAAATGTTCAACATCCTTAGTCATCAGGGAAACGCAAATCAAAACAACCCTGAGATTCTACCTCACACCAGTTAGAATGGCTAAGATCAAAAATTCAGGTGACAGCAGATGCTGGCAAAGATGTGGAGAAAGAGGAACACTCCTCCATTGATGGTGGGATTGCAAGCCCATACAACCACTCTGGAAATCAGTCTGGTGGGTCCTCAGAAAATTGGACAGAGTATTACCTGAGGACCCAGCTATACCACTCCTGGGCATATACCCAAAAGATTCTCCAACATATAACAAGGACACATGCTCCATTTTGCTCATAGCAGCCTTATTTACAATAGCTAGAAGCTGGAAAGAACCCAGATGTCCTTCAACAGAGGAATGGATAGAGAAGATGTGGTATATTTATACAATGGAGTACTACTCAGCTATTAAAAATGATGAATTCATGAAATTCTTAGGCAAATGGATGGAGCTAGACAATATCATCCCGAGTGAGATAACCCAATCACAAAAGATCACACATGGTATGCACTCACTGATAAGTGGTCATTAGCCCTGAAGCTCCGAATACCCAAGATACAATTCACAAACCACATGAAGCTCAAGAAGAAGGAAGTCCAGAGTGTGGGTGCTTCAGTCCTTCTTTGAAAGGGGGACAAAATATTCACAGGGGCAAATGTGGAAACAAAGTGTGGAGCACGGACTGAAGGAAAGGCCATCCAGAGACTGTCCTACCTGGGGATTCATCCCATGCAGTCACCAAACCCCCACACTACTGTGGATGCCAAGAAGTGCTTGCTGAAAGGAGCCTGATATAGCTGTCTCCTGAGAGGCCCTGCCAGAGCCTTACAAATACAGAGGCAGATACTCACAGCCAACTGTTGGACTGAGTGCAGGGTCTCTATGGAGGAGTTAGAGAAAGGACTGAAAGAGCTAAAGAGGTTTGAAACCCCATAGGAAGAACAACAATATAAACCAACCAGACCCCCCCGCCCCCAGAGCTCCCAGGGACTAAGCCACCAACCAAGGAGTACACATGGCTCCAGCTTCATATGTAGCAGAGGATGGCCTTGTCATGCATCAATGGGAGGAGGGGTTCTTGGTCCTATGATGGCTCGATTGATGCCCTAGTGTAGTGGAATCGAGGGTAGGGAGGGAGTGGATGGGTGGGTGGAGGAGCACCTTCATAGAAGCTGGGGGAAGGGGGATGGGATAGGGGGTTTCTGGGAGGTGAGAAAGTGGGAAATGGATAACATTTGAAACGTAAATAAAGAGAATATCCAATAAAAAAGTATCACCATCATATACATCCTATTCTTATTGTTTATTTGTTGACTCCCAGTACAACCATTGTGGCCCCAAGACAATATGTGAATTCCTTATGGACAATAGTCTGGTCACTGGAATAGTCTCAGCAACCAACACAATATATTCTGTATTATATTTTTAGTGAATATGTACCTATATAGTCATATATATATTTGAAAGATACATCATATACCTCTCATTTTTAAATCTATTAATTATGCCATATATGTAAGGGCACTACTCATTCAAGTATCAGTCAGAGCCTCCAGTATTTAATGACTGAACTGATAAAGTGTTCAAATGCGGTCAAAAAAAAAATTCATCATCCAAAAGTTGGGTCGAGGCCCTGAAAAGCTGTGAGGTTATAATGGACCTTTGAGTCCCAGCTTATGACTTGAGGTTTCAATTTTTTTTTCCGTCCTATGAATAAAGAGAGGTAAAAGAACAAAAAGTAGTTTTATGGTTGTTTCTATGTTCAGGGCTCTGGGGCTGGGGGCTGTTGTCACCTTACAGAATGATTGTCCACGATACTGGATGATGTGCTCCTAACTGTGCACAGTCTGTCTCCAGGAGAAGAAATGAAATTCTGAATTAGAACAGGTCTTGGTGCTGATGTTTGTTCGTCTCCCTAACACGTGCCCCTGAACAGATTCAGTTCAGTGAATTCAAAATCCATCAACCACATCCTTGATAACACGATCCGCTGCTCAGTACTTTTCCCAAGTTCATATTTGCATAAGCATCAATCTTTCCCTCTCCTGCCCTGCTCCTCCCTCCTCCCAGCCCCAGCAGCTCCTCTCAACTCCTCAACGGCATCTTTGTTCTGCCTTCACCTCAGTTCTCAATTATTCTTCAGAGAATCCATGGGAATGATTTTTCTTTTAGTGGGAAGCAAATTCCACATGAAAACCTTGGTTTAAATAAACACAGCACACACAGTTAATTAGAATGTAATTAACTGATTTTATGACGAACTCAACAGAAGTCTTCTTCAAGCAACGGATGTTCAGAATAAGACAGTAGAGTTAGCTCTAGTCCTTATCCCACATGGTCAGAAACAATAGGACTTTCTTAATATGATATTTGGGGCAGATCATTTTATGCTGATTTTAAGGAATATATATATAAATTTTTGTGAGTGAGTAAGTAGCTGGATTTCCAATTCCCTTTGAGACTCCCTAGAATAAGTCCCCCACAAAGTCAGAGGCTCTGTATAGCTGGGCTCTCCTGTGTCATTTATAGTGTCTGACACCCAGTACCTATTGGATAGATATTTCTGTATGAAGCTTAATGGCTTCGGAGGGATGGCATTCTCCTAGACTTTCTATAGCTGTGGACTGCATATCGTATTTTAGGTATCTGTATTAATTATTATTCACAATCACAATAACAACTTTAAGAGGGAAGGACTTGGTTTACAGTTAAACAGAATGCAGTCCATCATGTCAAGCTGGGCTAACACTGCTCAGAAGCAGAAGGCAGGGAGCTCAGACAAAGGTGAGCAGGCAATTCTCCTCATGTCTTTCTCCCTTCCTCTAGTCACCACCTGATTCCTACAGCTTAAATCAACCAGCACCATCCCAAATGACATCAACAGATATAGCCCAAAGAGTTCAGTTTTAGCACAGGCACCTGGCACTTCCTTGTTGTCAATAAACACTTATCCAAAGACGACTGAAACTCCCACCCATGTTTGGAGCCATGAGTGCAGACATCAAATGTTCTGCCAGTCCAAAGTCCTCTCTCCCACAGCTGCAACTTGACTTTCTATTTTAAGTTCTGAAAGTAAATCTCCAGTCCTGGTGAGGCCAGGAAAAGCCCAGACACATTCTACAGCCACTGACATAGCACCAAAGTGACATCTGTCAGACTGGTCTACTGTCTCCATCAGGGGCCTGAAGGGATGGCACACAGACTAGTTACTTTGGGACTTAAGAGAGAAAAGTGACTGTCTCGAGTAGTCAGAAGAGCAATCCTTGGGCGACAGCCACAGGGAGAAGCACAAGCATCCACAAGAGGCCAGCGAAGCTAAGGGCTCTGCAAAGCTGGGGCACTGGGATGGTGTTCTGCTGCTGAGGGCAGAGCCAGCTCCAAGTTTCTCCTGGGGCTAGATCTGCTTCTCTACCAGAGGTTCCATCAGCGACGACATATGCGTTTCCCACACTGAGGAAATAGAACTGCTTCTGTTGGAGATTTTCTTCTTGACAGTTTAAACTGTGTAAGTAACTTTAAAAAAAAATGGGGGCAGAGAACTCATTTACTGAAAATGTAGTTTTCCTTTTCCACAAGCCCTTGGGATTTAGCAAGTCAATGCTGTTCTTCGATGTGCGGAAAACTGAGATGCGAGTTTATTGTGCGACTGCCTCAGCTCTAATTAAGATTATGACCATTGGAAGCTGCAGTATCATCCCAGAAGAAAACAAAACCGAACAAACAAACAAACAGAGAAGTGAGATCCTCTCTTGCCATTAGGCATAGGGGGAAATTAAGCTCTTCTGTAGGCTCTCAAGAAGCCACCCTGCTGCAGCTCTCCTGCGAGAACGCTGCTGGGGATCATGGGCTCCACAGGGGAGGCTGGCACCCTTCTGAGAATACCAGAAGCCAAGAGAGGCTGTCGTTTCCAAAACGCCATGCATCCGCAGAGCCCTTGCATCCAGCCAGACTCCTGTATCACTTAAAAATCCAAGTTTTGGCTGGCTGATGGAGGGAGGCTAGCAAGTGTCCTTAGACTCCACAGGTTCCCAGCAGAAAGCCAAACGGTTTCTCTTGGTAACAACGAAGCGTCATGTAACATCTTCTCTAGGGCAACCGTTCTTTCTGTGCAATGTACTGTAAGGATAGTCTGTGAATTCTCACCTAGGCTGCAGTTTTAGGATCTATTGCACTACAGCATGTGATTTGTTTTGCACGTTATAAGCATAACCCTCACACCGAGGAGGAGGAGGATGTCTAAGTCATTATCTGACAGCACTTACCATGTCCTCCTCATACCTCAGACAATCAACTTACAAGCTCAAGAACTACAGTTTAGGTGTTACCATGTAAAACTCTCAGGGCCTTTGGTAAGATGGTGTGATGCATGATCATGACTGGAGCTCCTGTTAGGCCAAACTGCTCACCTCACAGCAAATAAATAAAGGACGGAGCCGGGCATCACCGCCATGTTTGGGCATAGCCTTAACCCAGAAAAGAATACTCGAATAAAGAAACAGACCAGAAATAACCCAAGATTTTCCACCACTCCAAGTGAACAGACAGTCAGAAGGCTCGGTTTAGAGTCTTGGAGTAAGATAAGGCACTCTGTATCTATTTTCTCACTAGGTTTCTTCTCATTGTAACCATGGAGTAATCCAGAAGATATGATTTTGGTTGTTTTTTTTTGGACTGCTGAAATTTATAAAGGTTACACAGAAATGACACCACTGCTGGGCTAAATGAAAAAGGGGTCTCACCACATCACACCCACTGCAGAAACTCTGGGAATTTTCTATGAAAACTCAGTATAGGAACTGTTACATTTCCTCCAGAATTATATACAGCCACAGACAACTAATGGGTATCAACACAGCAGATATACTTCCAATGCTATTTCTCGCTCCTTTATGTAAACAAAAAATATCACCCATTGGTTGCTAGGATATAAATCACCTGATGCTTATGAGTGAAGGGGAACCATGGGATATATTTGGCATGTTAAAGCTAGGAGTTAACAGACAAGGTAAGAACCCCAATCAACAACCAACCAACAGACCAGCACAACAAATATCAGATCACAACCAGACAAGCTGGTAGTTGACAATTTGATAGGCTATGTTCTAAGCTGTCTTGTCTTATTCTGAGACACTCACTCCAGGTTTTTCCTACTCAGGACAAAATGAACAAAGCAATAAATAGAAGAAAAAAGAGAAGAGAGGGAAAGCCACAGCACCAAGCTCTCTGAAATACCACATGCTTCTTGGAGGTAACCAGATTAACCCTCCTAGGAATGTTCAGAGACCTTAAAATGCACCCATGTAAGAGCATCAGGAAATGTCTTAGTATTTTATGAAGATGTGTGTTCCTTTTATTGAAAGCCCCAAATTCAGGCCTGAGGTATTTGAGTTTCCTATGCCATATCTGGCTTGATTTTGGCCCCAGGACAATGATTATGCCTATAGTCATACAATTTTTAACTATAAAATTTGCCTAGATTTATCAAGTGTTTAACCCATGTTTAGCTCTGTATGCCTTAGACGCCTTGCATCTTGCAGCATCTTTGCTGGATAATGAGAGCGATCAGCCCCTCTCTTCCACGTTGTGCCTCTTTATGAGGTGGAAACAGGCATCAGGTAGTGCTCTGTGTTCTTTCCTCAAGATTGAGTGGCTGTGGGCCGCTCAGCCTTTTCTTCCAGGCCCCATTTTCAAGTCCCTTTGTCATTTTTGTTACTCTCTTTTGATGCCTCTGCCCCATCTGTCTAGGTTTTAATAGTGTAACTTCCCAAATGGATCACGGTACTCCTATTGAGAGCTAAGATTGCCAAGTGGAGCCTAATAATCACCTTGTTTATCTTCTTCCTGACAATTCTGCTAATAAAACACAGGGTAGGGCTCACCTTTCTTCTCCCTCTCACTAAATGGCATCCCACTACTGATTTTTCTCAGATGTTCAATGGGATAAAGGATAGCTGCTGCAGACAGGAGGAAGGTAAATTACCTACCTAACCGGGTTCAGTTGCAGCACCTTCGGAAGGATCTCAAAAACGCTAGAAAAAACAGAGTGGCCAGAGAGGGCTGTAGCTACAAATGGAACCGTTTCAAAATTCCCTTATTACAGCAGGGATCCATATGATCTGGGCTGAAGAGATGACTCAGGGATCGGCCCTGGCCACTCCAGTGTGAGACCCCACTTTGAATCCTCAGAACCAGATGTATAGCTGAAGGCAAGCGTGTGTCTGTCATCCCAGTGCCTGTAGACAGGTGAAAGGAAGAGACAGGAGGGTTTCTGCAAGTTCAAAATCCAGTGAGAAGCCATGAGAGCCTGCCTCAAACCACACAGAAGGGCAAACCAACCCAGTGTTGTCTTCTGACTTCTATGTGTGAGCTGCAATGTATGAACATACACCTACCGCACACACATAGTCCACAGACATACACACATGTGCACTCAGGTACACGTACACACATGTACACACATGCACATGGGTACACACATGCACACAAATAAGCACACACATGCACATGTGGGTACACATACATACATGCACATGTGCACACTCGCATATATGTACACACATATACAGTCCACATGCATACACAAGCATAGAGGCACACACATTCATACATGTAAGCACATACATCCACATGTGTGCACACCCAAGCATATGTACACATTCATGTGTACACACACGTATAGTTCACATGCACATGCACATACATATACACACACATGTACTTACACACATATAGCTCTCACAGACATGCACATACACACACACATAGTTCACATACACACATGCATACACGTGTACATGTGTGAGCACACACATATGCATATACATGTGTGATATGTAATATTGCAATATATATATATCTATATATTTCCCAGCTTATGAGTGAGGTGCAGAGAAGGGAGCATAAATCAAGGCGTCTACAATATTAACTTGAAAGTAAGTGGAGTGAAAGTAAGTTTATTTACATGACAACCCCTCATTTAACCTGAAAGTTTCTGGAAATTACACCAGAAAACTAGAAACACAAACCATAAAACTAACAGTCAACTAACTTAAAAATCAATTACGATTCATAATGTTAGAGATGCCCTCATGGAACGTAGCTGGACCATCAAACTTGCTTAATATGAGATTCTCCAGGGCTAAATCTGAGAAGATGTAAGATGATTTGGCAAGGTAGGTGATCATAACACAAGAAGCCTGGATCTTCTATTGTGCTGCTAAGCGGGAAGAGGGGGGAAGAAAGAAAGAAAGAAAAGAAAAAGAAAACTTGGTATCTGGGTCATCAAAACACAAGCCAGAAACCAAAGAGCTACATCAGGACTTCCCTTGTGTGAAATCGCCTAGCTTAGGCGTTGCCGTGAAAAGGACCACAAGTGCAGATGGCACCCTGGCATCTGTGGAGCACAGTGCACTCTGCCTTACAGGCTAGGAAAGGATGTGGTGGCTTACACAGTGACAGGGGTCAAGTGTGTCGGTCACAGAGCAGGAAACTTTCATGTTACTCAGATGAGAAATGACCCCACAGCTGATCGATGGATGACCAAATGACATGTCTGCATCACATGTGTAACCTTGACACTTAGGAACATTCTCCGTGTGACACACAGGAACAAATGAACCAAAACCCATTGTAGTGGCTTGAGAGATTGGACATTTGTTGTTCTTACAGAAGACCCTACTTCAGTTCCCAGCATCCATATCAGGTGGCTCATAACTGTCTAAAACTCCAATTCCATGAGACGTGAGGCTCTCTTCTGGCCTTCCAGGGAACCTGCATGCACGTGATCCGCATTTAGAGTCAAGAAGGTACACATACACATACAATAACAATAATAAAAATTTTAAAAATATCATTTCCATAAAGCATTAAGAATATCATTGTCTAAAAATCTTGAGTTGGAAAATAAACCCCAAGAAATTATGATTATTTCTAATTACCTATTAATTTTATATAAATTACTATTTTTTTACAATTAATTTTATATAAGAATTTGGCGAAGGAACTAAAATTACAAATTACATAGGCTTTAGAAATATCTCTGTCAGATACTGAGGCATAGAAAGAGAGTGAAGATGTTACTCCTTTTTACCTAGCAGTCTGTTGGGCCACAATGTATATTGGTGACTAAGCCATGAGTATTTTCTAGACTTGTCTATATGGATGGAGTTTCCTTCTTTATTATTTCTGGCCTGCTAGGGTCTTTCCCTTGCTCTCAGTAATTTAGGTTACTCCCATGGATTTGTTACCATCCCTATGCATGTGGCTTCTCTTTAAGATGAGAATCTCTGATTATATTTCCTGGCCAATCTATCTAAAGAATGAAAAATATGACCATCATCTACAGAGATAATGGTATGCTGGAATGGAAGAGCAGGTGCACAGCTCAGCTCTGGCAAGATTCTTCCCACATCACAGTGAGTATGAGAAGGGCAGAGAAAAATGCTTGGTATTCTATTCCCACCTTCCTCCTTACTGAGGTGGAGTCCCTTTCATTGCTAAGGATTTCAGACTAGCTGGCTTTTCTGCCGTTTCTCCATACGAGCACTGGGTCACACATGTGTGCCTCTACACGTAGCTTCTATGTGGGTTCTGGGGCCATCAGGCCATCAGACATGTGCAGCCAGTGCTTAGCCAGCGTCCAAGCCCCCTTATTCATTACATATTAGTCTTCACAGTCATGTCCACGTTTAGTCAAAGATTTAAAAATTGCCTTTGCTGGTTGTTGGTTTTGGTTAGAGCAGAATAATAGCAGCACATTTTAATGGTTGGAAGAGGTCGACCCTTTGACTGAAGAGACGGTACAGTAACAAGGAACACACACTTTCAGAGGACAAAAGCTTTGTTCCCAGTTTTCACCTCAGGCGGCTTACAACTGCCTGCACCTCTAACTCTCAGGGACCCAACAACCATTTTCTAGCCTCTTTGGGTACTTGTATACATGTACACACAGACACATGTACATACACATAGAAACAAATAAACAGATAGAAACACTTCTTAAAGCGGTCAACCAGTCACGGACTCTGTCCTCACAGGGTCTGTGTGAGCAGAGTGCCAGCCTGTTCCATCCCAGCAACACATCACGCAGCAGAGTAGCCAGCGTCAACAGACACAGACACCAACAGCTCAAGTAACGTGGAGATAACTCATGTGGGAACAACTCAAGGTGCTACAGAGCTTCAAGAGTTTTCACAAGTCATATATCCATCTTCCTAAATGCATTGCCATGCAGATAGCCACATAACAGAGATAATGTTGCATATTAGACAGAAGAAAAGAAGGAACTCGAAAGAGGAGATGCACTGCAGATTTTAAGGAGGTATTAACAGCTCTGGAAATTAGCGGCCTAATTTGCACGAATTTGTGAAGTAAACAAGTAGAGCACACAGAGCGGTGGAGGCTGCTGCTGACCACCTCTGTGCCACACACTTTCCCTGAGTGTCAAATTCGTTCTGCCACTCTTAATTATATTTCCTTAATTTTTTGTTTTTGTGATGGCCAAATTTGTAAGTATGCAGAAAGAAACAGTTTTCAACAAACTCTTTTTCTCACACTTAAAATGAATAACATAGCATGCTAATACCAATTACACAAGCTATAGAAAATACATTAGAGAGATGCCAGGGTTATCAAGGCCAGAACTAGTCAACTGTGTGTCCAAGTGAGCACATCCTGCTTAGACAAAATTCTTTCTAAGGAGAAATACTTGGAGATACACAAACTATGGTCATTTTTTAATTATATATATATATATATATATATATATATATATATATATATATTGAATGATATCAAAAGGAAAACTGCTCTGGAGAGAAAACAACTTGCTCATCTACTGGTATGGTACATGATATAGACTGGAGCGAGGGCTAGTGGCTGGGCGCTCTGGAGTCCAGTTATGAGAGTGGTGATTGTGTTCCAGCACCTGTGTAACAAGCCAGGCAACCTACACGGTCCTCTAACTCCGTCTCTGAAGAGGAGGCAAGGACAAGATGACAGGCCCTTCCAGCTTCTAATACAGCCACGGAAACACGAGTTCCTCATCTGGAGAGACATATTGCTTCAAGGAAAGACATGGAAAATCATAGAGACACCCAATGCCTTCCAAATCATAGAGACAGGCAATGCCTCCCACTTACATGTGGACCCATTCACACACACACACACACACACACACACACACACACACACACACACACATATACATACACAGGAATCAATCATCAAAAGCAGAAAGCTATTCAGCATGTCAGCCTAGCTTGACGAAAGCCATTTTTCTTACGTTTGTAACTTACTAGATACTGATTTGTTTAGGTGAAGGTTGGAAGGCTGAACTTAAACTAGATAACTTTGTTTCTCAATCTTATTGGGGTACAGCATGTGTGAAATACCACACATTGACTCCATAATTCAGGGACTGATACACCCAGTATACTATTACCTTCACCAGCACAGAACATTTGCTTCAGCCTCGGGCTTGATGTCACCTAAATAGCCCTGCCCTTTAAAGCTTGTATGAGTGCAATTAGCAGTGAGTCCTCTTTGGCTTTCTTTCCTCTGCACAGGAATTTAGAGTTACCCATGCTGCTCTCATCAGTCCAGCCGCTGCATTGCACTGTGTGACTGAATCCCCTTTATGGACTAACCATTGCTGGCCATCTGAATGGTTCCCAGGTAAACCGTAGTATCATAAAATACCACACACGTCTTTTTTCTGGAGGTAAATTCTTTCATTTTCTTAAACAATCACTTTGGAGACGAACACCTGGGTCATACAGCAGATGTAAGTTTTCTTGGTAGCTATGTTAATAGATCGAGTGTTCATTTAATGATTTTTTTCTTTCAGTTTCTTGATAAAGCTCATTTTATTTTTAATCAACATCAGTTGCCTTCTTCTTCCTCCTTCTCCTCCTTCTCCTTCCCCTCCTCTTCCCTTTTTGTATCATTATTCTCTCTCTCTCAGCTGTACACTGCTGTGTGATGAGCATCTCTTCTCCTTCTAACACCTCCTCACCTTTTCTAGATTCCTTTTTTGTCCCTCACCAATAACTGTCTTCAGACTGCCAGCATCCTCCTACTTGGTGATTGGTTCCCAAACAGTCTCATTTCTCTGCATGACTGTGAGACTCTCCTTTTGAGCCACAGGCCTGGAGGTAGTGCCCTGAGGTTCTAAGTTCTCCAAGAGGATGAGGCAGGACTCTGTGAGACTCAGGTCTGGACATCCCACTGTGGCTCCTGCTGCCACTCACCATCTGAAAGTCTACTTGCATCGTGTTTATAGATTTAAGTTTTCTGACATTAATATAGTTAGGTAAGTTTGCTTCAAGGTGAATCTTCCATAAACAACTTACATTTTTTTAATTTTAAAAACCCACAATTGTGTTGTTTTATCTTTCTTTTACACTGTGTGTGTGCATGTGCATGCCTGTGTGTGCTTTGTGTGTGTGTGGGTTTTTTTGTGTGTGTGTATGTGTGTGTGTATGTGTGTGTGTGTGTGTGTGTGTGTGTGTGTGTGCTGGCACACGTGTGCATACGGAAAACAAAACACAGGACCTTGCTTATGGTAGACATAAACTCAACACTTACTTGAATGCCCAGCCCTTCTGTGATTTAGGATATAACTAAATTGTTCAGTCTATGCCTCCACTTGCACTATTGCACAGGATGGCCCTCAACTATGTTTCTTTTGCCCCAGCTTCCCAGGTTGCCTAGATTATCAGCTTTTGCCACCAGTCCAGCCTTGATAATGTCTGTATAATCAACCATATTTTCAACAAATCTTTCTTGACAGGGGATTTCTGGTATGCTTCATAGCAAGATATTTGAACCATTTGCCATAATTTCTGTGTTCAATATATGAGCTTATTGCAATACTTTAAACTCTTTGCATTGGGGACTATACTTGCTTTGCTAGATATCTTGCTTATAACACTAATCTCAGTGTCTAGTTAATGGGGTGAAATTGGAGGGGAGCTATATATGGACTGAATGAAATAAAAGGCAAAGCAGAGACTTAAAATGCAGGTTGCAGAAAATAGAAGGAGAAACCTGTTAGAACTGTCGAGTTTATTCTTGTTCCCCAAGAGGATATGCTAACTCTACCCTGTTCCCAAAGAGGACATGGTGACCCTATCCTGTTCTCCAAGAGGATATGGTGATTCTATCCTGTTCCTACAGAGGACATGGTGACCCTGTCCTGTTTTTTAAAAGGACACAGTATCCCTATCCTGTTCCCCAAGAGGACATGGTGACATTATCCTGTTCTCCATAGGACATGGTGACTTTATCCTGTTCCTCCAGAAGACATGATGACCCTATCATGTTTTCTAAGAGGACACAGCATCCTATCTGTTCCCTAAGAGGACATGATGTCCCTATACTAATTCCCCAAGAGGACATGGTGACTCCACCCTGTTCCCTAAGAGGACATGTTTACCCTAATAACATTACTCTACATGGTAAAGATATTTTATGTATTCACCCTTTGGGAAATGAGCAATAATCTTCAAGAAAGCATTTACAACAAAGAAGAAGAAACTTTCTCATCATTGTAGGTCAAGGCGTAGTGATCAGGTTGAAAAGTGAACCCAGCAAGGGAGTTGTGCATTTAAAGAAAAAAAATGCTTAGGAGACATTGGGAAGAAGCTGGAGTTATGGTCACGAGTGGATCCAGATTGAACCTGAGCTAGTAAATGGAGAACTGAGACACAGGACATGTAAGCCCCCAGGAAAGAAAGAAAATTGAATACATAACATTAGACGTCTGCAGAATGTGCTAACAATCCCCCAGGTGTGGGCTGTCAACCCCGTGGATGGACTCCTGCATTGACACTTGTTGATAATCCATGGTCCTCATGGAGAAATAGATTCAGAATGGGAGAGCAGACTTAAGCGATCTGCTTGAGTCATGAAGGAAGACAGTATTACCCTTGGGGAGTCTGACACAGAAACCGGAACTGTTACTTCTGTCACCACTACCTTCTGCACCAGACTGTGAGAGTCAATACCCCCAATGCCCTTGAAATAGTGTCAATCAGCATGACACCGAGAATCCATTTGTAGCATTGACCATTGTTGGTTATAAACCACTTTCAAGATTAAACTGCTTTTTATTGTTCTGTGTATGTTTATTACAACTGTCATCTTAAACCTATTGCAACAAGACTTAATGATTTGTAAGGGTAAAAGTGTCAAATATTCATTAACCTCGAAATTTAATAAGCTGAAATTCTAACCTAAGAGATGTGTGGCAATCGTCCTTCTAGCAATAGACTGATTAACAATGGTGGCGCAGACAACAACCACTAATCTAACAATATGTCCACAGTGGCAACTCACCACTGATTAGGTCTCATTAGTAATCTTACTTAGTCTTAGTATTACCATTTTAACATGCTTACTTCTACTTGTAAAGCCCAGAGAAACAAAGCAAATTGAATTGTCACTCTGTACTATCAGTGCTTTCAATAATATGGCCTTTAAAATATATAACATATTCTAATACATAATAAATTTCATTCTTAAGTAATCCTTATAGCTAAGCAACCCTTCTTATAGATTATGGTTTTGCTATCACTCAGTCAATTCTTTAATCAATGAGTATTTTTTCAGACATTTGGTGTATAATTTTACACTGTGTAAGAAAGAGTGCTGAAACTCTCAGAAGACAGTCATAATTTTAGTCTATGAAAAACAGCAAATACCCCATTTTAATAGAGTATAGTAAGGGATAAGGGAGAGAAAATTTTAATTTCTGTAGAAGTACGTAGAAGATACAGTAACGTAGACTTGACATGGGAGAAAAGCTGAGGGCTTCTGGGAAAATCTTTACAGGGACACTAACGCAGCAATTAGCTAGATAAGAAGATGGGAATGTGTAAGTTTAATTTTTTTCAAAACTTATTTTTAATGATGGTTCTTAAGCTCTTTGACCTTCTTTACTAGAAGTAGTGGGAAAGAAAGAATACAGGGAAAGTAGACCTATTTAGAAAGGTTGTTTGGATTAACTTCTGTCTGTGTTGTCTGGAAATGGACAGTTTAGTTTACAGGTTAGTGGGCAGCCGCAGCTTGATCCATTCACAAACACTTCATGGATACACCAGCAGTCCAGTTTGGTAGAGTCAGGTCAGCAACAGTGGTGTATCACCTAGCAGAGACAGCCAGGGCCCAGCCTCAGCTTGAGTTAACAGGAGGGACCAGGAGGAACACCGGAAGCTCTAAGCTGTGCCTCTTCAGGGAAGCGAAGATCAACAAAGACACAAGACCCACAAGCATTGCAATTGCACAGCTAGCTGTACCAGCAAGACAAGCTCTGTCTCTGTCACTCCATGGCATCCTATTTCTATCCTCCAAACATCATGTGTCTTCCATGTGACTTGCCTCAGCAAGGATCTTTCCTCAGGACATGCATCCAATCAGCCTGAGTCCTCAGAGTCCCCACAAATGCAGCTCAACTACATAATGTAAGGCGGACCAAAACATGCCTGCTGTTGGCGAAGACTCCTTCATCACGGGTCCTTTCACGCGCTTGCTTTAGCAGAGCATCCTCTCTCCTGTGTCCGCTTCAGTGAAACGTTGATTCACTGAAGCGTTGAGTCCGCCTTAGCCTTTCAGACCTGTGTCCACTTTAATGAAACATTCCTTCACATGTTTGCTCCCGTGAAACACCATCCAAATGGCTTTCCAAAGAACTCTTAAGTTTCCACTTCAGAGATGGGTTTTCAAGAATTAAGTGATTGGTGACGGTAAGAACAGCAATATGTCCTTAGACCTGAGCATCCTAGAGAATGCAATACATTTAGGCAAAGCAGCTAAACTCAAAGATGACCAGAGAGCTCAGTGGGAAAGTAAGGTGTTGGTGGAGAGAAGATGCTGATGAGCAAGAGGTGAGAGCTTATGTAAGACTTTGACAATTTAAGAGGTGATAAACAATGGCAGAAGAAAGGTGTTCAGTTGGCAAATGGCCTACTTGTGAGAGAGACTTCCCAGGGAGGCACAAACCGGTCAGTTCTGGGCCTTCACTAAAGACAAGAGTTCTAAGACATGGATAAGAAAAGTGGTCAGAGTAGGACAAAGCACTCGAGGATAAAGACCCTTCATAGAGACCCACCTCAGAGGCTCTATGCTGTCACTTTGTTGGCAAGTGCTAAGGAAGGAACATGTGTAGAAAAAAGCAAAGCACAAATACTGAGGAGAAAGCAGCCATTGTCTTCAAAGTCATTGAACTGGGGGTCTGTAAGGGGAAATTCTGATGGTAAAAGTCCTGTTCCCCAGTTGATTCGCGATTTGTCAGTAAAGAAGGCTGAGGGCCAATTGCTGGGCGGGTACAGGTGGGACTTCAGGGTCCGAAGAGGAAAAGGCAGACACAAAGAAGAGAGGTCTTTCTGGCAATGTTTCTCCTTTGAAGCTGCACTCTACACCAAAGACTTAGAGGAGACTATTCCTTAGTCCAGAGTATGGAAGTAACTGAGCTGCCCCTCCTGAGTCCACTACCAAAAGCTCCAGGGCCAAATTGTCAGCCCCTTTAATAGACACACCTTACATATTGTCTGGATGATATTATTGAAAACTTCTCCACTCTTGTAGAACTGTTAGCACATGGTCTCCCGAAACATCTCCCTAGGACACTGGAATCATCTTGGAAATGTAGAGCATCTCAGTGGTGATATGATTCAGAATCTGTTCTAAATAATAAGAAAGAAACGCCACTCTATTATGGATGTCTAATATAAAAGTCAGTGTGAACTTTAGACATTACCAGTTAATTATTTGAAAAACATGTAAAATGTGTAACATGTAAAATCAAAAGGCAGACTTCCATGACTATAGCAAGCATTATACTTCTTTTCTGTTGCAAGTCCCACTTTATATTTATCCATACTGGATAAAAATGGAAAACAATTAGCCTGTGGTCTATGAATACTGAATGCTATTAGGGAATGCCAATGTTTAAGAGCAGAATGACCACTATTAGCATTTCTTCTAGGCTCTGCCCAACAGTTACCTAGCAACAGTCAATAGGCATGGCTTGCTATAAAAGGACTGCTTGGCTTCTAGCTTCTCTCTCTCTCTCTCTCTCTCTCTCTCTCTCTCTCTCTCTCTCTCTGTCCTCTCCCGCCCCCATCTCCCTCTTTTCCCATGTGTTCCTGGCTAGCCTCATTCCTTGTTTCTCCTCTTTCTTTCTGTCCCTCTCTGTCTCCTTTCTTTCCCACACTCCCTTCTCACTCTCTCATGCCTCCAAATAAACTTCATTTGATACTAGACCCGTCATAAGGCTGGTACCTCGGGAGGAAATGCCTCAGCATAGGTCCACTAAGACACCCCCCCCACACACACACACATCATGCCACCACATTACAAAACATCAACCACCCATCATTTGAAAGCTCACTAGACAGTTTAAGCACAGATATCTGAGCATGTGTTTATGAGTGTGACATGAGCATGTGAGGCATTTGTGCAGTTTATATATCAAGAAACAACATATCTGTTTTCTGATGAGGGAGATGCAACAGACAGATTGTGTTAGCTGATTCGTAGAGTTTGCAGTGAACCAAGAGCTCAGTTCAGTGAAAATATTATTTCTTCCAGACAGGATTGGGATATATGAATATAAAATATGAATACATATGTATATATAATGTACTGAGACCTAAACTAAGGACCTTGCTCTTGCTAGGCACTATATTTACCACTGAAATAAAAGCCCAAGTTTTAAAATCATTATTTCAAAGAAAGGACAATATGATAAAAATAATCCACTGGATGAATGGCTTTAAGATGTGAAGACTTAAACATGGGTCTTCATAAATCAGCCTTTATTATGAGTTTGCTGAATTTCAGAAATGGTCCTCCCTTGATTTATCATGCCATGGATGCAATGCCCAAAGTATTTTCTAAGCACCTCTTTAGACCCCTTTATTATAGCTAGCAAAGGTGATCATGGTGACGTTTGCTCCTAAGATGCCCAGTTACTACCGCACAGTCTGAATTCTGCTCTTCTGAGGTGAGCACATGGGCCTGCCCCTCACAGGCTGTATAGGAGAACTCACCCAGATGCACTCATCTCCTCTGAAGCTGTTCCTCAGCATTCGGCTGCCATCAAAACATCCTCCTGGCCTGAAGGCCATTGCTCCTTGGCTCTCCTGTTGCATGCTCTCCCTTCTCCTGTTGTCTGTCACTCCTCTTGTTTATTCATCAGCTAGGCCACTAAGTAGACCCACAATTTGTTTCCCAACAGTGAATGCCAACATCAAATATCAAAGGTTAAGCAAAATTTCTAACTGAAATCTATCATGTAAAACCTAAGGTCGTTTTTATTCTGTGTTATTTCTTGGTACCTTCTGGCCAAATTACTTGTTTATACTATAAGGAAAATGGATAGAAAGACATGAAGCGTGTTGAAGGTCAGAATTACTATGCTTTTTCCTAATTTGTCTATTTGAACAAGGTCACCCAACTTATACCTTGGCTCTACTTACAATCAGATTGGTTTTAATGAAGTACTTAAATGCCCCAATCACCAAAAATAAAAATAAAGTGTAAAAACCATACAGTAGCCGGGCAGTGGTGGCGCAAGCCTTTAATCCCAGCACTTGGGAGGCAGAGACAGGTGGATTTCTGAGTTCGAGGCCATCCTGGTCTACAGAGTGAGTTCCAGGACAGCCAGGCAACACAGAGAAACCCTGTCTCGAAAAACCAAAAAAAAAAAAAAAAAAAAAAAAAAAAAAAAAAAAAAAAAAAAAAAACCAAACCATACAGTAGAAGATATAAAATGCATGTCCTTAAGGATTATTGAT
This sequence comes from Rhynchomys soricoides, assembly GCA_019843965.1. Taxonomy (NCBI): domain Eukaryota; kingdom Metazoa; phylum Chordata; class Mammalia; order Rodentia; family Muridae; genus Rhynchomys; species Rhynchomys soricoides. The sequence goes on from JADRCH010000057.1 coordinate 5,624,817, forward strand.
TTGGGATGTGGTATGTTTCTCTTTCTGTTCTTGCTAATTCCTTGTATTTTGTGTCCTGAAGCATCTTCGCTCAGGCATCTTGGGAAGGTAAGTACATGAGACCAACATGAATGACAATCATTTAGTGTCCTTGAGCACCATGAGGAAAGGAGAGGGTGTCAGCTGCAGGATACTCAGCGCCAGTGAGCACGTTTCTCCCGAAGACAAATAAAATGGAATGACACGCAGATGCATGTGTGCATACATCTCCCTGGTGGCTACTACAAAGATCTCCCCAGAGGCAGACGCTGGGCAGGGTCAGCAGTGAAGGGAGTTTAAAGGGCTGGAGTGATTGGCATCTGGATACTACAGCAGTCAAACCTTCCTTCAAATGATCACGGACTTGTTTCACTAACAGGGAGAAGTGACAGGGAGAGAGTGGATCAGTTTTGCCAGGCCAGTCTAGCTGATTTCAGGTTTTCACCTTTACATGAAAAGAGCAAACTTCTTTGTGTAAATCAGATAGGTTCGCTCTGCATTCCTGGGGAGAAATACGAAACACGAACAAGGTTTTCTTCTATGCCCAGCAGGTGAAAATATCCCATTGGAGCTAGACAAGGGGAAGGAGGCTAGTCTGGATAGAGAAAGTATGGTCGGCTGCATGCAAGCAGGGGGCATTGCTTCAAAGTACCTGTATGGCTGCCTGATTCTAACATCATCAAATAAATTTCACTTTTCTATGTTTTATATACCCCTTCGATCCCCTTCACGAACAAAATACTCATTCTATGATGATGTGCTTTCTCTCTCCATACCACAGCTTTCAGAGGAGTAGAGAAGAGTAAATTCTATGAATCTTAAGTTATAAACACCCTACTCCATGAGAGAATCAAAACCCAGTACTTGAATTAAAATTCCGGAGACTTGGCCTGTGAGATTGCTCGGTGGTTTTCAGTGTTTACTATTCTAGCAGAGACAGCGGTTTGGTTCCCAGAGCCTATATAGTAGCTCACAGTCGCCTGTGACTCCCCAGCTAGGGGCTTTCACGCCCTCTTCTGACCACTGGCTCCTGCACACACATGGTACATGTATATTAACACTCAAACACACACACAGGTGCACAGGAAATAAATTTTAAAGTAAACAAATTTATATAAAAATTTGCCGGAGTTTTAAGCTACCCATTTCTTCATTAATGACACAAATTTGAATTTGAGGGAACTACATCAATATTTTACAGTCACAGAATCAGAAATTGAGGAACCTAGAATGCTAACATCTGATCAGACCTCAATTTCATTGATAAGGAATATAGGACCTTATGCTTCACAGTCTCTCCGGTATTAAATCACTGAACTTTTATAAGATCCACTAGATTCATAAGATCATTAAGATTCATTAGATCCATTCAGCTTTTATATTTATAAAGACATGAAGCTGCCGTCAGTAGCAAAACCAAACATCTTATTTTAGTACAGAAAGTTCCATATAACTTAACTTAGACAAACATATCTTGTATCAACGAGAACGAATGAATGAATGAATGAATGAATAGAACATTCTTGATCTTTGATCAATATTACAGAAAATTCTTGCTCAGAAAAGCTGCCACTTATAGTATGCCCCTGAATATTATTGGTGGTGCGGTAGCTTGTTCCTGGTGTTTAAGGAGTGCTGAGCAGCACGTATGGGGCACAGTGCACAGTATATTAGTGGGAATACCCCATTTCACCCCTTCTCTCCTACCTACAAGTAATCAACACAGTGTAGTTATGCCAGATAAAAAGAAAAGAAAACAGAGTCACAGAAAAGTGTAGGTTTGTCCAAATGCGCTTAGCTATAAATAAGGCAGCATAGATATACAGTAAGTGCTTTTACTCTGCTTCCAAAGTCCTCACTTTTATTCATAAAGACATGAGAAGCTAACTCATGGTCATGAATTCACACTGTGATATAAAAGACTGATACTATAGTAGATTCAAGCTAAGGGTTAGAGCCTTGAAAAATCCCGCGTATCAGAAGACAAAACAATACAAGCACGTCTTAAAGAACAAAGCATAACCAGCTTCATTATTTTGCTTGAAGGTAAAACTCATAATCCTGATCTTAATAATTTGCAATATTAAACAGCATTTGGAATATAATATCTGGGTGCTTTGTTTTCATGTTGTCAGATTTAAATTTGAACGAGTATATGTATAGGAGATTCACGTTTTCTTCACTGCAGTGGGAGTTTATATTGAGAATTGAAGACACTGCTCCTGAGCCTGGGATGTATTATGAGCATCACCAATGGAGCAGGGGAAATGACCACTTTCCCCAGATAAAACTATAGTGGCACGTATTACCAGATATCTGCCTTATGTTTAAACTTCATTGCTTTCCATGTTTTGGGAAATATTTTAGTGGGAATTTCAGATTTGATGAGAATAGCTAAAAATAAAGACTACCTTGGTTTGTCTTGAAGTTAAGAGCTTGCAGTAGATAGGTTGTATTAGGGGCCACTGGGGTCTGCTCATTAGGCTGGACATGGAACATGAGCACTGTAAAGTCTATAGACGTTTGTGAGCTGGGCTTCCTGCCCCACCCAGCAGTCTAGCTCCTTGTAGCTCCCTGGAACTGATTTCCAGGCATCCAATACCTTCAGATGTCCTTGGAAACATGACAGGTAAATAAACAAACAAGATAAATAAAATCTGCTGGAATTTAGTTCATTACCAGTTAACTGACTCAAACATGAATCCAAGCGTATGGCAGTGTTAGCTCCTACTCAGAATCATTACTTTATCTTATTTCCATTTCTTAACTTTGGAGGAACAGTCTTCAGAAACCCCCTTTTGTAGTGTGGCCAAGTCCCGGCGCTTGGTTCAGAATCAATTCGGTGCCTGATCCAAAGTTGACTTCAGCAGTACCCGTACCTGGGAGAAGTCACATGCATAGCTGCATCTCCTCATGCCTTACGGGGGTGGGGTACTTGTGTGGAGCACAGGAAGAACTAAATAAAAGGCTGGAGCAGTGCTGACTACACTGAGCTCTCCTTTTAGGGAAGGTAGATGTTTAAAGAAAGCTGGGAAGCTGGTTTTGAGGGGCTAAGGAGACAGCTTGGGTCGAGACAGTGCTTGCCCAAGGTGTTAGCACAAGGATTTGAGTTTGAAACATAGAGTTCACAAGTTAAAAAAAAAAAAAAATAGCTAGGCAGGGTGGCATACGTTTGTAATCCCAGTCTGGCCTGGGAGGCAGAGACAGATGGGTCTGTGGGAATGCCTTGGAAAGCCTGTGGGGTCTATTATGTAAGTTCAAGGTCAGTGAGAGACCCTGTCTGAAAGAAAAAATAGATGGTACCGAACGATTAACACGCCTGGTAATCCTCAGACATGGATACCATGCACAAGACACACACACACACACACACACACACACACACACACACACACACGCACACGCGCACAAGCACACGCATGCACACATACATACACAAGCAAGCATGCATTTGCTCCTCCATGTACTCCTCTCCACATACAAATGTAGTTTTGAAAACCTGCTCTAACTCACTAACCAGATAAATGCATAAATGCAGACAAATGACCCATCTCAATAAAATAATAAAATCATTTAACCAAACCTGGCAGTGACGCTAAAGGATCAAGCCAACTATGCAGGTCGTTTTAAGAATTCAAAGGAGGGCTGTTGAGACAGCTAAGTGGTTATAAGCACCCGCTGCTCTTACAGGGGACTGGAGTTCAATTCCTAGCACACAAATGGGAGTGGGGATCACAACTGCCTAGAATTACAGATCTAGGGAATCTGACTCCATTCTCACCTCTGTGTGCATGCACATACAAGTGCACATACTCACACTCAGACACACACATGCACATGGCATTAAAATATCTATCAGCTATCCATCTATTCAACTACCTGTCCATCCATTCACCTCTCTCTCTCTCTCTCTCTCTCTCTCTCAAAAAAGTCTTAAGTAATATCAAACTACTGGTTCACAATGAAAGTCAGCCATGTCACTTCTTTTTCTCAGGAAAATCACCAATGCTCTGGGGAGCAGTTCCTGGGTAGACTGGGATGTGCATCCCAAGCATATTCTCTGTGCAGCTGGAGGCTGTGGCAGACAGAAGGATCTTGCTCAGTGAGGCTGGTGGTGTTTATGGCTTAAGATTTTTAAAGTGGAATTTGGAAATGTTCCCAGAAGCTGCATCTGCCCCTGGCCCTTGCACCTCGGAGGATGAGGCCAGTGAGGGAGACAGCAAGGATGACTAAATTTATTAGGGATGGACAGGCTACTCTATCTTCCAGCGTAGCAACAGTAGGCGATCCCATCAAAAACCTGTCTGTTGGCTGGCCCGCAAATCCAATCTGACATACTTACAGCAGCCAGACCCAGCCGAATGGAGGCAGCGCGCTGTTTCCTGAAAGAAATTCATCCCAAGCCAAATGTTCAACCAGGGAGTCAGCCTCTATTTCCATCTGAGAGAGAGTCCACCAGCTGAGATTTCCTCTCACAACCTACTTTGACTTTCTTCTGTAGTTTCTCCATTATAAAAAATTTTAGGCAGAAGTTCAGGAACTTGGATTTAATTTTTAATTATGATCATTTTGATGTGTGGGGGAAAATAGTTAAGCACACATTAATCTCAATATATCTCAGCTAACAGGTAATCATGATTTACGACAAGCGTATATCGGCAACCAGTCTTACCCATAAGCCAACTGTTTACTCCTTTAGGTAAAAAATCAAAGCAGTGACATTTGTTTTTCCAGGTCAAATTCCATTTCATTGTAAAGTAGGAATTTACATATATAATTTTATAAAATACCGCACTAAACAATTTTTCTCCCATATTAAATATCTGAGTTTATATAATAATATAAAGCTTACACTTTGTGTGTTTATTTTTCTGTGTGTGACAATTTTTGGTGTAGGTCCTCATAAGTCATGGACCTCGTTTGAGGTAGAGTATCCATGTTGCTCACACCTACACAGGCCAGGCTAACTGCCCTGAAGCTTCCTGGTGTTCTCATATCTCCAACTGTCACCGTGCCACAGAAGTGCTGGCCTTATTGTCATGTATTACCACCTCTGGCTTTAATTTGCACTCTAGAGATCTGAATCCAAGTCCTCATGCTTACACAGGAAATGGGTTCTCCACAGAGCCGTCTCTTCAACCTCTTTATATATATTTTTAAAAAAGCAAACAAACAAACAGAAATATGAAGTCTGGATATAAAGTCTCATAGTTTCTGGAGAATACTAGAATAGTGCTGTCAGGAAGTATAATCCATAGAAACCAATGGGCTTCTAGACTGTTCTGGAAATAGTAAGGCCAGGAGCCCAAGGCATGGGAGATAAGACCATGCAAGTGGAAGATCTGATCTACTTTGATTTTAAATGTTTCACAGACTTACTGTGGCAGTTTGAATGATATTGGCTTCCATATGGTCTTATATTTACATGCTTAGTCCTGAACTGATGAATCCTTAGTCAGGCAAGGATTCGGAGGTGTGACTTTGTTGGGGGAGGTGCATCTCTAGTGAGGGGGCGGAGTTGAGGTATCAAAAGCCCAGGTCAGACCTAGTGTCTGTCTCTCTCTCTCTCTCTCTCTCTCTCTCTCTCTCTCTCTCTCTCTCTCCCTCTACTGTCTGAGGATAAGGTTATAGATACTTCCCCCAGTACCATATCTGCCTGTGTGTTGCCATGATTTCTGCCATGAAGATGGACTAACCCTCTGAAATTTCAAGCATGCCCTCAATCAAATGTTTCATTTTATAAGAGTGGTCTTGATCATGGTGTCTCTTCACAGAAATAGAACAGTGACTAAGAACTTCCTTTTGACATGTGGATTATTGCATTGACTTTTATGTTTCCAAATACTGCCTTAACTGTTTACATCAAGTTATGAAACACTTTTAAACTTTATGCCTACACCAGGAACCTCCTTGGCTTCACCACAGTGCCTTCCTGGACAATTTAGGTTCCTCAAGACTAGTATTCCCCAATGATTCCCACAGAACAGGAGATATTAACAGTTGTTGTGGACTAACTCCAAAAGTGAAATAAAACAGCCCAGATTCCTGATGTAATTGTCTACCCAGAAAGGGTGGATTTGTTTCTTCTGAGTCTTTTCACAAGCTTTGGTGACCACGTGTGTTCTCAGTAGGCATGAGGCATTTCTCAAACCCCTTCACAAACAGGATGTAACTCACTCTTGTACATAATAACGGAGGCTGCCTGAGGATACACTTTGATCCACTGAGGCTGACTTTCCCCTCTTTCCTTCCCTCCCTTGCCTCCAATCTGCTCCCTAAACAATCCTAAAGAGATGATGTGTTGACACAATCAGGCTACTGTCAGAAAAGGCTGAGTTCATATTTCTATAAATAGCCACCATAAAAAATTCATTGTAAAGAGATATCAAAATAATAGACAACACCTTGGGGCGTAGCCCTTCTCAAATCAAAGTGTCAAATTCACTTACCTATAAAATCTGGGTGAGCTGTTCTGGGAAATCTGCAGTAACCATCTCCCACGAAGCAGGTTCCCTTTGGCAGAGCAGCCATACCAGCCTGATGAGAGGACTCCCTCCTTTCTAGATGGTACAAAGGAAACAGGCCATTGACTTCTGCAGGAGGAAGCCACCTGATATGGACTGGAGTACTGTTGACTTCTGTCACCATGGGAGACCTTAGCTGAGCAGGAGCTGAAGGACACAGGACACTGAGTGACATAGGTAGAAATACCCTTGTGCACATCACACTTAAAGTCAATTGTGATCATAGGTGTCTACATAGTTCTATGAATGGTGTAGGTACCCTGTTTCCTTGTTTATATACCTGTTGACATCAATGGCTCCTTGCCTGGCTCTCTTTCTGAATGTTTCTGGATGAATGGAAGCTGACTCATTTGGAAACTGCTAAGCCTCCTTGAACTGTGGCCACCCTATGACCAGCACTGCTAACTAAAGCAGAGCCTCTCGTCCTGACCTGTACTAACCTGGCACCAACCAGGTAGCAGAAATAAGGGACGTGGCAAAGGGAAATGAGAGGGAGGGGTGTCCTTCCAGGAGCAGGGTATGGGTGACTTGTGCCAAGTATGTCCCCAGAACGAATTGCTAATTTAGGATTAATGATTTGGGGTTCCTCAATGTTTATTTCATTGTATTATTTTTATTTTTACCATACTGAAGAGTTTAATCTACAGGGCCTCACATGCTAGGCAAACACTCTGTCTCCCAGCTATAAGCTCAGTCTGTAGTTTATGTTTTCATGCATTTGAAATACCAGTGTGTACTTCCTGCCTGGGATACAGTGAGGACCATCTTTGTATCTTTAATCTCTCTCTCTCTCCTGTAAGACAGTCATTTTCCTGTGAAATTTCCTGATTTTTATCCTAGACTTAGAACTGATAGAAATGAAAGCAGACAGACAAGCAAACACCACTGTGAAAGCCAAACGGAGTAAGTGATGTATAGCACCTTACCTGTGCTGGTACAGATACACTGGGCTCTAGGTACTGCAGTAGTTGAAACACATCTGGGCCTGAGGCCACCAAGCCACTAACCATGGCCTGAGACTTGTCTCAGTAATTACTCAGTGACCACTGCTGAGGACAGTGAGACCTGAAACATTCATAGATCCTGGATAGTGGCAACTCCTTGGAGCTGCTGGGAGAGTCCACTAGTAAACAGTGATTAAAACTTTCCATGTACTCCAATGAAAGGAAAATCTGACTAACAACTGAGTTATTGAAAGTGAAGGTCATTGTTCAAGTATGATATCTTCTTAGTTTGCTTGCTTATTTAGGATGGAATCTATCTATATAATTCATTCTAGTCTGGAGCTCGCTATGTAGACCAAGCTGCCCTGGAACTCATAACAATCCTCCTGCCTCTGCTTTCTGAGTGCTGGACTTAAAAGAATGGACCATGGTGGCCAAACACAATGCTTCTTTTAACTTTAAAGGGTTGTTTGCATGTTCATCCCTACTTTAGGCTGAATTTGAAAGAGAAGAAAAGAATGAACAACACAACTATATCCAAGGGTGTGACCAAGAACCCAAACTATGTATGTAGACTTTTCATTTACACGTGTATTAACACAGCTTTGTACAGAAAATAAAACAAACAAACAAATTCTGTTTCAAGAAACATAGTGTTGTGAGTCCAAGAACTGAAATCCTAAGACCACGACAGGAAATTCACCTTGAGAGCATAGAAAGAAAGATTACTAGTTATCTTGAGGTGCTGGTCAACTTTATGCAGGGAAGCAGCCAGCTTCGGGTCTGTTTTGAGAAGGAACAGAGCAAAAAGTTCACTGACTTAAACAGAAAATTAGCAATTGTCGTCATCCACTGCTGCAGGAATCTGTGTGATCTCTTTATACATGTGTGAGTTTTATATGCATGGCTTTCTCTTGGTACTCTTTGCTAAAACACAGCTAAATGGGATGTTTTCACTTGTCATTCTAATAATCCAAAACAAAATAACGAGATGAACCAGCCTGAAATTCTCTGCACCCCACTTGTGTTTGGAGATGCAACTCCCCTTTCATAATTTTCTCTGGCCACCTATGCTTGCTTACAGGCTCAGGTGGGCAAGAAGGCTCACTGTTATCTTAGTCTTGAGCTCTACAATGCAAGGAAAAGAACAATTAACACATTTTGCTTTATAATTTGACTTTTTGTATATGTGTGTGCATGCGCATGCCCATGTGTTGCTGTTTTCTGTGTGTGTGTGTGTGTGTGTGTGTATGGATGGATGTGTGGATGTGTGTATATGTGTATGTGTGCTTATGTGTGTTTATTTTTGTGTGTATGTGTATGTGTGTATATGTGTATCTATGTATGTATCTCTCTCTCTCTCTCTCTCTCTCTCTCTGTATGTGTGTGTATCAAAGGATACTCTCAGATGCTATTATGTCACCCATGAACTCTGCCTATCTCCTTTGAGGCAGAATACCTTACAGGCCTGGAGCTAGGGAGAGATCAATTAGCCTATACTGGCTGACCAGCCAGTCCCAGGAATACTCCTGCACTTTCATATGGCTTCTGGGGACCAAAATCCTCAGGACCTTGTGCCTCCAAGGCAAATGCTTTACTAAATCACTCTTGTATATCTGCCCCTCCTACCTTCCTAACAAGCAAATGAGCAAAAAGAAGTGACAAGAAATGGTATTTAAGTCTTTCTCTTGTCACAGTTTCTGAATTCTACACAGGATTTTCTAGAGTTTAGGACACATGGACCTGACATTTTAATTTGAAAAATACCATATAGCCCACTTCCACTGGTATCCAATAGGACTCTCTCAAATGAGAAAAAAGTTTTTCTATATCCATTCTATTTAAACTAAATATTTTTGAATAAATAGTTATTGACTAAATAGGTTTGGCTTAGGTAAACGTTAACTTTTCAGCATTGGGTGAACAGCATCCTCTGCTCGAGCCTCCGTCTCAAAGGCCCATGTGTCTGACTTCCTCACAATTCTACCAAGGAAATGGGAGATAATGTGAAATCGTAGCCTGTGCTGCCATGCAGAACCCTACCCACCTTGACAGCTTAATCCACAGCACTTCTTAATTAGAAATACAAGTAAATAAATAAAATGACAAGAATTGCATTGGCTCTATAGTTACTTTTTCAATACCTTCTAAGGTAAGAACTCAGCTTTGCCTTCAGTCTGGCAAACAGTTATAGACAAGAAAGTCACTCTTGTGGGGAGAATCTGGTGCAATCCGTGACAACCGTTCAAGGTTCAAGCAACTCTATCAGTAGAGAATTGTTCTGACAAGCAAGTGTGATGCTTTTGGTTAGTCTCTTCCTGAGGAGGAGTTGGCTGGGAGCTGATGGCTTATCTTACGGCTTAAAAGAAAATTCTAAACTTCCAGTGTTGTAGCTTCGCGGAGGAGGCAACCACGCTTGTTTGTTGGGTGGGCATCCTACGGAGCCATGCTTTCACGGGCAGAAGAGGGAATTGAGTGGAACTATCAATTAATCTGGACGGGGACACACACACACACACACACACACACACACACGAGAGAGAGAGAGAGAGAGAGAGACAGAGAGAGAGAGAGAGAGAGCTTAGAGTAAGGAGGGTCATTTGTCAGTTTGCAAAACAATGTGGTTAGAGACACAAAGATATGTTTTAAAATAGCTTGTAACCATAGTATATCAAATGAAGAGATAACTTCAAGCAAAGAATTCAACTTTAGATGTCTAAAGATATTTCACTTTAATTTCCTATTCTACAAGTATTTTAGCAAAACCATTCAAACTTTGAGTTTTCCCATCTGAAAATTGAGGAAGAATTTTCAGCACAATATATCAACAAGAACTCAATGAACAACCTACCTAATCCTCTTGAAGATGACTCTCTCATTGATCCTGGAACTCATTTTTTTTTTTTTTCAGCTAGAGTGGCTGCCCAAGAAGCCCCAGCAATTCTGTCATTCCCACCCCACCTCCAGCCCTTAGGTTAGCATCACCCACAAGCAGTCAGATGTGGCTTTCATGTGGGTCCTGAGGGTCTGCACTTACAGAGTAAGTGCTCATATCCACAGAGCCAACTCCTCAGCTCCCCAATAATGTTCTATAACAAAAAGTCTTCTAAAATGTTCAGCTAATCTATACCCTTTATGCAGCATTTGTTACCTTATTATCTGATTAACAGCATATTGTAATGAATAAATTTACACTTGCAAAATTTATGGAGTGTGGAGTCTTAAGCAAGACAGTCTCACAGGTCTTTTGAATCAAATCTCTTCATTTGTTTTCAAAACTTTGTGTATGAAGTCTATGTGGATTAGTTATTCACTGTGACCAAGTATCATTTACTTCCTCCCATGAGTCCAGGCATCCAGACATGACCAGAGTTTCCGTAGTTCAGGGTGTGTAGGGTTTAGACTAACACAGGACATCCTTAGGCACTTCATCAAAAGAAAATTTGAAGTGGAAACTTAAGGGCTCTTTGGAGAGTCAGCTGTGTTGGATGGTGTTTTGCTGGGGCAAACATGTGAAGGAGTGTTTTCCTGAAGTGAACAAAGGTGAAAGACCAAGTCAGACTCTTGAAGGAATGTTTCCCTGAAGCAGACACAGGAGAGAGGATGTTCTGCTAAAGCAAGCCCGTGAAAGGACACGTGATGAAGGATACTTTGCTAATGACACACATGTATTAGTTTACCTTACGTTGTGTAGTTGAACTCCATTTGTTGGGACTTCATAGAGTGAAATGCGCCAAATACTTCTAGTGGTGTGCTTCAGTTTCTTGCTGCTTCTGTGGCCTCCGGTTGATTGACAGAGTGATGTCAGCTGAGGCAAGACTCATAGAGGATGTATGATATTTGGAAGGAGTATAAAAAGGACTCAATAGACAGTGACTGAGGCTGAACCAGGCTTGCTTACAGAGCTAGCTGTGTAACGTTTATTCTCGAGTCTTCACTGATCTTTACGTCACAGAAAGAGGCACAGCTGAGATCTTCTGGTGTTCTTGTTGGCTGTCCTCCCTCCTGCTGACTTGTGCAGGTTCAGCTGGGGCCTGGCTATCTCTGCTAGGTAGTGCCACCACTGATAATTTGTGTTTGCTACTCTGACTCTACCAAACGGGATTGCTGGTATACCCACGAATGTTTGCGAATGGATCAAGCTGCCGCTGCTGACCTGTGAACTGAACTGCTGATTTCCAGACAACACAGATGGGGTTGCCCCCAAAGAACCATTTCTAAACAGGTCCACTTCCCCCATATCCTTTCTTTTCCACTATATTTTGGGGGTGGGGTGGGCATTGAAGGCTAGAAGTGTTTAAGAACCATCACTAAAAATAAGGATTGAAAAAAATTAAAGCTACAAAAATTATTTCAACTTTTTCTCAAGTGTCTGAAACCACTGTCAAGAAATGTTACTTTCCAAACATTGCTAGGCCTGAAAATCTGCACGTAAGCTCTGAGAGCAGGGCATAAGAATGAGTTCCCAGGTGGTAGCAACTCTGTTCAGCAACCAGTGAGCAGAAGAGGAAAGCCATTTCCACAGGAACCTGTATGTCATTCCCTGCTGTCTTACTGACGAATTCTTATCTGACTCTAGAAAACAAAATGTATTTCTCTACTTGCTGCCTGCTCCCTCGCCAGCACTGTGTGAGGCTGTGCACAATGGACATGTTTTTGTCCACCATTTGCTCTCTCTTTTCTTTAGTTGGGTCTTCACTGAAAGACATGGTTGGGTTGAGATGAACTGAATAGTGATTCTCAATTAGAAAAGTAGCAAGCGGGCTGACATATGGGTCTCCATAGACTTCAGGGAAGCTGACCATAGCCCCTAGCATTTCTCTTTCAGAGGCCAGCCTTCACTTCTTTACCCTGAATGAGACACACAACATGATCTTTTTATGTGTCCCATGTCACAGAAAGGCTACAAAAGCACGAGCCTCAGAGACCTCAAATGAACTTGGTTCCTGAACATTGTTGTCACTGTCTTTCAAGTGACAGTAGATCAATTGTCCATAACTAACACTGCCCAGGTCTAGAGAGAAGAGGACCCATTGTTTCTGAACTATACACATCACACCGAAGGTGACAGCCACCACCACCATTCCCTAAAGCCCAGCATTAATATAAAAGGTAGTTGCTCTGACTGTACTTACAGCACCCTTGCTACACAAACTTGAAGCTTTTATGGGGCCTGTGCAATTAGTATCTTAAACATATCGTAACACTTGCCTGTCTGACAGCACTCTATTGATTTTTTAATCATTTTCAAGTCTCCTCCAGCACAAATAAATGTACTGCAGTCATAGTTAATGCGCTGTGTACACGCATTAAACATGGGTGTGACACAATTTATTATTTTGTGATGTATAGAATCCAAGTGGTCCATCTCAGAAAGTGGCCCAGCTCTCACATCTGTATGGGTGTTACCGTTGTCCTCCATTCTCCGAATTCTTTAACTTTGTACAGTGAGAGACCTTTTCTTAATAAGATACTTAGGCCTCCCAAAAATAAAATAGGAGGGGTGCTGCATATAAATCTTTTATATATGCCACTGAGGGAGAAAAAATTTAATAGCCTAGCAGAGGAAAGAGTTTGTATTTTCCTAAAGGGGTCACTGTGGGACCAATGGAGACTGCTCGCTAGCATTTTTGCCTATTTGATTTCTTCCTTCAAGTTTCGTTTTATTTATTCATTTTTGAGGGTGCATCTGTCAAAATTTTGGGGGGCCCTTGAGCCTCTCTGATTCCATCCATTTTAAAATATTTCAGTCATTACTTTAATGATCTGTGGAGGATACAGAGGGCGAGCACAGCAGAGGTAAGTTCTCTTTTGTAACGGTGATTTCTGCATGGCCTTTCTGCATGCCCCAAAGGCCATCAGGAAGCCTGATAAAAACCACTGTACAAACGCAGTCCTGGCCCCTGAAGTCACTGCACTTTTCACAAGCCAGCCTTCTCCTCAGGTCCATCTGCATCCCTTCGAAGTGGAGTCGGCGAGTAAAAAGCAGTTAATTTGGTTGTGTTAGAAATAATATCATTTTACTTTTAGCATCGAAGACAGATGCCAGCATTTCTCTGTGAACAGATGGCATTTCTGTCTAATAGTGCATCTCTGTATTAGTAAGGTCTGTTGTGTATACAAACAGTAATAAACACTAGGTAAGGATCAAAATAAATTTTAATTGTTGACATTAAACCCTGGCAGCACCTACTAAGGCTGCAATATCCTTTATTCAAGTCTGACACATTTACTAATGCTGCAGAGGCCTTTCTGAAAGCTGCCTGGACCCAGTTACATTCAAAGTATGTTTACACAGTCCTAGTTAGGTGTCAGCCAGGATACCTGACTCCAGATGAGTGCAGTGGCATTAGTTCCATTACGTATAAAGATTATTTTTTAATGTTCCTGAAGAAGGTAATACAGAATTAGGAAGCAAAAAAGTGCAATTGTTTCATCAGGGGCCAGAGCAATATTATTAGCCAAATTTTTCTTTTAACCTTGCTACATAAAAATTTCTAATCAAACTTGTCATGCTAGATGCCAAGTTGAACAGTCCTATCCTTCCCCCCAAAGAGATATCACCCTTCATCTTGTTTACCCAGTCTGCGGGGCTGTGCAGACAAATCTCAGTTTCTCCAGCCATGCTTACCCCATGCTTGTGCTGGGGGTCAATTGTGCCAACAGCACGGAGCCCCTTTTCATAACACCCCCAGTGGTCTAGCATTACACAACCTCCCTCATTTATTTTGGGACGCTGCCATGTTTAAAAAATAATCATAACAAAAACTCAGAAAAACACCCCGGTTAGCTTGGCTTTCAGATGTCCGATCAATAACAAACATGCTTTGCAACCATATTTCTTTAAAAAAAAAATGGATGTATTTTTTTTTAATCACGAAAAATATATTGCTCCCACCATATGGGACGAGCAACGACTCACCAACCGATTTAAGATGCAGCATATTGAGCTGACCATATGTTCCAATGCTGTTGAATGGCTGAGTGATTCATGCCCGTCACAATGTAGTATATCAATTAAAGCTCCTTGAAGTCTGCATGATTTGTGCCTCTGTTATTAAACCCTGCTAATTCCTCCCACTTACACATCTGTTATAAATCTCTAGGAGAGCTGCATGATTCATGGCAATCTGTGAGCATGCTACAGCAAATTCTTCTCCTTGTAATTAACAGTAAATTGTTTTACTGCCATGCGATGAATTTTTCTGTTATATCGCAAATGAACTCCTAAATGTGCAGGGTTTTTTTTCCCCCCCAAGAACTGACTTATATCATTAGGCAATTAAAAAGTATTGCTTTGAACCAAAAGCTTTTAATCAAGAGGAATACAACTTAAATATTGCTTAAGAGCCCTGGCAATTTGACATGGTTTTTGCAAGTGTGAAAATAATCTCTACAGAGACAGAAGACGGACAGAAATTGTCCATGTGTCAGAGTCTCCTCCCTGAGAGGCAGGGGAGTGCCCATGGATGGCACACAGGAGGGAAGCCAAGTTACTGCACAGATACTCTTTATCTTGGACGGGCCTTAAGTCATCTGCTGCTCCCTAATTTCTCGGGCCGCTTTATGCCACTCTCATTGTAGAACGCCATCTTTTCTTTTGAAATAAATAATTGGATAATTAGCCAGGTCGAATCATCAGAGGACTCCGGGGCTGTTCTAGTGTTCTTGTCAAAGGTGAAGTGAATTCATTTCGGCTCTGCAGATCTTCCAAGGGCCTTTGATTTTCGCCCCCTCGCTTTCTTGGCGGCAGTCTAAGATTCACAAGTCCATACATCAAGTCAGTAGTTTTTAACAACAAATGGAATTAAATTCAAAGAGGGGAAACAAATTGAAGGACGGCGACAAAAGTGTGCTTTTTAATATGGCCTGCCACATTTGCATGGTAATTTTTTCCTTTTTAGCATGGAGCAGAAAGCAACTAGCTTAATGAAGGATTATTCAAGACAGGAAGGAATAAAATGCATTCATAACTAGGAACAAAGATGGAATTATGAGACGGAAACTGGCAACCTCACAGAAAGAGCTGGATGATTGCCTTACACTCTCGGAATAAAGAGGTGGAAAAATATTTATATTAGTATTCACTAATGACTATATAGACAAGATTGTTGTAATTAAAAGTATAAATTAACATATTAAGAGTGCTTGTTTAATCACTCTGGGTCCTATTCACAATGAAAAGACTTATGTCCCCTGCATTCAAACAAGCTGCGTTTCCAACCCAGGAGAACAGAGATCTACACTCTACTTTAGGTTCAGAGAGAAAACTTAACACACCTCCAGCTACTTGCCTAAAACATGGGCACTTCTTGGCTGCAAGTCTGGAAGCCAGTGACAGGTAAAGGAAGTAACATGGTATTCCGTTAGAAATGGATTTCCCAAAGGAAGATTTAAACCTGGCAGACAGTGGAAGAGTTAGAAAGAAATTCACAAGTTTGATCAATGAAGAGGGTAAAGTTTTGTAGATTTTTGTAGTAGTGATTCCATAGCCATTAAGTCAAGCTTTCTGAGGGATAGGGTCTCCTCCAGTAGCTCCTTGGAAACCTGTCCCTCAGATCTGTTCAGAACTGTGCTGGTTCCAAACCCAGATCTGATGCAGTACTCATGGTGAAGTCAGCCTGTCCCATCAATGTACCTGAAATATTTACAGGATATCATCTGTTTCTCAAGCTTTTCCATGAAATGCAAGGGTAAATCTTCACAATTATCTTAAAAAAAAAAAATAGTGACAGATATTTTAATGAAGAGAAGCCACTGTTCTGAACCCTCACCTCTAAGCGACTATATGCCTGTTTTGATTTGTGACTTTCTACTACAATGCTATTATTGAATGGCAGGCCTCTATCACTGAAGAGTTAAATGGCCTCCAGACCCACAGCGAGTCACCCTGCAGATCACAGAAGTAATACAGCAGAGAGATTCATACAGTGGGTGGTCAACTTTCATTCCTTTTCAATACAGGCTTGACTGCACATAAGCCCTGCTTTGGCATTGCTTATTTTTATGATGTCCGGCCTATACATACTATTTAGGTGTTTAATCTTAATGCATCTATAGGGAAAGAAACATAAGCACCTACTGAAAATAAGAGGCATGAAGAATACAGTAATTATTGACCTTTGCTTGGAAGTAAATAAAAGCTAATTTTTCTTCTCATTGATCTGAATATACCTGCAAATGGTGCATTTTACACTGAAACAAACATGTCAAAAACATCTTCCCACTATCATTGTGTAAACTACTTTTATTGGCAGATGAGAATCCACATTCCTGACAGCAAAATACTGATGGCTAACACTAAGCCCTCTTTATTTTCTGAAAGCCACTGGAACAATTTCTCCATCAGAATAGAAAAGATTTCCCCCAGGAACAGAAGCTAATGTAATGGTTTAAGTAGAAACTGGGTAAATTGAAATGTTTATCAAAACTTCAAAGAACCACCTTTGAATTTTCTTAAGGTATTGTCTTCCACTGCTCAGTTCTTTATACCCAGCTTCAGCTCGGGCCATTGCAGGGACACTCCCCTCCCCCATCTTTATTCATGCCTCTCTTGCTCTTTGGACAGCATATGGCACTAAAGGTAACAAGCTCCTTTTACAACTTTCCAGACACGAATCCTTCCCTGAGATCCCTGTTTCCTTGCCATGTCCCAGCACACATGCAGTTGCCAGAACGCTTCTCGTCAGCCGATATCACTGCATATTCCTGCCTTGCTGACTCATTTGCACCTTAGCTCTTACTCCATCTTTCTACAGGTGATTATAAAACCAGCAACATTTTAACCATCAGATTTGTATGCTCTGTTTCTAGCTGCCTGTGGCTGCCATAGCTATACCAAGGGATCAAACATAAACACATGGGTTTGTTTCCCCATCTGCTCATCTTTCCCATTTCGTTTAACAGACATGCCAGGGTCTACTCAAACATTCACTGTCATCTTCAGTTTTTCCCTCTTCTGAACCTGTGGATAGTTTCCCTATTATCCTACCCATTTCATCTGTCAGTCTACACTTCTACTCACTGGACAGAGTCCATTAGTTCCCACTGAGAAAGATTCTGGGAACCTATGCATATCCCCTCAGAAGGTATTGCCAGAGAAGTCTTGGTAAACCACAAATTTCATCATAGCAGTATCTAGAGCAGTACCAATCTCTAACATGGTGACTATTACATTTGATATGCCCAGTAAATAGATAGGAATGTCTTTATCATCGACCAAATCCATCTACGATAGCATCCAGTGATGTGGTCTAACCACCAAACTCAAAGTCACGCATCCTCTGCTCTGTCCCTGTGGCTTTTTTTCTGCTGAAAGTCCTGCACATATCCTTTTGCCAACCATTTTCCCAGATATTAATTCCTTAAATAAAGCACAGTGTGCATTGTCCTTAGGATTCCCACAAACTTTTGAACATTCAATGGCTGCTTTCTAATTAGAGATATTATAAGATAATGTATTAATGATGTGCTTGGGGGACAAATAAGTGACTTTATGCTACAACCAATGCATTTGAAAATCATAATTTGGAAATAAATTTTTAAGTTTTATTTTGCTTTAATTTTTATTTATCTTTCTTATTTTTTATGTATGATTGTTTTGCTTGCACATATGTTTGTGTACCAGTTGTATGTCTATTACCCATGGGGGCCATATTAAGACACTAGATGCCCTGGAACTGAAGTTGAAGATGGTTGTGGGTTGTCATGTGGTTGGTGGGAATTGAACCTGATATAGATTAGACAAACACATGGGAGATGTTATGATAAATTAAGTTACTTTGGGTATCCAACAGCACTGGGTGACTTTGCAAAGCTTTGTTTCCTGGGAGTCTGGGACCCAGCTATGACTGGCCTCATTGCTAGGGTTCTCCTTCCAAAACTCTACCAGAGGTCAATATTAACTTGTGTTTAACCTTTTGTCTTAGTCAGGGTTTCTATTCCTGTACAAACATCAGGACCAAGAAGCAAGTTGGGGAGGAAAGGGTTTATTCAGCTTATACTTCCACATTGCTGTTCATCACTAAAGGAAGTCAAGACTGGAACTCAAGCAGGTCAGGAAGCAGGAGCTGATGCAGAGGCCATGGAGGGATGTTTCTTACTGGCTTGCTTCTCCTGGCTTGTTCAGCTTGCTCTCTTATAGAACCCAAGACTACCAGCCCACAGATGGCACCACCCACAAGGGGCCCTCCCCCCTTGATCACTAATTGAGAAAATGCCTAACAGCTGGATCTCATGGAGGCATTTTCTCAACTGAAACTCCTTTGTCTGTGATAACTCCAGCTTGTGTCAAGTTGACACAGAACCAGCCAGTACAACTGACCCCTTGGCAATTTGACACACAAACACATCACTATTAAGTCTCAACCCTTATTTTCTTATTCATTCCCAAGATCTAAATAACTTTAAAAGCCCTAAAATCTTACATATTAACAGTTCAATCCCTTTAAAATATCCAATATCTTTTAAAATTCAAGGTATTTTAAAAATTCAAAGTCTCTTAACTGTGGGCTCCACTAAAATACCTTCTTTATTCAACAGGGAAAAATAGCAGGGCACAGTCACAATCAAAAGCAAAAGCAAACTCCAACCGTTGTCAAATGTATGGGATCCACTCACGATCTTCTGGATTCCTCCAAGGGCTTGAGTCACTTCTCCAGCTCTGCCCTTTGTAGCACACACCTTGTCTTCTAGGCTCCAGATTCCTGTACTCCATTTCTGCCGCTGTTCTTGGTGGTCATCTCATGGTACTGGCTTAGTCCTGAGTCATCAACTGCAACTGAGGCTGCACCTTCACCAATGGCCTTCCATGGCCTCTCACAGAACTGAACCTCAGCTTCTCTTCATGATCCCTTCATGCCTTTAAAACCAGTACCACCTGGGTGACTCTTACACATTACCAAGTCCAGCCACAACACAAGGTACAACTTTAGCTATCTCTGGAACACAGCTTCTTTGTGCTCTCAGAAAATACTTCCCAGAATATGTTACCTCAATGATGCTGAACTCCTCTTAATCATTGCTAATTTCATAGCTCCAGACAACCAGCATCAATAGTCCCAGTAATGCAAAAGTTTCGTTTTAGTAGTTCTGGTATCCTGTTAATCACAGCTGATTCTTCAGCTCCAGATAACCAAAGCCACAGAATCTTCATAATCAAAATAGCAACAGCCCCTGATAAGAGTCTTAATCTTCCCTCTGAAATTTTACAAACCAGGCCTTCATCTTCTGCACTGTTCTCAACATTATCTTCCAAGCTCCTACAGAACATCCCACAGAGCCCTTAACACTGAATGGCTCTTCTTGCTCAAAGTTCCAAAGTCCTTCCACAGTCCTCCCCAAAACATGGTCAGGTGGTCACAGGAATACCCTACTATGCTGGTAACAATTTGTCATAGTCAGACTTTCTATTCCTGCACAAACATTATGACCAAGAAGCAAGTTGGGGAGGAAAGGGTTTATTCAGCTTATACTTCCACATTGCTGTTCATCACCAAAGGAAGTCAGGACTGGAACTCAAGCAGGTCAGGAAGCAGGAGCTGATGCAGAGGCCATGGAGGGATGTTTCTTACTGGCTTGCTTCTCCTGGCTTGTTCAGCTTGCTCTCTTATAGAACCCAAGACTACCAGCCCACAGATGGCACCACCCACAAGGGGCCCTCCCCCCTTGATCACTAATTGAGAAAATGCCTTAGAACTGGATCTCAGGAAGGCATTTCCTCACATGAAGCTCTTTTGTCTGTGATAACTCCAGCTTGTGTCAAGTTGACATACAAAACCAGCCAGTACACCTCTCTCATATTTTCTTCAAGCTGTGAGATTAAATGTCCTTTCAAATTTTGTCCAAAATTATATCATTTTGCCTAAAGTAAATAGAATCCACCCATCTTATTCAAATTTATTACCTTTGAATCATAGCATTCATAAAAATAAATATGATTATAGGAAAAGTATAGACTCCATATGACTTACTACACTGGATACTCCTTAAACATACTTATACATCTGAAATACATGCAGATTAAACCTATCAGTACACAAATAAGTCAGTCTCTGAGGTAATAAATCACACTATCATGGAATTTGGATGTCCTTCACATCAACTGAAAATTGTCACAAGAAATAGTAATTGTGTGACATAATTTGAACTGAATTATTTTTCCCATAACTGAGGACAGAAACACTAGAATTAGACCTACAGACAGTAGGATGGCAAACATATGTTCATATAATACCTATAATTTGTCTGGGATTTCCATAATCTCTGTATACACCCATAAAGAGAATCTAAGCCTTGCAGAATAGCTGACAGAAACCCTGACAAATAAAAGTATTCTAAATACTATTAATAGAGAGTGTGGATGGTGCTGATGCATGTCTTCAACTTCGTGTAAATCTAGTTGGCTCTTAGTAACACAAACAAAAACGATACAAACCACATTATCAGATTTAACAAGTCTCCTATTATATTGTGCAGACTTAGGGAATTCCTATTAACCATGAATAAAATAATATGGAAGCAATTGCCTATCAAACAGCAGAAACATCTAGCAGCAGGCAACTTAGACATTGCCAGAGAGCCTCATGGGACAGAAGTTGATAGATCCAACCTGAAAAAAGAAGCTACAATTTAAAGAAGAAATGTCATGTGACTTCATAGGATCACTCCTAAGTGCATTTCAAAACTGCCAGGAAATTTGGAGACCCTAGTAAGACTCTGAGGACAGGAATCATTCTCTTTCCTTATCTAATTTGAGGCTCTTCTGAGGTGCCCTTAACCCTTGGCTAATGTTTTTAGTTTTGTTTAAAAATCTCAAGATAAACCACATCCAGGATTGCTGGGGAAGCAGCAGAGAACAGAAAAGACACATTGAAGTCCAAAGTGCAGGAGACAGTAGGTATTTATTCTCAACATGGATGTAGTTCTTCATGTTCACTAGAATGTACTTACCTGCGGCTAGGTTTTGTCCTGATCCCAAAGAACTGGTTACACAGCCCACTGAATTGCAGAGGGAGACAGTAAAGCTGTAGATCCTATAAGGCTTGAGTCCCTTTACGATGTAAGACTGGTCTTGGGACATAGCAAAATGCACCAGCTTCAAGGCAAAATAGCAATGATAGTAATCAGATAACAATCAACGCACAGCATATAATCTTGGCATTCAAAATCGAAATTCAAACAGAGGGAACTATTGCAAACTCCTATATGGGAAAGAGATTTTCAGAAAAACAGTCTCAACAAGCTGAGGTTTAATTGATGATTGTACAATCACACTGCTTTATGAGGTAATAATGCAGTTCCTGAGTGGATAAATGAGAAGACGGAGTTATGGCCTCATAAAGCAGCATGGATGTATGGTTATTGTCACCAAAGGTAGAGATAAAGATGGCGACACTGACATACTTACCATGAAAAAGTCCAAACCAAGCCAACAATAGTGCAGGGTAGGGATGCCATATGCTACTTGATGGTAGCACATGGGACAATGACATGGTGCTAAATTGGCCTATCTATCTCTTGCTTTAAAAATCTCACTGTAGAATGGGGAAAAGAATAGATGCCGTGTGAATATCTCTCTAAGTCAAAACTCACTTCTTATCTAAATAAATACTTAAAATGAGATTGATACATGTTTTTGATTGATTAATTTTGATATTGTTATCATCATACATTTTCAAATGGAAGTAGAATGTCTGAGTAAAGGAGATTGGGAGGGACACTATAAACAAATAGTTTAATAGCCAACACAGAATGCATCCTATCATGGCTAGAACCAATCATAAGCAACTATGAAAACTTACTTAGGCTAAGGATACAAATTCTATTTGGGGAAACTACTACAGAAATTATGAATATAAATTATTTTTCTTAGGGCTACTGACATACACTCATGGAGTATGTTCTGGTGGTTTGATCAACCATAGACCAAACTGCATATGTAATTGTTTGTGGCCCTTTACAATTGTAAGAGCTGGGTGTTTATACTGCCTAGGGGGGCCATAGCTACTTAATGTCCTGACACAAGGAGTTAAATGTTTGTGGTATGCCAATATAAATCAATGGTATCACCAAGACTTTAAAGACTGCTATAGGTCATACATCAGTGTTCAGTACAGAAGACTTGGGAATGATAAAAATAAGTGTATGGTGTTGATGTGTTTGCTACACTGTTTCCTTTTCACTGGGTATAATCTTTATGATTATAAAAGGTAATGGTAAAAGGCTGTTGCTGAATTACATCAGTAACAGCCCCGTGTCTCTTGTCTACCACAATCTTGATTCTATCAAGAGACTATGTAGTCACTGGCATAGCCCTTAGGTTTGACCTTCATATAAAATGATACATGACAAATAAACACAGGTGAAGGTGCTCACAGAGTTTAGTAACAGAGTTTAGTCAGAGTTATTTTCCCTACAGGAATGCAACAAAATATACTGGGAATATTTATCTAGGTATTGACTTCAAAATTATATGATCCTAAGAATAAAAAATAAATAAAATAAAATCAATCCAGAGCTAAAACACAACTGTGAACCAAAAAGCCAATGAAAAATGTGCGATATAAGGGTCAAAGGCCAGATGCCAGTCCTATTTATAAATTTACCTAAGTGACAATGTTATAGATTATTTGCATAGTAAGCTGTGTAAACTGAAAACCATGTTATAATATCACATGTTGTTTTTATCATGAGAACATTGAAAAAGTTACATATGCAGATGAAGGAGAAGGATAAAAATCATGAGTATCTTACTGACTCTTTGTCTCGCCCAGTAATAGACTTCTGTGTCATGTGTATATATATTCTCCCCACTCAGACAGCTCAGAAAAAAGGCAAATATATTCACAGTGAATTAAATAGGGTCTCTCAAAAATACATGTCCACCCAGAACTTGAAAATTTTACCTTTTGAAATGAGGCATTTGTATAGGTAATGAGTTGACACATCTTGTATTTAGGGTTAGCTTTTAATCTGCCAACTGGTACCATTTTAGGAGGAAAGAAGAAATCCACAAACAGAGGGGGTGGAACAGATGAGGCAAAAATGGGAGATATGTTGGCACAATGCAATGAGTGTCACCAAGCATCTGGAGGAAGCTGAAAGAAGCAGCTACAGAAGTCCTCTAGAGTACATGGAAGGAGCATGGCTCTCCCAGCAGCCTGATCTGAGTCTTCTGACCTCTTAAACCCGTGCATGCCATTGTAACCCACCCAGTGTGTGGTGATTTTGATGGTGGTATCAGAAAACAGAGTGTGGAAGTTAAGGGCCTTTGGTTTCTACCCGGTTTGTGGCAACTATAGAGCTTAGTCTTGTTCTTGAACTCTGAGGCCTTTCCACTGAGGCATTGCACCTCAGATTCCTATTCTCCCCATCTGTTGTTTCTGAGTACAATCCCCATGTCTTCTGTTCTCATTCTTCTCCCACGACTGGTATCCTCTGGGAAAACATAACTATGACAGCCATATCAGGAACTGGATTCGTAGGAGGGAGATGTCAAATTCTTAAAGTGGTATAGTGGAGCTGGACAATACTAACTGGCTGCCAACAAGGATGCAGGTAGGTGGACTCCTGACAGTCCACGACTTTGCTATAGTGGGACAAGTTTTAAATTTGCACTAGTGGTGGATTAAGTAACCACTAAGGCAACTTTAGGGACTGTACTAAGTTTCAGGACTATGTAATCAGATAACCACTGCCAATCTCATCTATGCAGTAGAGAAAGACAATCTTAGGGCCATCATCAATTTAAGAAAAACTATACAATCCTTCTTGAAAGTATTATTCTCTATATCAATAAAGTCATATTAAATGGATCAGATAAGCAGGAAGTGAGTGTATGCAGGTCTTAGTTAGATGTGTTCCAGAGAGGAGGAGATTTACTGTGTAAAGATCAGGGAATTTGAAGCATCAGCTGGGTTTTAGGAGGTCAAATCTTCTGTGTCATCTAGGACACCCATCCAGTTTAAATGAAAAGAAAAGTGACTTTATCTTACATCCCTAAATGGGTTTTATCTTGCATTCCTCAGGAGGAAGCTCAACGCCTAGTGAACAAACTCCCATCTGAAGAGTAGTCACTTTTGGGTTCTAACCAGTGTGGTGTCAATGTGAAATTCTGCTACTTGACTTGGCCCTGCCCCCAGTCCAGGTTGTAGTGCTGGTTCATGAACTGCTTGGGACATTGAACCTCATAGAGTCTATGGCTCTGTAACACATAATAGCGGGAAAATATTGCAAATTCCTTTTTTAATATTTATTTATTTATTTATTTATTTATTTATTTATTTTTGGTTTTTCAAGACAGGGTTTCTCTGTATAGCCCTGGCTGTCCTGGAACTCACTCTATAGACCAGGCTGGCCTCGAACTCAGAAATCCGCCTGCCTCTGCCTCCCAAGTGCTGTGATTAAAGGTGTGCGCCACCACTGCCCGGCTGTAAATTCTTTATGGGAAGAGAGCCGCAAGATAGACAGTATGCAGAGCAAAGGCACAGAAAGTGATGGAAAGACTAGATATCCTTAACTGTTCATTGAACACTCTCAGCCAGACACTGGACTCCTATTACAACAGAGCATCCAACAGAACATCAAATGACAATGTAGGTGGAGTTTCTTCTCATTGGTTGCTTTACTTCTCAGGTATGTCAAGTCTTAATGTTGGATGGGCTCAAACAAAATGCATCATATGATGAAAATGGCAATCTAAGATTTGAGACCAGCTCAAAGAATGCCATGCAGACCATGGGAATTCTCTCTACAACATAAAGAAAGGAAAACACCGTGCTTGAGAAGACAGGGGGATTGTCTTAGAAAGTAGCTGCAAGGTTAGCCTGGGAGGTGGCTGATGCCTCACGTAGTGGCTCCACTACTTCACTACAGTAGCTTCACTGCAGTGAAGACAAATATCCTTAGAGGACAGACTTTCAGACGTCGCCCTTTCTTACCTACCGAATGCGCTAGCACTTCAAGATAAACCATTCGAATACTATGTGATTGAACTTGGCCTCTGGTCATGGACATGAAACCAGATCAGATAAGAGTGTGGGAAGTTTGGGAAACACACAGCACACATATTGGAAAAAAATCACTGAGATCTTTTTTATCTCATATTAGTGATCACCAAAGGATGTGTCTCTCAGAAGTAGAAGTGAATAGCCAAGAGCAGAGGCGACACCAATGTCCTCTATCTTTGTACACTATCATGCCTATAAAACAGGCTAGAAAGGTAAATATCATCTCTAACTGGGAAGAATGAAACCCTCTCATTTTCTAGAATCCCCCATATCCAGTGGGATGGAACCTGGATACGATAAGGCAGTTGTAACTGTGGACACTTTGTATTCTCATCCCTGGAGTAGATGCCACTAGAAGACGCAATGTGACCACACATCCGAAGCCTTGAGCAAATATTGTGTTCACAGAATTCATATACATTATATCCATATATAAATTTTGACACAGGGCCTTATGTAGCCTAAGCTAGCCAAAAAGCTCACTAGGTAGCTCAGGATGACCTTGAATGACCTTTGCCTTTCAATTGCTTGGGTTACAGACCTGTGCTACCATGTCTAGTTTTAAACAGTACTGGGAGTCAAGGTCAGAGTTTAATCCACGCTAAGCAAGCACTTTACCAACAGGGTCCCATTTGCAGCCCTACTGTCATGATTTCTGTTATGGTGTGAGAGATTTTGTTCTCCATGACTTTTCCCAATGAAGTGAAGACATGAACAAAGCATGCATATGAGATTGTCTTGTCAATGTCATTTTGGCATCCAAATGAATCCAGTATAAATACTGACAGATTGTGGACTGGTTAAATGTGCTATTATGTGTTCAAATAATATTTTTAGATTATCTTATATAGTACATAGCTGTTGAAAGGACGTCTTAAAAATATTTAAGACTAAGTGGAAACAGCAGGTCTCATGAAATAAAATTATAACTACTTTAGTTCAGCATGTTAGAAAAATAAGCGATAAGCACATATACATATAAGTCCTTGAGCATGTTCTACTGAAGAGCATGCCCCATTTAATGAACACATTTGGAGATGGATTCTGCTGCAGAATTCTATACATTCATAAGACATCAAATAGAGCCTTAATTTAATTTGGAAAGGAAATACGCTAATAAAAATACCTTTGAACACATGACTGGGACATCTTGTTGAGGGGAATGTTCAGAAACCATGCTGATCTTGTACCCTATAATTTCTCCTCTTGCGAAGTTTTCTGCTGGCTTCTCCCAGGAGACACTGAGGGAGTGTGGTGAGAGTGGAGAGACTGAAGGAGGGACCCTGAACACAGGTGCTGTCAAAGACAAAATCAACATCAAAGGCAGACATGTCACCCATTTGGGACGCCAGACTGAGCTGTTCTAGTTTCTGAAAGACCTTATTTTGTAAAATATTTTTATTTTCAATATAAAAAAACCCTATAAGTATACATGAAATATTAACATTTAAACTGTCCTCCACAAGGATGTCAACTATCTTCTCAATATTAGGTAAGGCTTTCATTTACAAAATCAAGAGGTAGGAGAACAAAATGGCTAAGTGAGTAAGAGCATGTGATACACAGCATGAGAACCTGAGTTCAGATCCTAGTGTGTGTACAGGAACCTGAGTATGACCTCCAATGCATCTATAGCTGTAGTACCCTGTTGGGCAGAGATGGGAGGCGCCCTGTGGACTGGCAGTCACCAGGCTCAGTGAGAGACCCTGTTGCAAGGAAGTAAGGTAGAGAGAAAGAGTGACAGATCAGGACACCCAATGGCTTTTTCTAGATTCTCCTCTCTCTCTCTCTCTCTCTCTCTCTCTATCTCTATCTCTATCTCTATCTCTATCTATCTCACTGCCTGTCTTTCTGTCTCTGTTTTTCCAGCTTTCTCTGTCCCTGCCTATTCATCTGTCTGTCTCTTTCTCTGTCACACACACACACACACACACACACACACACCCCACACAGATGGGCAGTTGATTGAAGTCTCTTTGTTTTCATGAAACTAGGTAGTTAGTAATTTGATAAGAAGTTTGAATAATCCACACACAGAGCTTGTATTAGTTTCCAAAGCCTGAGACACA
Organism: Rhynchomys soricoides; assembly: GCA_019843965.1. NCBI lineage: Eukaryota > Metazoa > Chordata > Mammalia > Rodentia > Muridae > Rhynchomys > Rhynchomys soricoides. The sequence goes on from JADRCH010000057.1 coordinate 5,652,380, forward strand.
GGATGGCATACTGGGTTTCTCATGGGAAGCCATGTTTCACTAAGCCAAACCAATGAGGCTGGGGAAAGTTTTTCCAGCAGAAGGAACATCTAAAATGGACTAAATGATCCCAAAGACACTCACAGCTTTTGGTCAGCCCTTCCTGACATGTTCAGAGCACATAGACAGCACATGCTTTACTTCCACCATCCTAGACATCTTTGTATGGAATTTAAGTGGAATTCCAAAGATGTGCCGCCACAGGGTCTCTTTGCACTTTCTTCTCCTAGTGATCCTTAAGAGTATGAGCCACTGGATGCTGTTTCATCTGCTGTATCTCATTTTGGACCTTGGATTTCCCTGCAAAACTACAGGACTCAATATTTCCATTCTTCGTCCCTCTAGCTTGTCCAAGATAGTCTTTGAGAGATGACCAAACATAATACATATTTTATTTACTTAATGAGGCCACCGCACATCTACCCAGAGCTACCTTAAACGCTTACAGTTTCAACTTGTTAAATTTATGGCAGGAGTTAGAACTTTTTTATATATCTGTAGATTCAATGCATAAAACAAGTATAATTGTTTTCTTCAATGCCCATGGAATACACTCATATGCTCATAAAGTACACTTTATGTGAGGAATTAGACAGAAAGTTAAGAATAAACCAGTTACCTTGATAAGATAACAAAAGAATACTAAACTTTTAGCTCTCCTTCCACACTATAATTCTGATTGTTTCTAGCATACTTGGGTCTAGACTTTTCAATGTATTAGCTTATGCCATTATGGAAATTCTATTGCTTTCAATATTTCTCTTAAAAAGGGAAAATAAAAGTGAATTATAAAGCTGAAAACTGGTGAACCATGATAAATACAAAGCAAGATTAGGTTAAGTGTCTACCCACCTGACAGGGAATCAACTGCTACTTAGGGGAAGAAATCCCCCAAAGGGTAGAGCTACAGTTAACCCTTCTCCTCCACAAATGAATTAATAGCTAAATCATCTGCTTTTTCTGTCTCAAATATCTTCTTTGACCTTAATTTCCAGGCAGCACTTTCACTGAGGGGTTTTAAAATAAGAATCAAAGAAAATGGTCTTTACCTGATTCTCCTGTTCTTTCTGAGGCCCAGGCAGGTGACACACTGCCAGCCAACTCACAGCTAAGACCCTAAACACATACTCTCTGTGTGGCTCCAAGCCAGAGACGGATGTGTGGACCTGGGGATGCTGAATCATGATCTCACTCTGATTGGCTGACTGTAAAGCTGAATGAAAATTGACCAAACCATGGCTCTCAAAACTAGACTTTCTTCAGTGGATGGCCATCTCTTCATGTATAACTCATATCTTATAATTATACCTTGAAAAGAGACAGTACATTGAAGTGACCAAGTCAAAGGGACTATTTAGGTACTGGTCATTTAAGTCTATTTACTTTTCAGCATTCTGACTATATTACCTTTTGATTCTTTTTACTCATTTAGATGTAGAAATTTAGATTACAAACTATTGCAAGAGCCATATTTTGGGGAAAATAAATCAAAGGAAGTATGAATGCAAAACAACCATAGTTTATCCTGTGTGAAATACAACATTTTCAAGATGGGTACTCACAATTTCTGCTAAGGATGTTCAATTCTTTTGGGCTACCTGCATAGTCCACTTCTGGGATGAATATTTCGAAGTTCCATGATTTAAATAAGCCATGTTTGCATAAATATTGTGTAGCTAAGTTGTATCCACTCTTTACAGAGCAATAAAAAAGTTTGATGCAAAGTTTTACCATGCTATGTGAATAATATAAATTACTAAAAACCTAGGAATATGTGTCTGACCCATGAACCCTGAGGTTCAATTTTAAGAACACAAAAATTAACTTAATGGAATCAACTAGCCTATATACAACTTTTTTTTATTATTTTATATTTTTTTCTTGCTTAAAAGAGAAAATTTTCAGCTTGCGGGTGCCCTAACGTGACTCAGTCAAATATAATGCATTTCAGCAGCGAGTGTCCAATTATCAACATCGTCTGTGTTGTGGCAGATGTCATTAAGAGCAAAGATAATATTAGCCTTTTAGAGAGCAATTTAATTGAATGGAATTTGTTCTTAAATTAGATGAAATACTCTCTTCCATATCCAGAAGATATAGCATTTTATACCTCCAGAAAGCATTTCCCAAGCAAATGCCTTACATTCATATAAGCAAATAGAGTTATGGATCTTACTGATGATTCTTTATTTCTACTGTCTTGATCCTCTAAAAGAAAGAGAAGTTTAAGCCTTGAATTCTTACCATTTGAATCCACGGGTGGAGACCATTCTACTCCGAGTTCTGTGGGACTGATTCTCCATACTGTAGGTGACTCCTGCCTTTGCGTAGGTGCTTGGGGTGTAATTACTAAAATAGGCAAGCTGTATAAACAGTCTCCATTAGTACAGCCCTGTACAGAAAAACAGTACTGGGTGAATGGAACCAGATTCCAGATGGTAGCTGAGGTTTCTGGACCTTCATAGGAGACACAGGGCTCAGTGCTGTCCACAGGTGTGCATGATAAAATGTATTTCTCTATAGGACCAGAGTGGTTGGAGAGTCCAGTCCAGATAAGTGTAACAGAGTCTGAGGCAACAGGAATGACATGAGTCAAGTTCAAGTGTCCTTCTGAGACCTCAGGCTTTGTCTTATAAATGACGGGCATGCTCCTTGTTGACCTGTACACGTTGGAGGTCTCTATATAATATGAATATGCCGTGTGTGGTAACAGACTAGTGTCTAAGAAGTACTGAGTATCTGAAATAAAAAGAGAAACAGACAGTTAGCATTTACAATTGTCAAGGAATCTTTTGCCACTGCCCGATTCTGGTGCTAGTTAACTAGGTAGTTTACTGATCAAGTCCTGCAAGGAAGAGTGTGTTTGATGCTTTTCCAAGGGAAATCTGGCAAATGCTGGTTGCTTTTATTGTCCAGTATGTTGTGAGTCTTTCGTCAAGTAGAGCAAAGGACACTTAATCTGTTTCTGTCCTTGCTTTGCTCTTCACCGGGTCCCTCTATAGAAGAACCCAGAGGAAGTCCTTGCAGTCTCTGAAACCCATATTTGCTTTGAGTGTAAGTGGTTTTACTTGCCAAACACTGTTCCGTGGGTCCAACCCCCTGCAAACTACCACCAAGCACTGGGTCTTTCTTCTGCTTAATACCTGAGTGTATCCTTTCCTGACCTAATAAAATGACATACAACTATACATGCGTTTGCTAAATCCTGGAGAGATTTGTCAACAACAGAGAGACTGTAAAAGAGAAGTTTGAGACGAGCAGGATCTCCAGGCATGAGGGACAGGGGTATCAGGGAGAGGAAGAGGGAGGCCGAAAGCAGAGGTTACAAGACAAGAGAGAGAGATCATGGCCATGATTAACTCTGTGCCTTCACCCACCATTCTCTAAGAACAGCAAGTACATTGCCTATGAAACAAAGAAATGTCAGAGTGGCTACTGACTGCTTCCTTGTGGCATTGTGGGGGTGTGGGGGTGGCAGAGGCTCCTGATACAGCACTACTGAAGGTTTCTGCAAATCTAGATGACTGACATATGATAGATATGTAGAGTCTAATTTTAATCCACGAAGCTTCTTGGCTTTCTGTTCTGAGAGCTCGTAAATGACCCATGGAACCTCTTCTGGTTGTGGCAAGGTAACCTTTAAATCTCTGAAAGGGCTAGATGTGGGAAGCCGGATCCAGGAGGGGAAAGCTCAGAAGGTGGTGGAGTGTACACACAAGAACCTGACTTCTGTAAAGCAACTTCACCTGAAGTCAGAGTCTTGTGATGCTAAGGATCAAATTAGTCCACCGTACTGCAGCAAGCCAGTATCCTCAGGAAAATCTTCTGCTAAAGATCAGAGGGAAGTTATCTTCCACAAATGCTAATTAATATGACAGTTGAGGAGACGTATATATTAAGAATATACGTGCAGGTCTGGGCAGAGGTGGTTTCATCTTGCTGAGCACAGATCACTGCAATCTCTTCATCGAAACAACCATCACATGAGTGCTCCCTACACTGCCCTAGGAGTCTGGCATCCACCACAGGAATAAGAGGTGGGACAGACCAGCAAACATCATCACCCCTATTCAGAAAAGTCCACAAGGACTGAGACTCCATCGGTAAGGGTGCTGTCATGGCCCCTGGAATGGAAGTTTACCAAGGCTCCATAAAGGCAAAACTCCTTAAGGACCTGCTTCTGACAGTGCCCAAGGAGGAGATTTACCCTGGGGATCACAGGAAATCATACTCCGTGTCATGTCCATTCTATTTTTTAAAAACAACAACAACAAAAAAAATGTGATGTTATCTCAGAGGATGAGAAATGTGAGCAAGGGGTTGCTTGATAAGAAATTGGAATAAAATTAAAAAAAAAAAAACAGAGAGGGAACACGTGACTGTGTAGGAGTGTGACACAGAGCACGCACAATCCCCTGCATTTCCTGTGGAAGGTTTATTTAAGGACCCCACCCCATCATCCTGCAGGAGGAACAGTTTATCGACATAGCAAATTGGGAGCAAGGACTTTGCCACAGAGGCCATACCTGTATGGTGACTTCTCGGTTTTCTGCCCTGAGTCCCTGTAGAGGAGGGTGTGTCCTCCCATCTGACATTTTTATTGGCATATGTTAATGGTGTAAACTAATGGTTTTTGTGTGATACCTTCATCCTTACATATAGTCTTCCTGCATTATGCTCCTCTATTATGTCTGTACTTTATCTCTCTGGCTCCATTTTGTTTTCTTCTCAAATATGCTACAGTCCTATCTTCAAAATATCTGCATCCAACAGATGAGAAAAAGACATGTGATATTCCACTTAATATGATAATTTCATTCCTGTTCATCTTCCTACAAATTGTAAAGAAGAAGAATTGTATTCTTCCTGATAGATAAGTAATTCTCTGCCGTGAGGAAAACATTACATTTCCTTATCCAGTTATCTTTCACTGGGTACATAGGGTAATCCCTGATGGGGTAATACTTTTGCACATCATGTGAAGGTGTGTCTCTGTCCTTTTTCACCTGCCTAAAATATTCACTGATTGGTTTTAATAATAAAAAGCTGACCTCCTCTACCTAGTCAGGAAAGAGAAGGTGGAACTTCTGGAAAGAGATAGGAACTCAAGGAAAGAATCAGACAAGGAGGGAGTCAGATACAAAGGACTGAGGAAAGGTAATAGTCACTTGGCAAATGTGGATAAGTATAGATTGGGTTAATTAAGTTTTATGAACTAGTAGAGAATGAGCCTAAGCTAAAGTCCAAGCTTTCATAAATAATAAAATATCTCCATGTCATTATTGGGAGCTGTCAGTGGAGATAGTCCAACAGTAGATTCCCTATCATGTTCACTCTATATAATAGAGTAATAATCATTGGTATATATGGATTAGTGACATGATAACTGTTAATTCCTCTTTATAAGAGTTGTTTTTAATTATGTATAAATTTGTATATGACTGTACATGTGTCTTTGTATGTGCACATGAAGGGAGTTGCCTCGTGGAGGTCCAAAGGAGTCAGATCCCCTGGAGAGGAGTTATAGGTAGCTGTGATTCACCAACATGGGTCCTGGGAAATAAATATAGGTGCTATGAAAATGCATTGCATTCTCTTACGCACTGAACTACCTCTCTAGTTCCATAGCTAGGTGTATGTTTATTCTACTGTAGCTCAAATCTAGGACCTCCAGTGTCCTAGGCAGACATTCTGGAGTTGAATATACATTTCACCAGGCAGGATGATAGATTTAAGTTTTAGATTCCAACTCTCTATTGTGTCTGGTATTCCCTTGTTTTATATATATATATATATAATGTATAACATATATATCAAACTTGTTTGGTTAAGACAGTCTATGTATGTACATACAAAACTCACTGAGCACTTCTTAAATATAAAACACTAAATAAAGGATGTTATTTTCCTCTGAAAACTGTGTTCTTTACACTAATAATGTAGAAAAGGTCTTTATCAAGCCACATTGGGGGGGTTGGGGGTCTGAGCAAAGTACTGATTAGGTAGAAGTCCAAAATGTTACCTCAAAGGCTAGAAAGATGGCTCAGTGGTTAAGTTCTTGCTGATCAAGCATGAGGACTGAAAATCAGATCCCTTAGATCCCATATAAATGCCAGGGTATGTCAGCTGGCCTGTAATGCTGGCTTCCTAAGGCTAACCTAGGGGTTCCACAGAGTAAGTTGTCTAGTGGTTGACATACTAGTAAGCTCTAGGTTTGGCCGAGAGGCCAAACGAGTACATATTAGACCTCCATATACACATGCATACATATGATCAAGCTATATACATATGCACACAACTAACTCTCTCTCTCTCTCTCTCTCAAAAACAGAAACAAATAAATCAATGAAAAACTAAAATACAAAACCAAAGAGCTACTTCAAGCACATACTCTTCTACCAGCAGTATGTGGGTGTCTATCAGTCACACTTTATTTAGGGAGCCACTAAAAATAGTATAACTTAGTTACTATCAGTATTCAGAAACTTTCAAATTATCCCACATAATGAGTGTAGCTGGTGGTTGGTTTTAATGTCAACTAATACCGTGGGTTATTACCAAAGAAAAGTCATTCAGGAGCTTTAAAGATGATAATACAGGGGTATATGAGGACGGCAAGAAAATACTGCCCAAGAGTGTCCCACAGGACTCCCGGCTAGCCAGGGGAAGTTTCTACACTAATGAGGAATCCTATAATGGCCTGGACTAAATGATCAAACTTAGAAGACAACACTATTAATTTCCTTTGAAAAGTTCAGTGATTCTCCACCTACAATTCCAACTGCCTTCATTTAGCCCAGAGATTTGTGCTCACTCAGCTGAAGAGAAATAGTGTTTCCTTCTCACGTTATTCATGCTACCCAGGCACTGAAGCTGGAGCAATAAACACGAGGGCATTATTAAAAAGCGGAGAAGCTCTGACCGAGTTCAGGGATTGATCCCACTGTTCAAATGCCATCATGCAGATAGCTTTCACATCATTAATTATGGGGGGGGGTGTTGTCGACAAATGCCAGATGTGGCATTTTTAGTGCAAAGTCAGATTTTGGAAAATAATACTTCATTTAATAGGATTATAGAAATGTCTGATTAGCGAATGAGCAGATATTTACTACCCAAGAAAACATTGCTTGGATTCTGTTAGTACAATCATGTAAAAAGCCATGATGCTGTGTTCCTATACACCATTTTATGAAACAGATTACAGTATGCTACTGTGAGAAACACGGACTGATGAGCTCAAATTTAATTCAAAGCTGCTTGGGAAATGTAGCCAGTGCGGTTGCATCTTCAAAGATAATTCAACCAGTGGTCCTGTCAACTCAGAAACCATTTTCAATATTTTTATAACTCCCCCTCCTCCTCTGTCACAAAAGTTTAAGTTTCAGAACACCTGGATCCTGCTGACTTTTGGAAGAAAATAGACATTTTAGTAGCAGGTTTTTTGGATGCACTGCCAATGTGGCAGATGCAGGCAGATGTTTGCTTCCCATCCCAATCTGTATCATGGAGTTTAGAGTTTCCACTAACTTCACGGAAGACTAGAAGCAGGGAAGGGGTGTGTAAAGAGCAAGTTGGAGGACATAAATATGCAAGGCACACACAATAGGTTTGGAATGATATCTGCTGATGCAATAGATAAAAAGCCTCTGCCATGTAGTCGGGAGCTTTGAGGTCAGCTGCTATGGTAGACTCAGCTTTCTTCCATCCATGTTAAAGAAGGTTATGGAAGTTTAGCCTCTTAACTTAGATTTACATGCATTTTAAAGCTGGTTATTCATGTTACATATAAATTGGAGGCCATGCAAGATGGCTCTGTAGGTAAAGGTTCTTGCTGATTAGACTAGAGACCTGAGGGAGGCACCTGGAAACTGTCATGGGAGCAGAGAGATGACTCTCAAAAGGCTGTGCTCCGATCTTTGCCAGCTTTTGGAAACTAAAACATAACAATTCATATGCTTTTATGCTTTTTAATTTCTTCAGTCAGTATGTCATAGTTTTCCTTTATTGATTTGCAGAGATATACTTGTTCATAGCCTGTAACATATTTAACAGTGTACCAGGACTGATTGTGCTCTATGGATACCACACTGTAAGACTGTTGAATATCGAATAATTTGCAACATTTTAACAGTACAAACCATATAGGAATGGACATGGAATTTTATCTTCATTTATAGCTTTTAATTTGAGATAAAATTTCCATGGTAAGTATGATGACTCCAATGATTAGCCATATAAAAGAAAGATATTTATATATTTTAACAATTTGTTGTGCTTGTGACTCAGTACAAACACTCTGAAGTTCATGAATGATCCGGGCTTCACATACCAATCATGCTGGGTTGAGTCACTGCTTTCCTCTCAGAGAATTCAGTAATCATCTTACCAAACATGAAACATTTTCATGGTGTTTTTTTTTTGCTTTCCGGTGAGATTTGTAATTCTCTCTGCATGAGATGCTCTTTGCTCTTTGTTTATCCTCAATGTCAGGGAATTTCACTTATATTTGTTCTTAGAATACCGCATATTTCCATAACCAAATCCAAGAACTCACAGTATGGGTGTTGATCTTCAATTGAGTAGATCTCAGAACCATCCCTGAACAGAGTGTATGTAAGCCAGCGGGCACTGGGAAAATCAGGTGGACTCCAAGAAAGATTGATGGCAGAAGAACTTTGAACCCATCCTCTGGGTGGAGGTTGCTGGGATGGAGCTAAATTACAACAGAGAGAGCATTTATTAACAAAAGCAATCGATAAACGCACTAGGAAGCTGAAGTAAGATACTCAGCTAAGTGGTCCTTCTGATTCAGGGTCACTTTTCAAGAAGACATGTGGTTTACCAAGATATTAATAAACAAAGGATATGCATCACTAATTCTCTACGACAAAGCTTTTTATGCTACAAGCATAAAACACACTTGTGGGTCAGAGCAGCTGACAGATATAGGGTTGGGGAGAACCCCTGGATATTTAAACATTTCTGAACCTTAGTTTAAAAAATATAACTCAAAGATTCATAAAATTTATTTTTGTATTGAATTTAGAAATTGACAGATTCACTTGAAATTTGACATTAAATTAAATAATATTTGAATTTGAATTTAAATGAAAGCAATTCTTTGATACTGAAGATGGAATCGTTCATTCTACTAAACACAAGTTCTTATTTTACCTGAAAGGGCATAATTTCAAGGACTAATGTTTGCTGACATAAATAGATATGGATGTCAAAACCTAAACATTGCCAATTAAAATACAAATCTTTATGTGACTCGACCAATCCCTGTGAAGGGTACTTTGGGTTTAGATTGCTTTCCCTGCATAGAAGGCACTGTTCCAAATGCAGCACAACATAAAAATGGAGTCAAGAATCCCTATATTTTACCATTGGTGATTTTCCTGTCTTCTATAGAAATCTTCGCAATTTTTGAGTGTGAGCTTTGTTATTTTCCCAGCATTCACAGAAGATAGAGGAAAAAAGAAATCTGAGAAAATAGCTACTAAAGTACAAACTCTATCCACTTTGAGCTAGGAGACATGATACAGCTTCCCACTGAATCATGGGTACGCACTGTTGTGAGACCTGACTTTAAACCCACCAATCCTTTTGTCAAGAGGTACTTTCAGAAAAGATTCAAAGAACGCAGACCATTGAAGTAGCTGCAGGGATGTTATATGAAATGGCTGAAGCCATCCGATGAATCTTTCAGGGTCTCAAGATGAAAGACTAATTGCATTCAAAATATGTATAGCACAGGAAGCAAATGGTCAGAGGAGTGTTCTTCTAAAAGATTTAGTGACTCAAGGTATGGTAAGAGTAAACTCTTGCTATTTATGAAAGATGCTCTCCAGGATACTCTGAATGCTAGGGTTTACCCTTTCCTAGGAGAGTCACAGGCCCACCATGGGGTCCTATTCCTGACTATGATTTATTGCGACAGAAGTCACAGATTACCGTTACCCAAGGAGAAAATTACCTCAGTGAAATCCAAGGGAACCAGGTGAAAGCTGCTGAGAGCTCTCCCTGATAGTGTCAGCAAGGTCATACTTAAACTTCTTAGCAATGCATTGTAAAAATGTGTGTGGGGTGTAGCTGAGTGGCAGGGCTCTTACAATGAGACTATAAAAAGTGTCGCCAGCCTTGGAAGACCCCTGAAACTCAGTGCCCAGGGGACACTGGGTGTCATTAGGGGCTGTTCACATAGCACATGAGTCTGGCATGTATCAAAACTGCTAGAAGGAGCAGAGAAGCTGCACAGAAATTCTAGTTTCCATGAAAGTTCCTGTGTCCAGATCTACTCTGTTCTGTTCTGGGAAATGTGAATACTCATAAATTCTAAGTTCCTAGATGCCAACCTAGGTGTAACTTTGTAAGCAGACCCTTTGAAAATAAGCAGTCAGCCTGAAGAGATTGGGCTGGGGGTGGAGAGCTATGTAAAAGGATGTCTGTTGACTAGAGCTGGAGTTTGCAGAGGTATGAAGTCATGCTTCTTAGAGGAGAACCGACCACGCTCCATTTTACTAAACCAGCAAAATTCCTAACTGCATTTTGAATACTTCCTTAGACCTACAGGTACAGGGTATACCTTATACGTGTACCTCTTGCCCCTCATCAACAAAGCTTTTGTTTGCAGCAGGTACAGAAAATTACAGAAAACCACACAGGTCAAAATGCAGAGACTCCTTTTGAAAGAATGAAACATATCAGTGTAACAGGGGCCTTCTGTTGTGGAGTCTGATGCTTGTGTCGAAGCCTAGTAATATTGCTCGGCCCATGAGTGTATTTAAATGTGAATTAGATGCTTGGTCTTTCTTCATTTACAGTATGGACACAATAAATCCATCTCTTAGGATCATCTTGAGGAGAACGTGTGTGTGTGTGTGTTGTGTGTGTGGTGTGTATGTGTGTGTTGTTCACTTCTGTGTGTGAACATGTTTATAAGAATATGTGTGTGTTAGTATAAATATTTAGTAAATAGCACCCCTTTGATCTCCATTTTCAATATATGTACCAAGACTTTTACAAGTATAATTCCCAAACTATTAAGAACTGCTTTGGCAACAGGTCTTGAACTCAGAATCTTCCTGCCTTATTACCAAGTGTTTCAGACAAGCATCACCATGTCTGGCTCCTACATGCTTTGGGGATTATTATTTCTTTATAGACATTTGGATACTTGAGATTTTAAAACTACATGCAAATTCCAAAGAAGCAAAAGAGAAAATGGGAACTGTGAGAGGGCATTACAACTTTCATTATATGCAATCTGCTGCAACCGGAAGTTAGATCCCAGGATCCATGGGGACTTCCTGTCCAGAGAGGGCATTACTACTTTCATTATATGCAATCTGCTACAACTGGAATTTAGATCTCAGGACTCAAAGTGGACTTCTTGTCCCTCTCCCAACTAGTCACAGATGTTGTTGGTAAGCTGTCATCAGTATGTTTCCAGGAAATAGGAAATATCATCATGGTGATAATCCTATAGTGACAGCCTGTGTGAGGGATACCATGAGTCACTTAGAATTTCCAGGAAAACCTTTAGACACCTGTTATGCATAGGCAAACAATAGCCAGAAGTGGCTCCCAGTTTTAATAACAGCTACCACACTAATGTCCATCTGTCACCTCACATTCTTGTGACATTGTCTGTTCTCACTGGCTGTTATCAGTATAGAAAAGCAAGTCCTGGTGCCCATTATTCCCAACTTTCTCATCCTTCCTGTTTTCCCCTCTCTTTCTTCTTTTCTCCCCTTCCCCAGCTCCCTTAAACGTAGAAAGTGGGGTTCCAGGTAAGCCACTGAGCCAAACAGACTGGCTGTGACATCACCACACAGGTAATTTCCTAGCGCTTTGACTTATGACAGACCAACAGTCCCACGAGGACAGTGTGCACAGCACACTATACTGCAGAGGGCGTCTATCATATGCTCCCAGGAGCCATCTTTTAGGAATTCTGGGAAAGTTTGGATCTATGGTCTTAGAGTAACCACAGAAGTTTATATGTGACTCTGACCATAGAACATAGTTGTAAAGTGAAGGACTACAGGTGACCTCAAGAGGTCACCTTGGGACACTGCAGAGTGCTACAAAGTCAAAAGACACTAAAATGCCATATTTGTAGAAAATAATTAAAATTTTAAAAGTGGGATGCAGACTCATGACTAATATTAAGAAGAAAGTAGAATAGCAAGAACAGAATACCAATTTAAAAACTTGGTATGCTGTGAGAATAGTAACTATTAAATTATAATATTAGTAAACCACTAGAAAATGTTCATAAAACTGATTATAAAGAACATGAAATGTAAAATAAATAGCAAATCTTCCATTTGTTATAGTAAATTACATGGAAATACACTGATAAGCTAGGGTGACTGATGATTTTTGTTTAAATAATAACATCATGATTTTAACAGGAAACGTTGATATTCTGAGAAGACATTCCCGTTGTCTGGAGGAAATTGGAATTGTTTTCTTCCTTTGTTGGTGACATCATTCAAACAAACCACCATCATTGTTTGACTAACAGCCTAGTCATTCAAGAAATTTTAATTCTTTAATCAAGAAAAGCTCACTGATTTCCTTTAGCGAGGCTAACAAACTTGCCCTAGTCTAATTCTTCATACTGTGCCTATGTCTTTTGAATGACTTCTAATAAAAGCACTGAGATCCTCCTCCAAGGTCCTGGTGACTCACATGCCAGCAATGGGCCAGAAGGGACTTACAAGATCCTCCTCCCAGATCATGGTGACTCACATGCCAGCAATGGGCCAGAAGGGACTTACTTTTCCTGCAGCCTAATAGATCGTTGACATCCAAGTGGATTGCATCAGGGACACAAACGTCACATTTTGAGCCAGTGACAAACTCTTTGCAGAAACACTGGCCTGTGATTGCATCACAAGTTTCATTCAAGGCTCCTGGTAGATGACAATGACAAGGCTGGCATCTGAAGACACACATGGAGAATCAGAAGAGTGCTTTAGTGAATAATTCATAGGATATGTCATACCTATCAATAACAGTGTGGTAGAACACAGCTTGCATTTGCCATCATATTGGAAAGGATGCTTGAACTGCACAAGCACATGGTAAAACAAGACAAAAAAGATCTTTATCAAAATGTTGCTCACACTTAAACCCACATGAAGATGTTGTTGTTGATGCTCATGGATTAATGGGGCCTAAAATGAGGCTTAGGGAGATGGCTCAGTTGGAAAAGTACTTGATGAGGAACAAGCATGGGAACCTGAGCTTGGATCCCCAGTGCCCATGTGCAAAGCAGACTAGGTGGCAAGTGCCTGTTAGGTTGGCATTCAGCAATGGAGACAGAAAGGTCCTTGGGCTTGTCACCCAGGCAGTATAGAAGAGTTTGTGAACTCAATGTGAGACCTGATCTCAGAAAGTAAGGTGGAGAGTGACTAGCAGAGCTGTCCAACAATGACTGTTGGCCTCTATACATAGAGAGACAGGCAGGCAGGCAGGCAGGCAAATACACACACTCACACACACAGAGAGACACACACAGACAGACACATATCACACACACAAACACACACAGAGACACACACAGACACACACATGACACACACAGACACACACAGACACACACATGACACACACAGACACACACACAGACACACACATGACACACAGAGATACACACAGACACACATGACACACACAGACACACACACGACACACACACACAGACACACACACACAGACACACACACACGACACACACAGACACACAGACACACATACACACGACACACATAGACAGACACACAGACATACATACACATACACACATGCCATATACACACACACACAGACACACACACACATATGACACACACAGACACACATACACACGACACACACAGACAGCCACACAGACATACATACACATACACACATGCCATATACACACACACACACACATACACACACACACACACACATGCTAATTACACTCTAGCCAGGCATGGTGGTGGACTCCTGCAATCTAAGAACGTGTGAGTCAGGGGGAGGAGCTTCAGGTAGAGTTCCCAGCTACACAGTGACTTTGGCAGTAGCCTGAGCTACGTGAAGCTTTGTCTCAATAACCCCCTCAACAGCCTTACATGCCATGGAGCATTGTCACAATTAGCCTTAATACCAACTACATAGAACAATGACAATCGTGTTTTCTTACAATAGAAGTTTTGCTGCCAGCTAAATGTTTAAATTAGGTACTCACAGAAGTATGTTAATTTAAATATCTAGTTACAACATAGAAGCTAGGAATGAGCCATTGCTTCCACTAACACGCTTCAAATTCTATATTTAGTTCTAGAAAGGCTACAGTTTGCTGACACATTTAGATAGATTATAATTATTGCTGGTGCTTTGTATGGATTGCATTTATATTCCGGGCACTATATTGGTTTCACTTATTTTTTGCTTGTTTCTGTGATAAAATGCCTCATCCTCTTATGACATTAGCCCCTTCACAGAGAGCAGAGCAACTGTCTTTTCTCCAGTCTCATATGGGTAAATGATTGTTCATAGTAATTGTCCCGTTGTCAGAATCTGGTATCTCTTGGGAGATGGGCCAACATCAGCACCTTAAAAGAGAAAGGGCTAAATCTGGCCCCTGGTTGAAGGGGACCACCCATCATGACTAGGAAGTCAAGGTGCAGGAGCCTAAAGCAGATCATACCACACCACACCCAGAAAGCAGATGCCTGCTGCCTAGCTCTCTTTCTCCATTACAAACTCAGGATCCCAGCTAGGGAATAGTGCCACCCACAACCTGCAGGTCTTCCGTCTCAAGGAGCACATGAGCACAATCCACATAGGCCTATCTCCCAGGAGATTGTCAACAGGACAATTAGCATTAACCATCATTTACCCAGATAAGACTGGAGAAAAGATAGTTACTCTAATCTCTGTGAAGGGACTAATGTTATAGGACACTGAGGTATTGTCAGTGCAACGCACAAGCTCTTAGGCCCGGAATCATCTGTAATATTAGCAGTACACACCTTCAGCAGTGATAGAGGGGGAGGCTTCTCTTTAGGGTGTGTTATTTGCATGCATGGTCTCCCTGTGGCATTTCATTAGTCTAAGCAGTCTGGGCGTTATAATTAGAGATGTAAAAGCAGCCCCTGAAGACTGTTGAAGCAGGGACTTCCCATGTGGTGCATTGAAAACAACACCAAATAGATCCCCTTGTTTATTCTGTAGAGAAACTGGTGGACATGGTGACTTCACCCTACTGCACATTTTATGGCGTGATCTCTTGGGTAATCATTCAACACCCTTAAAAAGGCCGATAAAAGCTAAAGCTGCAAAATAAGCTGAAAATTTGTTTGATGGACGAATCTGCCGCTGGGAATAAAGTACGTTTTCTCCTGACAGCGACAGGACTGTAGTTGCCCTTTTTATGGTTCTGATAAAAGGACTTTCTCCCTGCAAACAACACTGGCGGTCTTTATCTGGACACGTGCACTAGAATTTCATCCCCAATAGATGCTTTTTTCGGACAAAGTATTAGAAATGAGAAAAATTATGCATTGGAATTAAAACAGAATCAGAGAAGCAATGAGATGCCTGATTTGTTCTCAGTTCATTATATGATAACACTTAGAGTATATTGTTTATAGGCTTCAGTACATTACAGTGGCCTGAGCAGTAACAGGCAGCCCCTCCCCCTGCTCATTCTATACATAAATATCACTTTCTGTACATACCACTCATGGGTAAGTGTCTCTTGAATGTTTCAGTTTTTATTGCCGTTCACTCAGGGGACAATCACACTTACTCTACATACAGTGCAGTTAGAGTAACGGCTTGCAGTACGTAACGTAATTCCACCCCTTGATGAAGCTCTATTTCCTTCCAGCTGACTGCTATCCACACAGCTCAGAGTCAGCTATGTCAATATCCGTGGGATATTAAGTTCCCAATCCAAATGGAATAAATAAATCACTTCTTAGGAAAGCAAGCAATGTTTTGAGTAATTAAATGCATCTATTCCTGGTTTTATTGTCTTTTCTCTCAGCCGCTGTTGTATCGAACATATCCAACTTGTTCTAATTGCTTAGTTTCAGTTAGCGAGAATTTTCCTTAAGTGAAGTTCATCAGAGCAGATTTTCCAGAATATTACAGTTTGCTACCAACCCAAAGGACACAGAGGATAGTACTGTAATTAAGGCTTAAATGAAATTATTCCTGTAAATTTCTTAGCCACTCAAATACAATTTCAAACATTTCAAAGACTCTTTAGCAGAACAAGCCACAAGTTTGAGAGCAGTTTTTCTAATGCCCCTCCTTGGAGTACCAAGCAAATGAAATATAATTCACATTTATTAAAACAAAATTAGACACAATAAAGGAGACGGCATCTTAGGCTTCGAAAGAAAGCAACAAACTAAGATGAATTGTGATATTGATTTTGCCAGGATAAATGGTTTTTGTAATATTAATATAAAGAAACCTTTATTGCACAGACTCTCCTGGCACAGCCCGAGCTGCTCCCGCAATCTGTTTAAAATCTTCATTTTTCATCCTTATGGGAAAACCTCAGTTGCTAAATGGATTTCATAAAGAGTAATCTGTCAAGATTTATATAGATAAACAATTTGTGATGTTTATTGACCAGTTCATTATGATAAACAAAACAGGAAGGGGGGGCTCCACTCCTGTCTGCCAGCACAGGGCTGCTATGCTGTTACCCCCTCTGCAAATCACTATTTACCAGGTACACTGAGGAGATAATTGTCTTCTGTCTCTTAAATGACAAATCTCCTTTATTGTGCTTTCCTGGGGGTTTCCTTTACTTATACAAATAGCACCCTGATTATTGTTATTGAAGAAACATTACTCATAATGAAGAATGTGTGTCTCAGGACTCAAGATATTGCTGGGACATTCGTCTGAGAGGTCCTGGGAAGGGAACCGTGAGCTCACTGTGGGAAGTGCCAGTCCTGGCCAGGAAGCTCTGGGTTATATAAGAAAGTAGGCACTGCTTACACGCCAGTAAGCAGAGTTTCTCCATGGCCTCTGTTTCAGGTTCCTGCCTCCTGATTCCTGCCCTGACTTTCCTGATGGTAGACTATAATCAAAGAGGTGAAATAAAACCTTCCACCACCATTTGCTGTTGGTCATGGTGTTTCTCATATTAACAGAAAGTTAAGCTGGATGAACCAACAAGCACTCTGACCCATTGAGCGATCTCTCAGGCTTGCAATGAAAATGCTTAGAAAATGGATCAGCATGGGCAATGGGGACCCATAAAGCTGCACAGGTGAGGAGAAGACATTGGTGGATTACAGTATTGGGAAATGAGCAAACAGAAAGGGCTTACAATTGAAAAGTTTTCAGGAGCTAAGATTAGCGAATTATGGGTGAAAATTTGAAAGAGAGGAAACAAAGATTCTAGAGCCATTCCTGGGCTTCTAATTCTCTGACAGAGAAGCTGAGGTTATCTTCCCACACAGAACACAAAGGAAGAAGAGATTCCAAATCACTGAAGCTTTTGGATTGGCTAACCAATGAGGAAAAGAAAATGAGATGCCAAAGCCAATTTCAGGAGCTGGGATAAGAATGTTCCACCATCAGCTCAGCACAGTCAGGATACAACACACACTGCTGCATGGTCACACACAGTCAGGATACAACACACTGCTGCATGTTCTCACAGAGTCAAGCTGCAACACACACTGCTGCCAGTCACACACAGTCAGGATACAACTCACCCTGCTGTGTGGTCACACAGTCAGAGTGCAACACACACTGCTCTGTGGTTGACGTTACCGAATGAAGTACCAAAAGAGACTTAGGCTTAGAATGAGACACCAGAAACAGATCAAACTGTGGATGCTAGGTATAAAGACACTTTAGGCTTTTGAGCCTTGCTTGCTTGGTATAATTTTCCCCTGGGTGACTTCCCTTTCAAGGCTGACCTCAGTCATATTTCCTGGCAGTGGAATACTCAGCTGACTCACAGCTTCAGGATGTAGTAGTGGCTAAAGTCTCCTCTGTTGCAGCGTGGCTTTCCCTGGACGGAGCACTTTCGCCCCTGTGGTAGATACCTGTCCTTGAGATTGTCGCTCAAGCTCCTTAGTTCTCCTTTGTCACAGCCTCCTAGGGCATCTGCATTCTCTTGGAGCTGAAGTGGTCAGAGGGTATAGGCTGATGTCATGTAGTTAGTGTGAGTGCCAGATCATATTTACATGGATTACCAAGGATTAAGCAACAGTGCTAGCATCTTACCTAGGAGAAGTGAACAACTCAAGAACCAGATTCAGAAAACCTTCTCCGGCCTTGAAATCAGGAACTCATAAAATAGGCCATGCTAGTTGACACCCTTGCTTTCTTGCAATGAAGGCATCTGATCCCAGTGAGGAAGCATTCCTGTTATCTACAGGGAAGCTAAGCCCCTGAGCATGTTCTGGACCTGAAGCCAATGTCTCCCCTTCGCTGACACTCCAGATCACCAATTGAGATGTGGGAGTGTTTTCAAATAGAAGAGAGATTACACCTCTTCTCTGTGGCTGCAGAGGCAGATGAAAGAATAGACTGAAAGTCAAGGGAAGGAAACATTTCCTTCCACTGGAGACCACACCTCTGATGTGCAATGATAACTGCTGAAGGCCAGCTGTGCTACTGCATGAGACACTGGATCTTTTAAATTCCATATTTTGAAGTAGGTGAGGGGTCATTTACCAGGTGTTCTGAAAGGGGGATTTGATCAGAAAAATCGTCATTTTTCATAAAGTTCTTTCAGTGCCCTACAGTTACAATTCTAAGATGCTTTGTGCGTTAGAATGTGAGAGTCTATCTAGTTACAGGCTCTGTAGTCTTTACCTACAGAGGACAGACCATAAACGTTTCAGGTTCTGCGCACACCGCACCCTCTATCACAACTAACTTTTACTGCTGTTCTCGGAAAGTAGCCAGAAAGCAATGTACAGAGAAGGAGCATCACTGTGTTCCAATTACAAATAGGAAGCAAGTCACAATTGAACCCCAAGTGACAGAGGGGTGACTTTTAGTCCAGTAGGTTGAAGTACGGCCCCTTGATATTGCCCAAGCCCTAACTGGTAGAACTTGAAATCTATTTCCTTACTTGGTAAAATCAATTCTGCAAACATGGTTAAAGGTCTTGAGATGGTATATTGACCACAGATGATCCAAGAATATTCAATTCAATCACAGAAGCCTTTATGTAAGGAAGGCAGGGTGATGAGAGACAAATAATAAACAAACAAAAACAAATAAAATCAAATGACCAAACTACCACCACCAACAACAAAAGCACATTGAGGAGAGAAGCCCAACTCAGAGAAGGCAGAAAGCTGCTCTGCTGCCTCTAACGGAGCTGGGAGTCACAAAATGGAAGGGATGAGAAGATAACTTGGTCCAGAGCTCGTCTTGCAAGCAATCCCCAGAAGACAAAATTACAGCCAACAATTTCAAACAAAACAAAACAAATCAAAAGAGCATACTGCAGCAGTGGAGATACTGGAAATACATCACTAGCCAGCTAGCCTAGCCTAACTAGCAAGTTCTAGTGAGAGATCTTATCAGCAGCAGCATCACTGTCATCATCGTCATTGTCATCACGATCATGATTGTCAACATCATCAACAACAACAGAAGCAAAGGCTGGGGAATGGCTCCATTGGTTGAATGCTTGGTGTACAAGTGTGAGGGCTTGAGCTTGGGCCTAGTACCCATGTTGCTATGGTTATGGCAATGGAAACCTGGAAGTCTAGTGCTAGAGAGTCAGGGCCAAAGATTCCTGGAGCTATCTGACCAGCTAGGCAAGCCTGATTGGTAATTTCCAGCTTAAGTGAAAAATAGCTCTCAAAATATGAGGTGTGAAGAGTTTGAGGAAATCACCCAGTGCCACTCTCTGCCCTTGACACCCATGTGCACACAGGAATATGATTCAGCCCCACCCACTAATGCACATACACACATAGCAAACACTACTCCTAACCTCTCAAAGAATGTAGGTCGACTATAGGAGGAGTCAAGATGAAGACAATAGATTTCATCCTGGAGGTTCCAGAGGAAACACAGGTGGCCTGTTGACACCTTGGTTTTAGTCCACTGAAGCTAATTTAGGACCTTTGACCTCCAGAATTATAAGATAATAAATCCTTGTTGTTTTAAGACACTGAGTTTACAGTAATTTATTATATCCAGGAGCAAGCTAATATACCTGGCCTAGTGGGAAAGAAGAGCTGGACCCTGCCCTGATGCTCAACTCTGTACCATTCCCAGTTTGTCACATCGAGGACGTAGTGCCATTAATAACATACAAAGTCTGGCATCCCTTGAAGAGCTTTCCACATTCTATATTAGGTAGACTAAATAGATAGAGCTCATAAGATAATTCAAAAATTGACTATATACTTTTCCTTCTAAGCAGATCCTTTTAAACGGTGGTCTGCTATCCATGAAATGCAGAGGCTATTTTCTTCTCCAGAATATGGAGTGGCCTTGTGACTTCCTTTAAAAGACAGAATCGGGCAGAGGTGGCAGTCTCCAGCATGAACTCAAGTGCCTTTGTATTCTTTTCTCTCTTTCCTGAAACTGCCCCTGGCTTATGATCCTGAGCAAACTGCACTGGTGGCATGGGAGACTGATTGTGGTTTGTCTCCTCTGTAATCTCAGACGGCAGCCACTATCTCACAGAGTCACCGAGAAGCCCGGTCTATGAAAAACATGCAGCAAGTTTTCCATCTTTTCTCCATAAGAGGAGATCTCTGCAAGAGAAATGTCTGCTTTTATTTGAGGTCACTGATGTGGCTCTCAGAGCAAAGACCCACTGAGACCCACTGGTGATGGGCATCGTAAAGATTACCAGACCGAGTCTATGACATGGTGTTCACAAGGAGGATCTCTGCAGTACAATCTAAATAATCCCGAGGCAGGAAAGTGTGACCACATGTTTTGTGAAGTTTAGGCTTGCAGATGCCTGAGAAGCCTCAAGTCCTGGTCTTGGTACCAGAACACAACTGCAGTTTAGTGTTAGATCTACCTGGGACCTTGGTGTTTAAAACAAGGTAAACTGAACTGGTGACTCTCAGTGGCTTTGAATACTAAAGGAGAAACATTATGGGTTGTGACATATGGGGGTTACATTTAAAAAAAATTAATGGGAGAGGGTACCAGAGGAACTTGAGGTGCTTTAACTCTGGAAACTAATCACTCAGTCTACTTGAGGGTGATGCCAGGAAGTTCATGTGCCCAGTACCGAGGTGAGCCAGATGCTTCCTTGTTTCATGGCTGGTTAAACCAGAGGCAAATTAAGCAATGTTTTCACTGGGATCATCTCTTGGAAGAACACACCACCATTTACCAGTTGGTACCCTTGGAGGATGGAACATGACCTGGCAAAGGCTTTTCCAGAGTGGTCCCAGGACACCATGATTGACAGGTGTAGGTCTCTCTGCTCTCTGTAATTTAGGGTCAGTGTCTGTATTAGTTCACTTACTTAGTCCTTTGGGATTATGTTTAAAGAGTAGCAGAAACAAACCAAGATAACCACCACCACCAAGCCCAGAGGGCATTGCTCTCCCCAATAAAGAGTCAGGAAGACAAGAAAGGGATGAAAATAGCTCTCAGAATGGGAAAGACACCTGGATACGGATGTCACAGACCTTTCAACTACAACATGAAACACAGCCTGCTTCTATACCCAACATGCTTGGCAACAGAACAGGTCACTGTAGACACTGGAAACTAATATTTTTATATTAGCAATCACCTACCACAGAGACACTAAATGAGTTCCTTTTTATTTCCAAACATCAAGACACTATTATTTCCTATACTGTGTATCCACATACATCTAGACCATAATGAGCTTTTTAGAGAAATAATAATTAATAATAATAATAATAGTAATAATAATAATAATAATAATAATAATAATAATAATAATAAAATTCTTTTAGTTTCTCTCAGGTAGGGTGTCATGTAGCCCAGGCTGGCCTTGATCTTACTATGTAGCAGAGGTTGGCCTTGGTTGATTTTAATCATCCTTGATTCTCATGCTCCTCTCTCCCCAAGTGGTAGAATTATGGACATCTACAACCATAGTTGCAGGATAAAGTTTTTTCCTATGCTATATAAGAACCCATATGGTTTAGTTCACTCTTCATTGTAAAATAGATAATGTGGATGAGGTGTAATGACAGCAAACAGAATTTAGCAGAGATATCCTAGAAGACTATCATTCAGAAAATAAATAGGAATCATAAACAGGCAAGAATCTATCTGTTCCCCTCTCCATGATGAGAAAACACACACTGGAGTGATTCTTATGGCACAGTTTGAAGTACTTTCATCCCATGACCTTCTGTAAGAGAAGGTCTCTTCTCTAATGACTATCTATGTTAAAGTGAAGAGAGATGGCAGAATTCATCAGTGAAATAGAGGGTCAACTCCTATCACAAACAGCCTATGTGACTGATTCCAGAAAGCACAAATAGATCGTGGAAAGCTTTGTCTCCTTTCTTTCTTTTTAGTCAGCAAAGCTGTTTTTGTTTGTGTGTTCCTGTTGTGTGTATGTAGAGCATACGGATGAATGTGTGCCCATGTGTGCGTGTGCAGACAGATGCCACTGTGGGATATCTGGTGTCCTGTTCTACCAATCTCTAACCTATTCACTAGAGATGGGACCTGTCATAAAATGTGTTAGCGCCATTAAGCTCCAGTGACTCTCACATCCCCCTCCTCCACAGCACTAGTTACAAGTAAGCATATGAACAGACCTGGCTATCTATGTGGGCGCTTGAGATTGAGCACATGTCCTGATGTTTGCCCAGCAGGTGGTGTTACGTGATGAGCCAGGACTGGGAGCTTTAGTCTGTCTATGCTTTGCAGAGAAGCTTTGTTACAGGTTACTCTAACTTTCTACAGCTTTTTAGTGCTAGCATGCTAGATTATACCCTATAATACCCAGACTAGAAGTCTGTAAGCCCTTTTAATACACCTTTTATTTAGAGAGACACATACATAGCTGTATATCCCTTTAGTCAGGACAATGAGGGCATGCCATATTTTACTGTTGAGGTGGAATAATTGATGACCTAAAGAGGGACCATAACACTCAACAACAGTTATTGATTAAGTAATGTAGTGGCTGATGTCAAGAACAGAGCTTAACCAGTGGATGGGCGTGTTAAATAGGAGCAAACAGCAGAACAGAGAGCTTGGAAACAAAGAGCAAAACAGAGTGAAGGCTTGGACACTGAAGAAAGAGTGTAGTTTACTAATTATGACAATTAGGTCAAAGATACATTGAAAAAAGAATGAGTCATGAGCAGCAAACGGGAGTCAGCCTTTCAATGGTCTTTGACTGAAGCATCCCCATGACCTGGTGCACCTAACCTATTCCACCTGATCTTGTTTTCCTTCTGTCTGGATATAAGAGGAGTCATCCATGGCTTCTCTCACCTTTCACAGATAATAAAAGATCCTGGAGGTAGGGGTGTGTGTGTGTGGTGTGTGTGTGTGTGTGTGTGTGTAAAACTCTAGAAAGAATTTCAAGTGCTGTGTATCAAGTCAACTTTCAAATTAGATGCAAATTAGACATTATAAAAAACAAACTTTTCTCTTGGGATTTTTTTTTTCTAGTTCAGAAATGACAACTACAGGGACTCTGCAAACAAGGGTTGCCTGGTTGTCCCCATCTCTTTTGTTACACACCTCTTCCCTCACATGCAGTCAGTCCCAAGAGGAGTTGGTATTCACTGGCTGGTCACAGCAGGCTACATACTCTGCGCTCACCTATATTTACAGACAACCTCTCAGTCTGCCTCCTTTGCAGTCAGGGATGACCTTCCATTCGGGGAAACACTTTCAGGCTTCCTCCCGTGATCTCTGTCCTCCCCGGGACTCTTTCCTACTAACAGTTCCAATCATCTCTGGATCAGCCCCCTTCTGATGACTTTCTTATTCTCTGTGTAGCCCATGGGAGTCTTGTTCATTTCCTCCATCCGGGAACTTTCAGGGATCCAAGTGATACTTTACACTGATATTAAGGGAGCTCACTTCACTTTTCTTGTTATCCTAATCAGACCCTCAACCCTAATAAACTCTAAGAGTATCAGTTAGACTGTACAGTAATACCTTAGCTGGTCTACCTAATCTTGGATAGACTGTTTCTCTCCATTCATATTTGTCAGGTCTAAATTACATATCAGTCTACCCATCTCCATGACTGCAGGTGATTCATGTGACCATTCAACAAGTGTCCTAGATCCTTCAAATACAACTCAAGTTTAAGACATCATGGATACTTCTATCATTCCTTCTAGGGCAACCCTACTCCCTAACTATCTTTCTTTAACACTTTTTAAATATTCTATTTTGTTATATGTGTTGTCTTTGATCGAGATGAGAATTCCACCTGTCATTTAGGGGACTAGAGACTTCACTCAGAAGGTAGAGCACTTAATTAACATATGGAAGACCATATATTCTACCCTGATACTACAAACATAATGAGTCTGTTATTCCTTAGCTGTCTGTGTTCCATGGGTTTGCTTATTGTATGCACACAGTATGTGGCATGAGGAAAAGATGCAATGAAATTAGCAGGAAGAAGCCAGAAAAGTATTCTTAAATGTAAGTGAGCACAAGAATAAGAAATCACACAATAATGCTCAGTCCTTAAGAAGCAGGGTGAGGCCAAGGAGAGGAGTTGCTAATGAGGAGATGGTGGCACATCTGTGTGTAGCTTTATCCCGTGAAGAGGCATCTGTTAAATCAGTGAAGTTGAATCAGTGAAGAATTTGATGAAGCAATGTTCAGATGGGAGGGTGGGGAGCTGAAGGTGAGAAGGAAAGAAGGAACAAGAAACAAAACTCAGGAAGTGATCACACTCAAAATAGGCCAGTTTTACAAAGGTTGTTTTCCTCTATGACTAGATCGAAAACAAGAATGTATAAGAAGGCAGACACACTGGAGGCAGCGAGGCAATCTGGAGCCATTCATTTCTGTTGCCATTTCATCTGCACAGTGGAGGGCTGGAAAATCTACAAGGTATTCAGGGAGTTGAAGCCAAAGGCATCAGCCACCATCTGAAGGTGCAGGGGACTAAGGTGGCAAGAAGGACATTCAAGATGCAAGGCTGTGGATCCATTCAGCAGAAGCTCATCCTCAGTTTAGTCAGCCCAGGGCAGCATAAGGGAGTCCCCTATAGAACTGACCTACAGCCCAGCGGAAGGGAAAGAGCTTGAGAGCAGAACAAAGATGGCTTTTTCCCGGGGTAGGAACAGAAGATCACAAAGTTCCTTACATGGTTGATCAATGTAGAACCTGCAGGGGAACCAGCACAAAAATTAGATGAAGCCTAGGGACAGGTTAATGGGTGGTTCTGGGAAGAGAGAGTTGGAATCAGGTTATCTAGTCACAACACAGCATTCCTGGAATCTTGAAGATTGGAGACACAGAAGAATAGACCAATGGTAGACATCGGAGAACTTCAGTAGGCATGGGAATTTCCATAATTTGGGCATTAGAGATGGAAGGAAAGAAATGTATTATCCCTGTATCAGCTTTGCATCACTATAATGCCCCAGACCATGTACAGAGAAAAGCTCAAGGCTTCAATGGTTATTCCCACTGTCGGTTGCTATGATGACATGTCAGCATGACACATTATGTCAAGGGAGTGTTTGGGAAATAAAAAACACAGAGGAATGGGCTGAGGTTGCACATCTCCCTCAAAGACATTCCCCCTGGAATGACTGACTATCTCCCACTGGGCCCTAACTGTTGAAAGGAACCATATCCCAAGGAACCAAAGTAGGACCAAGCCTTTAAAACACAGGTTTTCAGACCCAAACTACAGTGATTCTCCAAGTACTTGATGACTAAAACTTGGAAGAATAAATATGAAGTCAACATGGGTAAAATGCTTTCCTGTCAAAGAATAATGGGTAGTTTATTAAGGTTGCTCTTCCTCTGAGTCAATATGAGTCAGATGGTATGTAAAAATATGCAACTTAATCTGCATAAAACCTGTTATGAGTCATCTTCCTTTAAATTCATTCTTGTCGAGATCTTTCCCTCTCCTGAAATTGACCTGTCATAGTTTGGCTCTGTCTTCTATACTTGGCCCTTTCATGGACCACATAATTTCACTAGATTCAAAGTTTGAAATGACCTCAGTGTCTTCCAATACTGCAGGCTCTACTGTCTTATTTATCTCTTCCTATTCCTCATTAGTTAATGTTAACATTTCAATCTACTGTCTAACCCAGAGACTCCAACTCCAGTGCTAGCCAGACATCCTGCAGAGTGACAAATGACAGCACACTCTTCTGTAAGCAGGTTTGGGTCCTGGAAGAAGCTGGGATAGGAGGTGTGAGGGGTGGAGAGAGAAAAAAAAGCAGGATTTTATCTCACCAAAATCAGCCTTGGATTCAAGGAAATTGAAGTAAAGATTGTGATAGAACAGTGTATTTCTTTAAAAAACATAAGTTGGGGCAAGGGAAGGAGTTTAGATGACAAACTGCTTGCTCTGCAAAGCATCAGGACTTGAACTTGAGATTTAGAACCCACATACAAAAGCCAGGCATGGTAGTATGCACTTATAGGTCTAGTAGGTCCCTGATTCAACCTGGCCTAATAGGCAAATTCCAAGCTAGCTGGAGACCCTTTATTATAAAGACTAGCTCCTTGGAATAATACCCAAAGTTGACCTCTGGTTTCCATCTGTAGAAACATGCATGCATGCACGCGCACACACACACACACATACACACACACACAGAGAGAGAGAGAGAGAGAGAGAGAGAGAGAGAGAGAGAGAGAGAGAGATGAGACAATGAAGATATCTCTTGGTCATTAAAGAGAGTTTTTTGGTGATGATGGGAGAATATCAAGGGAATTCACAAAGATAGAACTGAGTGATAACCATTAAGTTTAGTAAGCAAGATATCAAGAAATTGAAAATATATTATCCACAGGCTGCTAGCTCTTCTGCTCAAACACAGATTAGCATTATGACCAAATTTAGACATAACACCGGAACCACTGTTTAAGAACACCGGAACCCTGATGTGGTACACAATTGTGTGGTGGCAGTGTGGTAAACAGTTAAGGAAGTCACTTCCTCTCGAGTGCCAAACTTAGAGAACAACCACTGTCTACTACACTCAGAGGACCAGACGTTAAGATCTTACTTGAATTCTTTATCAAATAAGAGACATTATTTACTATCATTACGAGGTATAACACAGGGGCTGGAGAGGAGACTCTTGCAGAGGCCCTGGCTTCAGTTACTAGCACCTACATCGGTGACTCCCAATTGCCCGGAATTTCAGCCCCAGGGGAGGTGAACTTTCCTCATCTGCACATAAGCACATCCATAGATGTATAAATAAAAATAACAAAAACCAAAATTGTTAAGGAATAACACAAAACACTAGTCATTTCCTGACTGCATTTTAAGATATCAAGAGTCACCCTTGGCTTGAAAAAGAAAACGTTGACTTAATCTACAGAGGCAGGAAGCGCCTGGCCCAAGACAGCAGTATCAGGAGGGACATTTTCAAAGCACTTACTTCTTCCCAACCATCTACCAAACAGACACTGAGTTTCCTACTGGGTGCTGTTCTGATTGGAAGACAGCTGAAGCCCAGGCTTCTCCACCTTGACTTCCCAGCAAGTGCATGCTTACATGTGTGCGTACTACATAACATTTTGTGGTGGTGGTGGAACATATCTTTTGTAAACTGAGCGGTATCTGATAAAGGAAGTTAAAAAGTAATACTTCTCCATTGCTGGTGGGATTGCAAGCTGGTACAACCACTCTGCACTCTGGAAATCAGTCTGGCAGTTTCTCAGAAGAGTGGACATAGTACTACCTGAGGACCCAGCTGTACCACTCCTGGGCATATACCCAAAAGATGCTCCAACATATAACAAGGACATATGCTCCACCATGTTCATAGCAGCCTTATTTATAATAGCCAGAAGCTGGAAAGAACCCAGATGTCCTTCAACAGAGGAATGGATATAGAAAACGTGGTACATTTACACAACGGAGTACTACTCAGCTATTAAAAACAATGAATTCATGAAATGGATGATGGATGGAATTAGAAAATATCATTCTGAGTGAGATAATCCAGTCACAAAAGAACATACATGGTGTGTACTCACCGATAAGTGGATATTGGCCCAAAAGCTCCAAATACCCAAGATACAATTCACAGACCACGTGAAGCTCAAGAAAAAGGAAGACCAGAGTGTGGGTGCTTCAGTCCTTCTTAGAAGGGGAACAAAATAATTGATGGAGGAAATGTGGAGACAAAGTGTGGAGCAGAGACTGAAGGAAAGGCCATCCAGAGGATCCCTGTCCCACCTGGGGATCCATCCCATATACAGACACCAAACCCAGACACTATTGTGGGTGCCAAGAAATGCTTGCTGAAAGGAGCCTGATAAAGCTGTCTCTTGAGAGGCTCTGTCAGAGCCTCACAAATACAGAGGCAGATACTCACAGTCAACCATTGGACTGAGCAGGGGATCCCCAATGGAGGAGTTAGAGAAAGGACTGAAGGACCTGAAGGGGTTTGCAACCCCATAGGAAGAACAACAATATCAACCAACCAGACCCCTGGGAGCTTCCAAGGACTAAACCATCAACCAAGAAGTACACATGGACGGACCCATGGCTCCAGCTGCATATGTAGCAGAGCATGGCCCTGTCAGACATCAATCGGAGGAGAGGCCCTTGGTCCTGGGAAGGCTCGATGCCCCATTGTAGGGGAATGCCAGGGCGGGGAGGCGGGAGTGGGTGGGTGAGCACCCTCATAGAAGCAGGGGGAGGGAGGATAGAATAGGGGGTTTCCAGAGGGGAAACCAGGAAAGGGGAGAACATTTGAAATGTAAATAAATAAAATATCCAAAAAAAGGGAAAAAATACGTTACCCAAAGAACATTATTATAGAAGTTACCGCTTGAAAGTTGCCAGAGTTCTTGCTGATAAGGAAAACTGAAGATAAAAGTCCATGATTTTTAGTTAATCGTTTAGTTAAACGAATATTTACCTTCCAGTCTTGGCATCAAGTCCAAAGTAATGGTCTTGACACTGGTGACAGCTCCGCCCAGTGGTGGCGGGATCACGGCAAGAGCACTGCCCAGTGACACTATTACAGATGTGGCTCACAGCGCCAGCTGTGTGGCATAGGCATGGCAGGCAGCCAGTGGCATTGCCAGGAGAACTGTAAAAGCCTAGAAATAAGAAAAAGTTTCATTTTCCCTTTTGCTTCAGTCTTCTCTAAAAATGATAGTGTCTCGACAGCACACAAAACCAAAATAATATCAAGGGACCTCCGGGCCTTACTATAACAGTGGTTAGATCTCTTTTTGATGCATATATTAATTACAACTAAAAAACAACCATTCAGTTACCTACATGAAAATTTAGTGTAGGGGCTGTGGAGGTTGCTCAGTGGTTAGAACACTCACTGCTCTCATAGAAGTCTTTAGTTCAGTACCTGTTACTCACATGCAACTCACAACTGTCTCAAACTACAGTTCTAGGAGATCCCAGACCTCTTTTGGCCTCACGCTGGACACTAGGCACCTGTGTGATATACACACATACACGCAGGCAAAACATTCTTCACATTTAAAATGAATTTACAATTTAAAATAATTTAGGCCTATTTGAAGTTCTTCAACTAAAACCTGGCCCTCTTCTATTCGGCTCCAGATAGTTACCAAATAGGAAGTTGTGTATCCAATATAACAGAGAGACGTTTGGTAAGAAAGTCAGACAAAATACAAGATTCCAAGTTAACATCTCATTTAACAATGATTTTTATAGTAAAACAAAATGCACTTTCCTCATCCTACAGGGCTATTATTTGAAACTCAAATATAATCAATCATACAGATCATTGTTAAAATTCTCAACCCTTAAACTGTCTCCTTCATGTGTGATCTACACTTTGTTAATCATCGAGACCTATGAGACAGTATCTCCAGAGGATTTTCAATCTTCCACTGTTCCTTCCCACCTCCCCGTGAAGGCTGTCACTGAGTTTTTCACAGTGTATACCAGGAACCACTGCTCCAGGAGACTCACATGCAATAATCTGCTTAGATGTCATCATGTCCTTTGTGTAGACTAGAAAACAGAAGCTTAGGAAGGTTCACACCCCACCCCCCATGCTGAACTAATGATTACCACAAGTCGTTTCAGGCACAGTCTGTTCAACTCCAGAAGCCATTTACCCACTGGCGAGCCCTGACCTCCTCTTGATCTGCTTTCCACAATGGAGTTTAAACTATCTTTCTCAAAAGATACTTTCAATGTCTCATCTCTCTATGGCTTATTTCCTTCAAGAAAAATATAAAAATTAGCCAAATTGCTATCATGGCTTCCCACTTTGTAAGCAACTACCCCGTGCCCCTCTACTGTCATTTCTCAACATGGAAGGCTGCAGATTTGCTTTTGCTTTTTCCTGTTCATGCCCCTGAATGCCTTTCTGGGAGCAGTGAGGGGGGAGGGTGCTCTGTCCATGGCAGTGGTTTCAATCCATCCCTTCTGCTCATAAGCCAGGTCTCCTCAATTCCATGAGCAAATTTCTCTAGGCCAATTCAGGCATGCCTCTGATAGCTTCACTGCATCCGGCTGATTCCCACCAGTGCCCAGAAACATGTAATTAATCTAATTTCCATCAGCCTGTCACCTGCGTCAGGGTCAGAACCTCACTGTATAAATCATCATTCTCTTCACTACCCATAGTAGGCCTTCAGTAAACACTGACGAGCTAATAAGAATGGACTCAAGGAGTCAGTAAGTTCCAAAGCATGTGTGCACATACGTGTACAAGTACACGTGTGTACACGTACACACACATATACACACACCACACCATACCATACAGACACACACACACACAGAGAGAGAGAGAGAGAGAGAGAGAGAGAGAGAGATTAAAGAGTTTAGTTTTTCCACAGTCCATATCCTTTACTTATGTCAAAAGTAAGGAAAGAAAAGTGGGACTCACAATCACACCGGAGTTCTTTAAAGTCATCTGAAGCCAGGAGATGGAGATCCACAATACGAAGTCAGAAAGGCCTTAGCCGGTAGAGTGAAATATAAATGGTTCTTGGTATAGTGTGTGCAGATGCATGTGGACGCACAATGCATGTGTCTACTTGATCCACACACAAGCACATACAAAATGTTACCAGGAATATTTAACTGAGGCAACAGGAGAGAGGGATCCCAGAAACTGCCTTCTCAGTAAAGTTGAGGATGATGGAAACATAGTGATGTTATGATCATTAAGCTCTGTGACACATTAGTCTCACAGAAGAGGAGAAGCTGGGAAACAAAGCTACCCTCCTGTGTTGTCTGTTGTATCAGGAAAAGCAGAGGATAACTGCTCAGGTCTCACACACACAGGAGGATCTAGTTACAAAGAAGCAATCATGCTAATGTCACAGAACAAGCAGTCTGCTCTGTTCTGGTCATAAAAATGCTCGCAGACAACTTCAAAAGCAGTAAAAACCGTGTTTGTCAAGAGTGAATGGGATAAATTCTCTTTGGTACTGAGAAGGAACGTGTCCTTGCTTCAGAACGAAGTACCTAGCTCCTTACATTCATAAGGGTGGTCTCATGAAGTCCTAACAGCTCTCCAGTTTGGATAAATGGCCCATTAGCATAGATACTGAGAATTAATTTGGACTTATTGCAATAGCTTTGAGCCACAGGGAATTCTCAACCAACAAATGATCGTTTTTACAAGAAATGATTTACTAGCTATGTCTGTATACACAAATGGGGATGCATTTTGGTATATAAGATTGGGTAGTTCATATCTTGGAGAGCAAGACGCTGTACAGAAAAATACCAGAAACGTAAGGAGAGGACCACCACCAGAGAAAGCGTGAAAAGCACGAAGCACCCATGGAGACTACAGTGTGGGGCTCCCAGGAAACAGGCTTGGTGGTCGTCAGCACGCAGAGAATAACGGTTGAGGTCTCACCCACACTTGAGGATCTAGTGAATGTGCCTCTTCCCCGGACTTGATTAGAAAGGTTAATCCCACCAGTATTTTAGCTGTCCTATTTTTAAGCAGTTCAATTAGGATGACGAAGGCAACTTCCTGCACACAGATTACTTGCCGCATCACCTGAATGTGCCTAATTCTAGACCATTACCTCTCCTTTGATGGTTTCCAACTATAGAAAACAACGCTTCCCCTCCCCTCCTGCTTAAACTTCCACTCCTGAGCATGACTTAATTATAACTGACCTTAATTTCTTCTGCGACTCAATACATCTCTGACCTCACTCCATTAGCTAAGCTTCATGGTCCGCATCTTCACATCTGTATCACGGTAAGTGATTTTTTTCTGAAACTGTTCTCCCTCATGAATGTCTTTCTGCTGTCTTCTTAAACACAGCCACCAGGCCAATGTGCTAACTTTGGTTTATGTAGAGCTGAGAGTTCTCAGGCACAAACCAGCCTGGTAAGGCTTATCATTTCCTCGCTTATTTCATCTAGCTCATGGTCCTGAACAACGAAAATCTCAAGTACAGGATAGTGTGCCCAACTCAAAGAGAGTAGCCCTCATAACACTGCTGTACACGAAAGAGCCCCAGAGAAACCCCAGAGTGCTACATTATGAGTAAGACCGGGGGCATCGTCTCCTGTTGGGGCTATTTGTGCAGCACAGCACCTGTCCTGAGCATAAATGAGAACCCATTTCCTAGCAATATCACTCCTGGGGACCATGAACAACTAGGCTTTGCTAAGGTCCTGAAATGGGAGAAAGAAAACAAACTTAACCTCTGGGCCATGTTCAGAAAAGGAGGGCAGTGCTTGGCTCGGCACTCATTATAGGCCATTAGGAGACAGTAACCTGCACCTCAAACTATGGGCAGGATGTTCGTGGGAGGAATCAATGGTGAGAAGGGCTGGTTAATTAGGGTGTCTGGATGAAGTGCCAAAGGCTGCGATTTTCAAATCAGGATTCCAATGCTTCTCTTCATTTGGGTGTTTTTTAATAAAAATAATGCTGACAGCATTTTCCATACTTTTGACCCAATGTTCCAGGGAGAACAAAGACAACACCATTCATCCCAGTGCTATTTAAGGCAATTAGCACTCTTATTAGATATGGTGCAAATGCTCTGCGTTTATTTCCTCTTTTGACAACCATTTGCTCCTCTGTTACCTCACTGGTCCTATATACTCTTAAAGCCCAGCTCAGATTGTCTCTATTAAACTATCCAAGCCCGCATTCGAAGAACCCACCATTCTCTTCTGTATTACATGCTTCTTGTGCTTACAGAAGGCAGATTTCCCTGTGTGAAGCACACGGCCTTTGCCTGTTTGTGATTTTATGTCTTAAAGGAGCCCAGGGCCCAGTATCTGGCACTATGGTAAATAGACTGAAAACTGGATACAGCAATGAAATGAATCTATAGCTCAATGGGTGGATGGAAGGATGGGTGGGCAGTTGGATAAATGTCCCTTAAAATATAAAAGTACTTTTCTCCAATAAGAGGGGAAAATGATCAATAGGATCTAGTGAATCAAGAGTCACTGGGAATGTGGAAAGAGATGTGTAAGTATTGGCACAATAAAAATGTGACTTTCAACAAATCATCCGATGGATCAAACAAGAAATAGAAAATGTCAGCCTCCTCCAAATCTCTTGCTTTTTAGAACAAAGGGCATGGTGGAAGCCACTGCCCTAAGCTTTCTACTTGACTTGTGTGTTTTACACAAAGCTCAGCTTTCCTATCTGTGTGAGCATCTGTGAGTATGTGAGAAGACTCTTAGAAGCATGTTTCCTCTACATTTTCATCCTTGTTTTTTAAAGACAGCATTGTACTATGTTGCCCTAGCTGGCCAACCAGTTACTATGTAGACCAGGCTAGCCTGGAACTCACAGAGAAATGCCTGTCTCATCTTCTCAGTGTTGGGATTAAAGGCATGGGTCGCCATGCCCAGTCACAGAAGACTTTCTAAGCATCAAACACAAAAATAATAAAAAAATACAAATACTTTTTTCTCTGATAAACTCAGGGAGATTAAAATGAGTATGCACTCATGCATATTACCATAACCCAGGTCAAGCTTTTATACTATGTTTTCATTCTACTTCAGGATTGATCCAATCAACACTTCCAAGTATCTCCCTATGGTATAGAGACTATCTATAAATGCTTCTGACCTAATTTATGTAGATGACCCCTTTTCTAGAGCCTGCTCTTCATCTCTTCATTCACTCTCTCAGCCAGCCCCCAACAGTGCCATTTTTTTTTCATGCCTATTACTTGGATTTTCCACAACAAATGAGATATCCCAGGGCCTGAAGCAACAAGGCAGAATCACATGTCGAGGGGAAGCTGAAGATGAGACGTTGCAGATATTTGCAACTATATGTAATTTACAGCAGCCTCGAGTGACTTTTTAATGAATATTTAAGACAATTTTTTTTTCCAAAATAAAAACCAAAATCCTCTAGTTTGAGGCATATCTTCTGTTGTCAGATTCTCAGGGACTTCTAAATGCCTCTCCTATCCTAAGATTCCACTCCCCTTTGCCTTACTAGGTGAGGGGAGAATGACTCCTCCACCACAGAAATATGCACGCTACATGGGACTTCACAGCAAAGCTCCAAGGCCGAGCTGAGCACTTGGCAAATACTCAGCAATTATTTCACGCTATCCTTACTGAAACGGTTATTATGAAGTCTCCACAGAAATGAGATTTTTCTAAATAAAAGTTAAAATAACCCCTCCCTCCTTCCACATATTCAGAAGAGTGTAGTCCAGGTTCTCCAAGGCAAGATTCTTTTCCAGCCCTCTGGAATGGGAGAAGGACTTACCATGAGGTTCAGTTTACTGGGAAAAACACGTTAACCCAAACTTTTTGTTCCCACTAAGCACCAGGACACTGGTGTGATTAGATTCTCTACACCAACAGTGGCTCTAATTTTGAATAGAACATCAGCCACCTGACTCCAGTTCCATCAGCTGGGTCTTCATGAAACTCTAGTTTATGAGCCCATCACTTAGCCAGGACGATATGCTTCCTAATGAAACAAGATACTTTGTTTTACTCCCTAATGGTCTATGTGACTTATAAAATAAAAGGCAAAAGCAAGTGCTGGAAAAAACATGAAGCATTGTTCTATTAGGGCTCAACATGTCACGAGAGAAGCTGTTTCCATTATAAATTAGGCTTTATTGTATTGCAAAGCTGCAGCGTCCTCAATAAAACCCCCTGTCTGCCTCTGGTTCTCAAGGACATGGGAGGGTCACTAGCCCAGGATGGCTTGACAGTCTTCCCTGACTTTCTTGGTTTGGCCTCTGATTAAGCACAGCTGCTGAATGGTACGAGGTCATCCAGAGCTGGAGGAAAAAAAAAAACAAAACAAAACAGGGGAACTTGTTTAGTGCTGTGTTTATTATTGTGGGTATGTTCATCTTTATACACACACTACAAATAATTTTAAATTAAAGCATTTAAAAAATACTTAATGGAGGTTAAGCTGCATTTTTAACCTCTGCTCAAGTTACTGAATGGCGTATTAAAACCAGTGTGGCTCTAACGTGCCTCCCAGTGCACGATGCTGTGCTAACAAATTGCCTATAAATTTCAGCCGAATTAAGCCCATTCCTTGTACGTCCATACTAAGGTTAGGTTAATAATACATGAGATTTTATTACACAAACCTTCCTCAATGATGCTTTTTAAGAAAGTGGGGCAAGAATCTATGTGGAGCTCTCTAGCCTGGGCCAATTTATATTTATAGTCACAGAAGAGAAGCGGGCAGGGTCTTTAGGCTGGGATTCTCCCTTTGGGTCCTATTGCTTGTAGGTGCCTGTCTACACCAGTGCCCAGTGTTATGTGATCTTGGACTCATCTTTGTTCACAAAGAAGTAGGGGAGAGTAGCGACCGCTGTGTCAAACATGTCTACTTCATAGAAAGGTTTGTGTTCTCCCCGCAAGTGTCATTTTAAGAGACAAAAGCCAGAAAACAAAGTTCAAAGTAGAAATTCTTAAGTCAGAAGATGATAAAACCAATAGTCATCTCAATTATACTTTGCCCCATTTTTATGGTGTGCACGTATGAACACTGTATCTTGTTTTGTTTTCAAAATGATAGCATATGACTCGGGCTATCATTCCTCCTTGCAGAGTGGAAAGGTGATTATTTTGTGGCAAAAGGACACTTCCACAGGCCTTTGCTATTCCTGCACTTAATAGTAGGCAAAGGCAACTGAGGTATTTTTATACATAATTACTCATTCAATCAATATGGATAGCCGTTTATGAAGGTTCTGTACCATACACCTGAGCAATAGCATCGAATGCCTGTGCAGAGTCACAGTAACAGCAGTTGGCTGGGGGTGACACTGACACATTCAGGGAGCCTCTGGAAATTGCAGACCATGGCACCATGGCATTCCTGCCTACTTTGTGCTTCACTCTGCTGGAAAGCCAGTGGAGGGTAGGTAGACAAGACTTGGCTGACTTTTGGGAAGCACCCGTCTCTGGCATGGCATGGCCAGGAGTCCTTGAAGAAGGATAAAGCAGAGCTCGAGAGAGTTTGGAATTTGCTTGGCTAGTACAGGAACAAGTAGCTTAGACTGGAGAGGAATGGGGAGGAGTGTTAAGAAATGGTTGAAATGAAGTCACACTGAGAGGTAAAGCCCCCAGGACTGATTGTGATGGATGAGGCGGGAGCTATGGGAGAAAGAGGAGTCAAGTCTGGTTTTAATGATTTGACATGACAAGATTACAGCCCAGAAAATGCAGGGCAGCACTGTCAGTTAAACATGGTAGATTGAGCAACCTTCCCATTCTAAAAATTCCCCCAAATGAAATTATTTTTCTAAAAATGGATAGCAGTCAATAACAGACATCTAAGAGGAGAAATAAGGATTTTCAGTAGAGAGTCCCACAATAAGCATATTGATCAAACTCACATAAACTCAGAAAGGAAAGCGTGGGCTTCAAAGCATCAAAAATCTCTCCAGTCAGATATGGGGTTGATTTATCCCTCACCCAAGGAAGAGGTTGTTGGGCTCACATTTTAGGAAAAGACAGGAAGCTTGAGCTGCAGAAGGGAAACCAGTTTGCAAAACAAGTACAGGGTGCTGCATCATACAGGAAGATCCTGGAAAAGGCTACCTGTGACAGATAATTTTATTTCTCAGCTTGACCAAGTTCTGCATGCAGTTACCTGGTCAAAGTCTACCAGTCTAGTTGTTATGCCAAATCTATCATGCAGATTTCCATAAAACAAAAGAATACTCATACATAAACAAAAATGCTTCACTGAGCAGCAGAATTGTTAAACAAAAAGTACACCAGTCTGAAAATTTCTGAAAACAAGGTATACAGGAATGATAGAAACACCTAGAAAGCTGAGGAAGAGAAAATATGACAAGTCCGCTAAAACAATGGTGTGCCATTTTTGTGAGAATCATTTGAAGCACAAGTGAGGTTTTACACACCTCTTTGTAGCTGGATATTATTATTAAGCAACAAGGACAACTCCAGAAATAACAAAATACAATGGCTTTGTTCCTCTCATTCCTTTTAGACTCTGCTGGAGTATATGGTGGGCCATTTATACAAATAAACCAAGACAAGCAAAGAAAGAGACCCCACATAAGGCAGACTCACAAAGGTGAGGTGTAGAATCCAGCTATTGGGCAGGGACTGAAGACTCTGCCTAAAACAGAAGAGGAAGGCTAAGCGCCCGAATTCCTACAAACTGCAATATTTAAGGGAAACAGTATGGTCAATTCTTGGAGGAGAAAAAGTCGTCAGTGTTTTGAGTCACAGAGGTTGGTTTTTAAAAAAGACCCAAACAATTTATATATGGTGAAGCAAAGGCAAATACTCTTTCTTCTCTTCAAGAAAAGAAGTATATAATGCATTTATGTCTAGTTCAAAAGTAGACCTAAAACAGTCAGGGCCGTCATGCCTGAGCACAGACAGAGCCACAGAGAAGAAAGGCTAGGATCCATATGGGGAACTACGTACTCATGGGCTGACCAGAGATAATCTCTAAATTCAAAAACAGTCAACAGGATGATGAGATGGCTCGGATGGTAAAGACACTCACTGCCAAGCCTGATGACCCGAGTCCGTCTCCAGATCCCTCATGGGAGAAGGAGAGGACTAGCTCCTCAAAGTTGCCCTCTGACCTACAAACACACACTCACTCACATACGCACACACCCAAGTATAATTAAGAGAACAAGGTGGAACAATAAATGTACAATATTAAAAATATTAGAATGTTAGTAAGCATAAAAGGACTGGACGTCGTGGGACGGTTGAACGGGGTGGAGCTAAAACTTGGAGGAAGACTTACTCCTTTAAACCACAAGCCTTTGGTTTATAGCTTGTGCCAATGAGAAGCTGGGTACACAAAAATTAAAAAGGGAGAAGGTGCTGGAAAATCACTCTCCATCTTTATTTTTAGCAGATCATTCCCAGGTACCCCCAAACCCTAACCCCAACCCCACCTCTGTCTTGATCCAGCCCTGGTACCCCTAACCTCAAAAACTACCCCAGCCTTCTATTTGGAATTTAAATAATCCTGATTGCTTATCCTTTCGGAGACTAACTCTTTTTTACTCCTTAACGAAATAGAGATGCCACAAAACTCCTTCCAAAAGGATGGGGACAGTTGCCGTCTTCTTTAAAGGAGGGCAGAGCGGGTATTACAGCCAATGATGAAAAAATAGTGCTCATGCTTAAAGCATTTCTATATTTGGTTTACTCTGTGCCTATTTAATTTCTTAGAGCATCAGTGTCTTTGGGACAAGGGCTAACTAATTCAGCTAGCCTGTGTACAAAGACAATCTAATATCTTATGCACTGAGGATGCTTGGTCAGGAGTTTCTTTAGTTGGAGAGCCTGAGAAATACTCAAGAGTTGTATCAATAACCAGAGTAGCTGATTGGGCTGTTAGCTGAGTCTTGTAATCTTAAATAAGGAAAACTGGAAAGAAAAAAAGAAAAACTAAGAAAAAACGACAAACTCAGTCTGCTGTTCCAATGCACAAGGCAGTTTCTGCTAATACCGAGATCACCCCTCAGTGAGCTTTACAGGCATAGTACAGCACCTGTCCATTTTGCCATTCAGAGACTTTTAAATGTTCAAAGCAATTGGTGCCACTGAGGAAGGATGTGAAATATAGGTCTGGAGAATGGAGCAGCTCTGAAGCTCTGTAGACCATTGCTGTAAAGTGGACATTATGTATGCATTTGTAGCTTAGCGTTCTATCACCTTCCCCGTCAACTTACACTCAATGAAAGCTCTACCCAGTGGTACAAATGCAATATTCTCAGATTAGTCTAAGACATCTACAGTATCCACGATCAAAGGTCTTCTCATTAGAGGGAGGATTTATCGGTATAAGTAGCTGGGCTGCTTGGTGTAGTATTACAATTCCATTTCTAGAGTTTATGATCCTAGGTCAGGATCTCCAGGTGCCTGAGGAGGAGAACGTGCTCTAGGAAGTGTGTGAGTAAGACAGACATGAGATTATAACCAGAGCACTATGGAATATATTTTTAAAAACCCCAAAACTAACAAGAGGTTTTGTTCATATATCATCCCCTCAGCGCCTCACTGGCCTTTAGCATCTTTGGGTAATTATTCCAGATTTCACTAATAATTAGAGCCATGTAGAAAGTGGCAAACTCGTTGTTGCCGGAGGGATTTCCTTGAGAGTTAGTAGATGGACTACAACCAAGTTTGTTATTTTTTAATTATCAACTTAATATCTTTTACATTTTTATAACAGGGGCTCATGTGTTTAATACAAGTACAGATATGTACACAGATTCCCGTTGGAAGTCTCTTTTACACTTAGCTCTCTAAAGATAGGCAAAGCAGTCTTGACCAAAGGATTGGGAGTGGAAAAAAGCAGCAGTGGGTACCATTTACATCCTTAGAACCAGCACTGCCTACCACTGAGTAGAAACAGATGCTGGAAGAAGCTCAGAGCTGTCGATTGCCGAAGGCAGATGGTGGCCACTAACAAGTCAGCAGCTACATGAACTGGGTCTCCTAATCACATCCTCTATCTATCTACTGCCTTTCCTACTAAATTATCGTGAAATGAGGTTGCCATTCTGTTGTAAATATTATTAACTGATTAATTATATATGATGGATGCATATATAATTTGTTTGTCTATGTACCACAAACACATGCTTGTGCCCTTGAGACTGGAGTTATAGATGGTTATGAGCCACCTCACGCATACTGGTAGTTGAATCTGGGTGCTCTGCAAGAACTACGAGGACTCTGAATCACTGAGAAGTCTTTCCATCTAGGATGTTGTCATTTTTAATAGCACAGCATTCTCATTTTAGTGCTACCTACACCTACTCCATGTATGCATTGAGTTCTGACTTAAGTTTAATTTAGCCTTTTGAAAATGGATACATAAAACATATATAAGGAATCAATTTATATGTGTGTGTATGTATATATGTAGATATATGTATATGTGTGTGCGTATATATGTATATATGTATGTGTGTATATATATATATATATATGTGTGTGTGTGTGTGTGTGTGTGTGTGTATGTGTGTGTGTGTGTGTTTGCACATGTCAGGACTACTATATTCATGAGTTCACGGCAGTTGTGGTTGCCTGTACAGAACCTGCACAAGATCAAGCCAGTTGTCATCTAGCATGGCACGAGAAGCAGTTCAAGAATCCTTACCCTTAACTGAGGATCTATGGACAGCTGGTGGCTTTGAGGGTGTGGCTCCTCATAGGTCAGCCACATGAGACTGAATGACCCCACACCCAGAAGGATATAGAAAACCCAAATTACAGTTGATGGGTTATTAAATTAAAAAAAGAGAGATGGGAGACGGGCCGTGGTGGCGCACGCCTTTAATCCCAGCACTCGGGAGGCAGAGGTGAATTTCTGAGTTCGAGGCCAGCCTGGTCTACAGAGTGAGTTCCAGGACAGCCAGGGCTAAAGAGAAACCCTGTCTCGAAAAACCGAGCGAGAGAGAGAGAGAGAGAGAGAGAGAGAGAGAGAAAGAGAGAGATAGAGGAAGTTAGGGGAGTGGGGACTTGTGAGTGAAAACAAGAGGAATCAAGGGGAGAAAAACAGAGAGAATATGATCAAAATATTGCATGAAAATTTCAAAGATTTAATAAAAATATTAATTAGAAAACTAAAACCAAACAAAGATGCCTTTCTGCCTAGTCCTTTAGAAGTATTCAGGCTGTGGCGTAGCCACTACACTCCTCAGCGGTGTGCCAAAACGCCTTAGAGCCCAGTCACCAAACTTTTCCATCTTCCTACACTTCCCAGGGTCTATTACCTATCCCTTACCCCATGTCTATGTGATCCCAACTCATCAGTGTGTCCCATAAGAGTGAGCTCACACAGTACCTGCCATTCTGAGCCTGGCTCATTTCACTTAACACCCGACCTCCAGTTCTACACAGGTTGTCTCAAGTGCCAGGATGCCATTCTCTTTGCCCTCAGCTGATGGCTAGGTAAATAAGGTGTGGGGTACACACAAAGGAAAGCACAGGTCCACAGAACTTTCATAGAAAGAAGTGACGGAAGGAAGGCACTTGGAGTGGGAATGTAACATGATTTCTTGAACGTGAGCTTCTCTCCAGACTCAAATAATAAACAGCGCATGAAATAAATGTAAGCACATTTTCAAATTTGCCTTATGATTACATATTTATAGAGGTTTGAATGAACTCACCTTTTAAAACACTGATGCTTAATGTTTAGAAAATATTTCTGGTTCGCTAAATGTACGATGGGGAGTTAGGCAGTCTTTTAAATGAGAACTTTTATTGGAAGAAATCAACCAATCTGACACATGCTGAATACACAGCTCTGTTTCAATCTAGTTCTAAAAGAAATAAGTTCCTACTTGGTGACCATCAGTACGGGTAATGGCAAAGGTATCCTATACTGGCTGGCCATGGAAGTACCAATGAGAATAAACCAAAGAAAGAAGACCCAAATTCAATTCAGAAAAACACAAGTTAAAAAGCTGTGTGTGGTAGCATGTACCTGTAATTCCAGTACTAGGCACACGGAGACAGGAATATCTTTGGGGCTAGTCATCCAGCCCCCCACCCTACATACGCCCACACTAAAACCAGAACCAGAGTGGCCGAGTAGCCTGAAAACCGTTTTTGAGTTGGAAGGCACCAGGAAAGGGGAGGTTCCTGAAATGGCAGCTCCTGGTTGTCAACTTGACTGTATCAGGAATGAACTATAATCCAGAATTGGAGAGCTCACCTGTGATCCAGATCTTGAGGCTGGAAGACACAAGTTTCTGACCTGTGTCTTGGGTTGGAGAGTTTGAGGCATAGTGGCTATGAAAAGCTTAGGCCCTGGAGGCAAGGAGAACTCTGAGGTCAAGGTCATTCTAGGACAAAACCTGTTACCAGATCCAGGCATGGTGGTATATACTTTTAATCTGGGCCACACCTTCTGCTGGAGGCCTTTATAAGGACATTGGAAGAAGGAAGATTCACTCTTCTCTTCTGCTTGTTCTTACTTGCCAGCACATCTGTTGGAACCTAATTCTACAGAAGACCAGCTCAAACAACTAGCCTTGTGGGACTGAGTAACTACTAGATTCTTGGACTTCCCATTCACAGCTGCCCATTGTTGGGTTAGTTGGACTATAGACCATAAGTCATCACAACAAATTCCCTGAATATATAGAGACATTCCATAAGTTCTGTGACTCTAGAGAACCCTGACTAATACAGTTCCTTTTGTTATACATGGCTGCAGAGGTGCTTTGGGAGCACTCCATTGCAGAGACATCATGAAGGCGAACAATAGAAGGATGGAAACAAT
Organism: Rhynchomys soricoides; assembly: GCA_019843965.1. NCBI lineage: Eukaryota > Metazoa > Chordata > Mammalia > Rodentia > Muridae > Rhynchomys > Rhynchomys soricoides. The sequence continues at coordinate 5,695,327 of JADRCH010000057.1, forward strand.
TGGTCACCCTGGTTGGAACCAAGATGGAAAGAAGTGTAAGACCAGAGACGTTCTGTCTAAGAAGGACCTGGATGAGGCAGAAGTCCATGGTGCATGGAGAAAGAAAAGCCTGCTCTTTCATCTGTATAACTGTTGCTTATTTTTCTCTATGTCTGTATTGATACAATACAGAACACTCAGAACAGCACAGTCAGAGTTATTAAAAGTGCCCAGATATCTGGATGATGCATCAGACCTTCACCAAAAGGAGAAGGTTTTGTTTCAGAGTTTTATCCGAAACTAGAAAAGTTGTTTAAAGTAAGTGACATGCACAGTGTATGCACGATTCAGTCAGAATGAAACATTCAATTTTACCAGAAGATAATTAGGCAAACTATGCATCATTGGACCTGGTGGAACCCCTTTATCACTGAAAAACAAGAACACAGGATCCTGGTTATTCACCATTCAGAAGACCGTACCCAGAAAAGTAGACACATTTTTAAAGGAAAAGGTTTTTAAAAGAAAGGACACAAAATCAGTCCAGGAGAGCAATACATCAACGGACCGGAAATTTGAGAGATTGCTCAAGGGGAAAAGACCCAGAAGTAGCAGCTGTGTGCAGCCTGTTAGCCTGGCTCTCCACAATGCTCTTACTTCCTGGGGACAATCTCTCCTCACACCAAGTTAAAACAAATTCCTGGATATGCTGATCACTTGAGATGTCCTGACATCTCTAGCCATGCTGAATAAGCACAAGGGTACAAATCCTGGCAAAACTGAGCAAATGAGAATCCCCTCCCCACACTTGAAACTGTAAAAGGCATATGGCTTGTAAGTCCACCTGGGTAACTGAATATACATAGGCATCACCAGGAACACATGGTGGCCAAACATCCATAGATGGAGAAGACAGGAGCAGGGAATCCTCCTGGAGGTAGAGGGGAGGAAGGAAGAATACGCATGTTGTAGCCTGGGGGAGATGGGGAATTTCTTTTTACTCAGTTTTACTGCAGCATAGCTTCTTAAAGTGATGTTTCCTAGATTTACTTGTATGTCTGGTGGTTATGTAACTACTCACACAGTCAAATTTTAAACCATGCCAACTTATCTGAACCTCTCTTCGTGCCTCTTTCCAGTCAGTCCTCTTCCACATGGCCCAGCTCCTGGCAACCACTGATCTTAGCTTTGTTCTTATAATGTTATGGTTTTTTTCTGGCCTTCAAGTCCATAGAATCAAGAATTAAGTGGCTTTATTGATCTTGTTTTTCTCCCATAGTAGAAGGACCATTTTTGCATCATACGTACCCCGTTCCCCCTCCCCATCTTCCATTTCATGTTGTCTCCAAGCCCCTCTTGAATTCATGAACTCTCTCTGCTGGCAAGATATCCCCAGCGGTGAAATAAGGGCACACATATATTGGGAGTGACCAACAGTTACATCCCTGGACTTAAGGCCAGCTTAATAGGAGACAAGTTCTGCCTGTTACTGTAAACGTAGCCAAGGACCCATGCTAGAGTGTCATAGACCCCAGAGAAGAACCAACTCCTGCTATTTTCCTAAATCAATGTAGCTTCACCTATTCTTAAAATTTTGATCAAGTTATTATAAATTTTTACTCTAATTAAAGTTATTTTAAAAAGCAAAGGGCTTTACTCCCATCAGGAAGCTATTGAAAAGATGGGCTACTGTACAGTGAGATCAGACAACCATCTATTTAATCACATGATGGCATTTACAAATAATCCTAGATGGAGCCTTATGATGCCAGAGTGTACGTTTCTTTCTTTAGTAATATTTTTACCAGCCACCTCATTTAGAAATTTGATCCATCATCTAGATATTTGATATTGTACAGATGATTGGGTCAAATTCTTCTCTCTCTCTCTCTGTCTCTTAGAAAACAAAATAATAATCCCTTTCCTCAGTTGCATGTCTTTTAGCTGATTAAAAATGCACCCATTTCAAGGTAAGGAATTATAGCATGCCTCTATTAGGAAGTATGTTTGATTCCTCTAAAGTGGCCCCCTTCCCCACAAACAGCAAATGCACAGACAAGACAGTCTTAAGCAGGTCAAATAGCTCTGTTTGGAAGGCATAAATGCAGCAATGGTGTTGAACTTACATCCTTTAGAAGCTGCAACCAGAAACAGAGGGGTTACCTGCAGTCACTGAACTGACAAGGAGCCTTTCTTACCTGGCTGACACAGCTCACACCTCCTTCCTTGTCGATGAGGTAGAGATAGGCACTGGCCACTGATGGGGTCACAAATGCTTCCAGGTAATGTCCCCAAGGAGTCACACTCACAAGCCTGACACCCTTGAAGATTGCCCATGGTCAAATTGAACCTGTGAGGCTTGCACTGGTGGCAATGCAGACCAGTTACCCCTAATTTGCAAGGACACTGCCCAGTTGACTTGTCACACAGTAGAGAGACATTTACTAAACCAGTCTTCTCGCAGTTACAAGGCAAACAGAGGTAGGGAGCCTTCTGATGCAGGTTGAAGTAGCCTTCCTTACACTGACTACATTGTCCCCCTCCAGCCTTGGGCTTACAAATGCACCGGCTTGTCTCAGCATCCCAGACCATCCCAGCCTGGGAGCCAGCCCTGCTGCAGTCACAGACCTCACAAGCACTCCAGGGCAACCCATAAACGTTTTCTCTGCAGGCATCACACTTAAGTCCCTTAGCTTCCTTCTTGCATACACACTGTCCAGAAACTGGATTGCAGAGCTGGTTCACTGAGCCATGGAGGTTGCATTGGCGGGGCTCACATCCATCACTATTAAAACTCTGGAGGAATTTAAATCCGAAATTGCAGCAATTGCACCTAAGCCCTGGAAACAAAACGCATTTGGAAGGGCGAAGAGAGGAAGGATGGCATCACCGAACAGGGCTAATGATTAAACATGTAACGCAGATCCAAAGCACAAAGAGTACCACTCCGGATGGCCATGGATGCGAAACGCTATGGCAATACTGCCTTAGCTCTAGCATGCAAGTAGTAAGCAGGGTTCTTTGTGGAATTTAGTTGCTAATCAAGGCAACATAAAATGCAGAATACACGTGTGACTTCTGTTGCATGCATGGGGACTTACCCACTTCCACAAACATCAAGATTAATTTAGTAAAATGGGTTTGGAAGAATAAAAAAAATTACACTTGACCACTCAAGTGACTTTTCTAAAAAATCAAAATTGCCTGAAAAGAACTAACGAGATTTTTCTAGGGGGTAAGAGGAATACGTACAGAATACCAGCTAGACAGAATAAGCAGGGGCCATAATTCACTTCTCTACCATTGTGGCTAGAATCTCAACGGCAAACTGTTTTAAAGTAAACACTCAAAAACTGATACAAGAACAAATCTTAATATTCTTTACGGCAAATATATTAAGCACGTAGACAGTAGATTTGCCAATTAGCCCCAAGCAACCATTTCACGAATTGTCTGCATGCCAAAGTACCTCGTTGTATCTCTTAAATACACCAAATTTGTATTTGTTTACTATACCTTTAAAAACCGGGGGAGATGCAAAAGTAAAACATTGGTCTGATAACTGTCTTTGTGACAGCAGCAGGCACATTTACATTCAGCTGTTAAAAATTAAATAATCCACATAAATATAACGTATCTAGAGTAATTTTTATTTTAATCCTTTGTAGGGCCCTATGTTTTATCATTTTCAATTAATATAAATTATGCTTGCCTTGGCTCATAAAGCAATCTCAGTGCTTGTCAAACTGTGGGAGGCAAACACACCTGTTCAAGCACGGAGAAAACGCAGAGCCTTATGTGACTCCTTTTCAGAGGAGCACGTACATGCATTTTACAAATGGAGAAGAATGTTTTGTCACTTAAACTTAAACCTCTGACAACTCAGGTTAGTCTCACGAAAGGATGCAGCCACGGAAAGGGATGTGAAAGAAGACAACAGTGTGATGCTCAGGCCCAAAGCCCTTCCTTGACACCACAGACCTCATATATCCGTGAATGTAAATATCTAACCTCGTTGCATCGAATCAATTGAGACATCTATTTCAAGCTATAATTGTATAATTGGAATAAAAAATTAGTCCTAAAACAAGAGTCAAATACACACTCAGGCACTGGATCTGGAGAAAAGTAGCCCTAAGCTGGAAGAAAATGCATAACATGTATGTATATGAACAAAAATTCATTCAAACTCCAGCGGAAGGCAGGTTCTTTAACTATGATGAATGGCTCACCTAAGGCATATCATTTAATTTCAATAAGGAAGATAAAAAAGGCCCACGATTGCTGCAAATTTTAAAAATAACTGTATTGTTAACAAGAATTATGACTCATTTTGAGCTATTAAAATCGGTCTACATGGATTCATATCAGATCAGTTTTAAAAATATGCACAGTGCTTATTTGAATATGCCATACATATTCCTGACAGGTAATCTATTCCTAGCGATACTCACGGAAGCCTACAGGGCATCACACTCGGAGCTAACAAGTGCAGGCGAGTTAGCACACTTGGCATTTAACTCACAGTCTTCCCTTTTTATTCTAGATGAATGACCTACTTTAATAAAATTATTGGTGGTAATGTATTTTACTGGTGATAGAATCATTAGTAAGATTTAGCAGTTTTGTTAACTCACACAGTTTGCCTTCTGAGACCCACACAACAAACCCTTGTATTTAGGGGGTTTGTTTCTTCCTATTAACGAGGTAATCTTCAGCAAGGACAGTTGCTAATCCTATTAGGAAAATATATATTCATGTCAAGCGCGCGATTTTATTAAAAGTATTTCACTTGCGGAGATTCGCTCTGGAAATCACCATTTACAGTATTGATAAAAGGAGGATTTAATCTTCACGGAATACATATTTATATTTTCCCACAGAACACTGTTTGTAGCGTGAGTAAATGGCAATAGTAAATGGGGAAGATCACGATGAATTATAAGTCATTAAAATTTCGTTCATTTTCAAGCTGTGGGGTCAAACTACCACAGGGCGCATGTCACAGAAATGGAGAAGCTGCCACTCCATTGTGTACAAAGGCATGGGTTAACTTGTGTTTCCATATCCTGAATTTAAAACATGTCTCATAGCTAAGAACAAAGAAAGTCACACGGAAGGAATTCTACACGAACAGAGACAGCTGCCCTCCACAAGTCAGCTAGACTTTGTTTGTATAAGTTAGTGTTTATGTGCTTGCTATAAATAAAGATGGGACTGTCCATTTTTATGTAATCTTTCCTTAAACCAGAGGGGCCCTGGATGATGTCATCAGACCCATCCATCATCTTTTAATTAATTAAAATGTTTGTATACCAGAGATGTGGAGTTTTGCATATGTATGCATGAATGAAACGGATTGGGTTACATCACACAAAAATATATCATTCAGAATTACATGTGAATACATACAAATATATGCATATGTATGCATGTGTGTGTATGTGTATGTTCGTGTATGGTGTACACATCACTGGTAGGCATTTTTATTATTTTTGGAGTTTAGGTCAGTCTCAGTAAAATCACATAGGACTTGGTGTCTTGGGTGACAATAGAATTTTTTTTTTAAACTTCACACAGGAGCCAGGGCATGTGCGGTTAGAACACAGACACACTTCACGCA